>CM061062.1:63030819-63035819 GCA_030762895.1 Sophora flavescens | reverse complement strand
TCCAGATGCTAGTCTTATCGTTCAGATCGATGCATCAGATAAAGGATATGGTGGCATCCTCGCTGCTGCATCCTTCCGAGTCAAAAGTGGAGCAAATTGTCAGATATCACTCTGGTCTTTGGATCTCTTCACAGGAAAAATATAGTACTATTAAAAAGGAGATTTTATATATAGTACTATGTATTACAAAATTTCAAGATGATTTATTTAACAAAAATTTTTTACTTAGAATTGATTGCAAAGCTGCAAAGGATGTTTTAGAAAAAGATGTTAAAAATCTTGTTTCAAAACATATTTTTGCCAGATGGCAAAGCCTTTTAAGTTGCTTTGATACCAGGAAGGCCATCATGGATCATTTCACAAAAAGATGTTAGAGAATTCATTGAAGATTACAGTGAAGAAGCAAAATATATTGTCTGCCACGAAACCGCTTTGGGCAAAACACGACAAACAACTTTTCTTTAATAAAGCGAGAATGGCACATGGGCGGCCACATTTGTGTCTCAAAGACTCTGCTTTAAAATATTTATTTTCCGAGTGGGTATCTATGAACAGGAGCTCATCACCCATCTTTTTATCTTTTTGAGGAGATGCGACAAAACTGATTTTAAGTTATTTTAATCAAAAATCCTTCATCCGGATCATTATTTACCGTAAAAGGATTACATTCAAAGTCCTCTTCATCAACAAACAAGTGTGCGATTCTTCATTATATGATCCAACAGTAGATGCAGCTTCCAATAGTTTCTTTTTCAATTCGGCAGGGGACGAAGCATCCAATGTTAATGAATAGGGCGAAAAAGGGCTCGAGGACTGCAAAATTACAGATGAGGCAGTTCCAACAATACCCTTATCTTTATTTCTTGATGGAGAGTTGGCAGGGGTGATGGACTGAGGAAGCCTCCTTTTCTGAAGTCCATGTTTCTTCCAAGTCTCAAATTTTGATAGAACAAAATCTTCATTGAATTTATGCCACCAAGAAATGATAATGGAAGCGCAAATCCATTTTGGAAAAGGCTCTGCAAGATGTGAATGGACATCAAAGTTGAATCGAAGTAACCATGATATCCCGAATTGTGCACAGAAATGCAACAATTTTACATGAGCCTGTATTTTTGGAGTTAGAGTTTTAAACTCTAAGTATTTTGAATAAATAGAATTTGGAAAAATATCAGCATTTAGACCAAATTCTACAAACCAATTCATGAACCAAGAAGGGTACACAGATTGGTTACTGATTATTATAAAATACCAGGAATGTTTTGGATTGGGAATATATAGAAATTGTTCCCAAGCATGTTGGTAATCTATATAATCATATATGGGCGGGTCAAATACCCGAGAAAATCTTTTTGGTTTGGAAGGGTGCTGACCCCAATCAGACATGGTCAACACTTTCAAAATTTTGCATTGGGAATACGCCACTATTCCCTTAGCATTTTCATTTATTTCAACAGACCCTGAGTCTATTAAAATAAATTGATAAAATTTCAAATTTTTCTTGGATCCATAAGCTTGAATCCAACCACATCCTTCTTGAATATATTTTGAATAAATGTTCCAGGGTTCTGAAACAGATTTTGAGGATCACCCATTTCGGGCTCCAGAAGCAACAATTGTTGACATTTGGGCTTATATTTATGTTGCAAGGGTTCTCTTTCAAGTATTTCGGTGTTTAGGCTTTTTTGTGGGGTATTTGGTGGTTTACCCAAAGGGGTAAATCTATTTGCTATTTCAAGTGAGGTATTTTGTTTGGGTTGGACTGGTATTGGTGTGTTGGCTATTTTGGTTGCACTCGGTGCAAATGAGTCCAATGTTAAAGGTCTGGATTTTGAAGAGGAAGGGGATGCCCCACCTCGGGTAGACCCACCTTGGGCCCTGCTTGCCATTATTTTGAAGCCTGCAAAAATTCCCTGGTTAGATAATCAGGGATAAAATTATTTTCACCTTTTAAAAATTCTATTTCAAAATCAAAGCAACTTAAATTGGGTTATCCTGGTCTTCCTGGTATCATAGCCTAAGGGTTCTGGTACTTAGTACAGTATTTGAGTTGTCCTTTCTTGCAGCGTTGGTAAGCCTGAAGGGTGTTCCCGGTAGTAAAGCCTAAGGTAGGTTGTAAATCCGTTGGTAAGCCTGGTGTTCCCGGTGTTGGTTAGGTCATCATGAATTACTGTCTTAAGTATTAGAGCTTTTAGGTTAGGTTATCATGTCTAGCCTTCTGAAGATGATTTCTAAAAAAGGTAAAGAGAAAGTTGAGGAATTAGGTGAACCTAGTTCATCTCCTTTTCAAAATGAATTTCAAAATTCTTCTTTGATAAATGAACAGCAAATAATTTTGCCAGATATAGAACAGAAACTAAATAATTGGAGTATCCCTTCAATTAATGTTTCTGAAATATATAAGACAAAATTACTTGACAAGTTCAAGTCATATTTTATCATCAAAACTGCTGAATATACCATCAAGGTAGATAAAACTCAAGAATCTTTAAATCTCTTGAATTTATCTATGTTGAAGGAACATAAGCAAAAATACAAATTTTTACACATTGGTTTAATCCAAGTCGCTATCAAACCTTTGCATAGATTAGGCATAGACACACCTGTGTGTGTATGTCTAAGAGATACGCGACCAACAAAATTTGAAGATCAAATCTTGTCAATAATTGAGACCAATCTTCATGATGGTCCCACGTTTTTCAATAATTTTCCAAATTATACGATGTCTTTGGAAAGTTTGGGTAACAATAAGCATAATATAAAATTGGATATTAAAATAAAGGAAGGAATCTGGAATCCCAATTCCTATCCAATGGCTGTAATATACAAAATATATTATAAAGCCACGAGGACGAATATTTCACCAAAAGCATTGAACATATCTTCCAAAGAAGATACTTTGCTTTTGCAAGTAAATTTGAATAAAGCAAATGTTGTTACACCAAGGAGCCTGGATCACAATGAAGTCTCTAGAAATTTAGAATGGAATTTACAGGAAATTCTGCCTCCCGAAGAGGCAGAATCTTCTGTCATGTCAATACCCATTGAATACTCTTCAGGAAATGTTTCTATTAGTTTTGCTCCTTTGAATAGAAGCAATTCTACAAGATCTTTTAGGAGTTGTCCTGAGGGATCTAGACAAACTAATACAAACAATTCACGAAGATCAATGGATTCTTTCCATTCTTTGAGATTAGCAGGAGTGAGAGATCATCCTGTTATACCTCAACCAGAATATAGGGTTGAAACCCCTATTCCGGTGCAGTAGGAAATACAGAGAGAGTCTCCGACTCTATCTGAGATTAATCAAGCTTTCGAAACTCCGAATCAAATTTTTGTTTTAACAAAATTTATTGTTGATAGACAAAAAATTCAAAAGGATTTTTTAAAACCTGAGTTTGAAGAAAAACGAAAATGGTTCTTTTCGTCTTTTTCTCAGTCTGAAATAAGCAAATATCGTGAACAATATTTGTCTTATTTGGAGGAGGTAGAGGATGACACTATTCCCTACTTCGAATGGTTTCAAAATCACTGTTTTCAACACTTGGAGTTAAAAGTCCTTAACTCTGCGAAGAAAATTTGGAAAACCAAAAAGGGTAAAGAAGTAATTTCAGTTATTCCACCTTTGGAAGAAATTACAATTCCAAATGTTGATAACGTTGAAATTATAGCATCTCCTTTCAAAACGATGAAAGAAGATGACAAAACCCTTCTCGCTCAAAATCCGACACGTTATGACATCAAAAATATTCAACATCAATTAAATTATACAAATCAACTGTTGTATCAAGTTGCAGCAACAAACGAAGACTTTGACACCCCGCTTAAAGTCGAATCTTCTTCAAAATCAATTTCAAAATTAGAAAAACCTTTGATTTCTCCATACAAATTATCTGATTCCGAAATCAAGGAGTTTAAAATTGGAAATGAATCCAATACAACTCTATTGGATGAAATTAACAAACAGTTGGCTTCTTTGAAAATATCTTCCTCAAAAGTGAATGTTTTGAAAAATGATGATGTTTTAGAACTTGAAAAACAATTTCAAGATTCTGATGTTGATGTTTTAAATAAAATCAAAAATACTTCAAGGACTTTTCCGACTTCGAAAAATTATTATCATAGGCCGACTTTACCCGATATTCAATTTGAAGAAAATACAACAGAATATGCCTCTCAATATACTGGTGAAGGTATTGTTGAGTGGAATATTGATGGTTTTTCCGAATATCAAATTATGCAAAAATTAGAAGAAATGTCCATGGCAGCTACTGCTTATAGGGCTCGTGGAAACAATGCCCTAAGTACTGTCAAAATCCTTGTTAATGGTTTCACTGGAATCCTAAAAGGATGGTGGGACAACAATTTGAAAGAAAATGAAAGAAATGCTGTTTTTGCTTCTGTCAAAACTGAAACTAGAATAGAAAATGGTCAACCTGTTGAACATCGTGTAGATCAACAAGTTGAAACCTTGATTTTTGGAATTTCTCAAGCATTTATTGGCGACACCAATATGTTTGCTGATAGGTCCCTTGAGATATTAAATAATTTATACCGTCCTACTCTTGGAGAGTTTCGATGGTATAAAGATAACTTTTTAACTAAGATTTATACTAGAACTGACTGTAGAGAAGCTTATTGGAAAGACAGGTTTATATCTGGACTTCCAAAAAACTTTGCTACTAAAGTTCGAGCACAAATAAAAATGGAGTACCCTGGCACTCCTTTGGAGGAATTAACCTATGGAAGATTAATATCCATTATCAATAAAACTGGTTTACAATTTTGCACCGATATCAAAATGCATCGTCAAGCAAAATTTGAAAGTAAAACCAATTCCAAAGAATTGGGAAATTTTTGTGAACAGTTTGGTTATGAAAAATTAACTCCTCCCTCAAAACAGAGAAGAGTTAATACTCAAAAATTTTCAAAACGTTTTCAAAAACCAAAAAGGTTTTACAAAAAGGAAAAAGAAATAAAACCGTATAAGAAATCCCAAA
>CM061062.1:62545819-63025819 GCA_030762895.1 Sophora flavescens | reverse complement strand
TTGCCTCTTCTTTTTCTTCTATCTCTCTTTTTAATTTTTTTTCCCTTTACCCCAAAACATACAAATCCCTTACCTAGTTGAAGACCCATGGTTGCTTCTTTCTGTGGGTTTCCATAACCCTCCTTTGAAAGTGACTCCAAAAATTAATAGCAATAAGAAGAGGTAGCAAAACGGGCTACCCGAGCCTTCGTGGGCTAGCCTGAGACTAGTTCGGACTTTATAGGGCCGGGACAAAAAGTCTAGAATTAAAATGGAATGCAAAATAGGTGCCCAAGCCAGCCCTATGCGGGTTGCGGGCTTTTTCGGGTCGGCCCGACATTTTTTATTTGTATTTTCAGTCATTTTCATTTTTATTGAGTTTTTTCCCAAACAAATTATGACTAGATGCTATGGTGTTTTAAAAAATAGGTTATCACTACATTCTCCAGCTGTTTTTTGTATATTGGCATTAGCACTAAAATCTTTGTTTTTGGGGCTACCACGTTGTGCACATTGTGACATTGACAAGTATTTTTTTAAAAAAACATCTCTGTAATTGCAGACATGCTAACTATTCTTTCAAAAAAATGTTAATTCAGTCAAACGAATTTACACCAATATGCTTTGTGCCTCTTAAACCAATAGTTACAGTCGTTGAAACAATGAAAATGCCCGACAATATAAACAATGAAAAATTCTAACAATATAAACAATGAAAAAGTTCAACAAAAACAAACTTCAGAAATCACAATGAAAGTCCAACAGTAACAACGATATATTTAAAATCCTATATTTTGGCATCAACATTGGCATTCACTAGTGGAAATAATGTAATATACGTGAACGTTTTACGTCAGTTGACCATATGTTTGACGTTAAAAATGAGGCGGTGGCAGTTTTGTAAATATTAAATCACTATTTGCGTCAATTGTATAAAGAACTGACGTTAAAAGTGATTTTAACACTTTTAACGCCGCTTGTTTATACAACTCGACGTTAAATGTGTGATTTTTACTAAGCATTAAATAAATAATCGACGTAAATAATTATGAAACTCATTTCTTTCGTTGTCATCTCCCTGTTGTCACTCTTAACGCAGATACTCCATATAGTGCAGTTTATTTCTAAACCTTTTTTTAAACAAGTTTATTTTTAATGTTAATTAATTAGCTTGAATTAGTAAACAATGCAAATTCTTGTGCAAATTAAAATAAATAAACACTTAACATAAAACAAGTTATATATGTACAATCAAATCGTATCTCATTTAAGCGATTCATAAGTTACAATTACATGATTAAAAGATAAAAAATTTCTGCAACATAGCACTAAAATATAAAAAAGTTTCTGCTTCAACATCATTTTCTTCTCAGTCCTGTCCTCGATCAGAAACTCCAATGGATGCATCTCCTCCCTTACTTGAATTCCTTGATACTCCATCTGAATCCACTGTCACTTTGGAGCCAAAGCAGAGTGAAGGGATGGGATGAAATAAGGTGAGGGAATCACATTACGTGATTCATCCAACCTTACCATCCATGTTACGTGATTTACTCAACCTCAAAAGTTTTTTGACCATTAAGACAGAGACTTTTAAGTCTAGGTATAGGAAGAAATAACAAAGGTCTCAGAGCCATTTTGTGAAGGAATAGAAAACACACCAAATATAGAGGAAAAGAAGAGGCTGTATTACAAACTGATACCGAAGAATGATACTTTATATACAGATGAGAGACTAGCTGATTTTCTAGAAAACTGATCTATAAACTTAATGCTCATTAAGAGGATTATAGGTTACAATGTGCATGGGTAAGTAGCACAGCAGTCATGGGTAAGTAGCACAGTAGTCAAAAGAATGAATGTTTTTGTAGAAACTTATACACTTTTAAACAACTAACGTTAAAAGTGTTTTTAAAATAAAAAATATTTATTTTTAACGTCAGTTTTTTATACAACTGACGTTAAAAATGTGATTTTTACTTCAGTTAAATAAATAGCTGACGTAAATAATCCTATATCCCTATCTGAAATGCCCTGTTGTCACCCTTAACGCATGTCACTCCATATATATAATGCAGTTTATTTCTAAACTTTTTTTTAAACAAGTTTATTTTTTATCTTAATTAATTAGCTTGAATTAGTAAACAAATTCTTGTGCAAATTAAAATAAATAAACACTTAACATAAAACAAGTTATATATGTATAATCAAATCGTATCTCATTGAAGCGATTCATAAGTTACAATTACATGATTAAAAGATAAAAAATTCTACAACATAGCCCTAAAATATAAAAAAGTTTCCCGTTCAAAGATCATTTTCTTCTCATCTGTCCTCGAAATTCCAATGGATGCAAAGTTTCAGCTTCAACATCATTTTCTTCTCGCCCCGTCCTCGAAACTCCAATGGATGGATCGATGCATCTCCTCCCTCACTTGAATTCCATGATACATCGCGAATCCACAAATACTAGCAGCGAAAGCAAAGTGAAAGGGATCTTTGCATCACCTCCTTCACTGGAATTCCTTGATGCATCGTCTTGAATCCATAGTCACTTGGGGCCAAAGCAGAGTGAAAGGGATGGCTGGGATGAAATAAAGTGAGTAAATCACATTACGTGATTTACACAACCTTACCATCCATGTTACATGATTTACTCAACCTCAGAAGTTTAAGTCTAGGTATAGGAAGAAATAACAAAAGTCTCAGAGCCATTTTGTGAAGGAAGAGAAAACGCACGAAATATAGAGGAAAAGAAGAGGTTGTATTACAGACTGATACAGAAGAATGGTACTTTATATAGAGAAGAGAGACTAGCTGATTTTCTTGAAAACTGATCTATAAACTTAATGCTCATGGGTAAGTAGCACAATAGTCAAATGAATTAATATTTTTGCAGAAACTTATACACTTTTAACGTCATTTGTCTTCATCAATTGACGTTAAAAGTGATTTTAAATAAAAAAATTTATTTTTAACGTCAGTTGTTTAACATAACTGACGTAAAATGTTGTTTTATTTTTTATTTTTGATTATAACGTAAACAATGACTTTTAACGTCCGTCGCTTAAGACAACTGACGTTAAATAGATTACCTTTAACGTCAGTTGCTACAAACAACTGACGTAAAATGTTGTTTTATTTTTGGTTTTTGATTATAACGTTTACACCCACGCGCCTTCTGCACTTCTATCTGTACGTCTCTGTTCTTCTCTTTCACGCTCACTCTCACTCTCAACTCTCACTCTCACTCTAACTCTCAACTCTCACTCTCACTCTCACTCTGCCCTAATCGCGAGCTCATCTCCACTGCAACCACCGCGAGGGCTTCTTCCCCACCACCGTGAGGTACACTCTTAACCCTAACTCTGTCTTTCCCGCTCATTCTTTGCAATAACTTGACATCTCTCTTTCCCCTTCCCGCACACTAACTCTCCTTGTCCCTCTCGCTCTCGCAACCACATCGAATGTTGGCCACCACGCGAGCACCTATTTCCGGTGAGTCTTTAGGGCACATTTTTTTTATGTTTGGTTTTGAGTGTATGTTGAAACTGTAGTCTCTTGTAGTTGAAACTTGAAACTGTGAGTTTGAGTTGTTTGGAATGTCTCTATTTCTGGTCGTGGGTTTTGTGTTTTATCTTGTTTTTCTCTCCGCTATCATGACCTATTTCAAAATGGGAAGAAATTTAGAGTTGCTTGTAGCATGTGACATCAACAATATATTGCTCATAATATTGGAATTCTGCTTTGTTAATTTATCTTCATCTCGCTTATTTCTTTTCTCGTCTTAAGAATCCTCAAAATGGTGTAAATTTGAAATAATTTTTAAACGCCTTGGATATATGTTTTGTATATCTACGGAACCTATCTAGTTATGGATCATAGTTGGATGGTTTGTAAGTGCACTAGTGCTTGAGTATTTGAAGGGGTGGGAGAATTTATAGAATTTGCTCAAAGGAATGTTCCTAATAGTAATGGAATGTTCTGTCGTCCTTGTGTCAAGTGTTTGAATACGAGGAAATGTACGGTGAAGGATATACGTACTAATTTGATTTGTGAAGGGATTTGCTTGAGTTATACTTCTGTATTTATTTTGAGTTATAACCTAAGTTAATAAATATATATTGTTTTTGAACAGGCATACATATGGATCAGTCGGATAGCCCACATGCACGGGAGGACACTGTGGAGCCTACGCAGGACCCGATCGCGCCTACGCCTGATTCTAGTGTAAGTTTACATGTTATATACTATCTTTAGTCCTTCTTTTTAATGTAAGTTTATAATGTTACAACCCTCTATTTTATCTTTTTTTTTTTTGTCCATACAGACATCACAGGCTCATAGGAAACGGGGTAGAGGAGCCACGTCGTTGAAGAAACTAGAGAAGGACAGGCAAAGCGGACAGAAGCTTGAGGTGTCCTTCGATGCTAATCTAAATGCCCAGGGACCCCGTGCTAAAGAATTTCATAAGTGGGTGTTTCTACAAGCGGGCAAGAAGACGTAAGCATCAACTACAACCATCGGAATGACGCTCCACGTAACGTTAAGGATCAGATTTGGGAGGCTATCACGGTATTTTACCTTTACATTCGTTTGATTTACATTATTAGATAATTATCCGAGTTATAATCCATCCAGTTGTTATGCTTTTAATGTGTAGGTAGCTTGGACTGTGCCAAATGACGAGGATCATCGTCATAAATGTATGAAAATGGCATCAAAGCGTTGGAATGGGTTCAAGCATGATCTTACCAGGTACTATGTATCTGGGAAGAAGCGGCTTGATAAAATGTTCTCGGATTATCCTTGGATTGATCAGGATACTTGGGATATGTTTGCTAGGAGTCGACGGGATGGAGAATTTCAAGTTGGTTGATTAAGTTAATTTTGTATGCTTCTTATAGATCATTTAACTGTATTTAATTATGTGTTTTTGTTTGAATAGGCTAAGGCAGATAAGGGTCGGCAGAATCAGGCGAAGAACGTCCATCGCCACACCATGTCTCAGGGTGGGTACCAAACTCGGATCAAGGAGATGATGGCGGATAGTCTGAGGGTGAAGCAGGAAGAGCACTCTGCTGGGATTGAAAGAGGAGAGGTGCCTGAGGGCACACCATCAAGTCCTCCGTTAGACATAGACCGCGAGGATGTCTGGTTTTCCGGCCGCATTACAAAGACGGGATCTTTTAAAGTTGATGCCACTCGCGAAGCGGCAGATAAGATTGTAAGTAAATAATTAACTTGATTTCAATTGATATTTGTATAGATATTTTTAACACTTTTCACTTGCACGTTTTTTCATTTTTTCATTGTAGGTGGATCTTAAAGCACAATCCTTCCAAGGCTCATTCGTCCCTTCTGGACGACGGGACGTCTTGATGACTGTTCTAGGCAAGAAAGACCATCCTGGTCGGGTTATCGATGTTCCTGGGAACGTGACCATCAAAGAATATTATGGCAAGTCTGCTTCACGAAAGCGGGTGGTCGATGAAGCTACAATTTTGGATGACATTACTCAGCACCTCATGTCCAACCCTGCTATTACAACATATCTGATGCAAAGCTTAATATCCAACCCAGAATTCAAGCAGGCGCTTGCCAGAGAGCTTTCCTCCGTCGGTTCATCCCAGGACACCGCAGGGCATGCCAACCCTTCACATGTGAGCACAAAAGAGAGTTATAGTAGGTCACATGTGGAGGACGATGAGTTGGCAGGTAGGGAGCGGGAGTTGGAAGTCCAACACCATGAGCATGAGTTGGAAATGAAAAGGCGTGAGCTTGAGTTGGACTTCAAACGACGTGAGCTCGAAATGTTAACAAAGGTATGTATTCATTATTAATGTCCAAATTAGTCAAATAATTACTTGTGTTTTTTTAATTATGAACAACTTATCTATTTTATTTTTCCTAAATTGAAGGCCAAGTCGACGCTTCTGTCGTCACACCGTCACTCGCTTGTTCACTTGGTGAGGATTATGCGTTTGAGATTTTTGAATGTCCATTGGATCACGATGGATGGGTGGCACACCCAGATCAACAGAGGATATTTTCCTTCTGTGGTGAATATCTCGGGAACGCCTGCAGAAATAACGTCTGGATGGCCAGCACGGTTTTGAGTCTCTGGTGCACGTAAGTTAATTTTAAATTTATAACTTATTTACTTTTGGTATTTTTCCATTTAATAATTTATTTTAATTTCAATATATATATTATGTAATTAACATCCACACCTTTTCATATCTTAGGTATCTCCATCGTCTTCAGCTTGATAAGGGCGTTGCATCGCCTTCTACTTCTTAGAGCCATCAGTCCTTTTGCCCCAATCTTTTGCTGGCGATGCATTTAGTAAATACATAGGGAACTTGTTGGGAGACAATCGGAAAGAATTATATATGGCTCCCTACTGTATGAAAAACCATTGGCAGTTGTTCGTACTTCACCCGTCTAGGCATACTGTCATATTCTTGTGCTCTCTCCACAAAGGCCGCCACAGGAGGTGGTGGAAGTCAGAAATAAGTAAGTAACTAATCTTAAATTTAATTTACGTTTTAATATCAGTTGTTTTTAGTTTATTACACACATGATATATGAATTTGTTAATTGACATGATTATTTGTTTATGATAGCGACCAAGGCGAGTAGCATAAGTTGCGCCAACGGGAGAAGTAGGGCTTCTAAGGCTAAAGCAAATCCTGAATGGACTTTCCCCAAGGTTTGGTAGTTTATTTATCAAATAATTAATATTATAATTACTAATTTATATGTATATTCAACTGACATTGAAATTAATTTTGTTTGTAGTCTCGATTTCAAATTGATGGGTGGTCGTGCGGCTATTATGTGATGCTTCATATGCTAAACATAGTCTCCGCATCTATTATGGATGGATGGAATAAGATAATATTTAAACAACTTGTTAAATTATATATTATAATTTTGAAGACGACTTGCGTTAATGTTATTGTTATTATTTGAACGTGTGTAGGCATTTAACGACCAATCGCCTCTTCAAGAAGATGAGTTTAGAGACTTGAGGATGCGCTTTGCTGAATTCTTCTTCAAGTATGCGGCTGAAAAAGGAATTGACAAGTTACCTCCGCAATATTTAGATCAATAGTTTTTTTGTTAGACATTAGAAACTAATTAATAACATGTATATATATATATATATATATATATATATATATATATATATATCCTTAGATTGGTAGTTTTGTTTTTAGACATTAGAGACTAAAATTTATATATATATATATATATATATATATATATATATATATATATATATATATATATATATATACTTGTAGATAGTTTTGTTTTTCCTATACGTGGGTTTTGGTTTTAAGGTCCCCTATTGTTCCTTTGTATATTTCTTTTCTTTTTGTTAATATTGAAATTTAAGGGTAGTGTTTGCTTCTGTAATGTGTGTGATATCCTGTGTTAATGGGATATTTACTGAATGCAGGGATAGCTGAGATGAGTGATATTTTAAAACTGAATTTAAAAAAAAATCTATTAACGCTGGGCCAGTATCAAAACTCGACGTTAATAGTATTTTTATAAAATATACAAGACACTATTAACGCCGGGCTAGGATAGGAAACTGACGTTAAAAATAAAACCTTTAACGTCAGTTCTTTAACACAACCGACGTTAGTTTTAACAATATTAACGTCAGCTGTATTTACGTCAGACAATATTCTGACGTATAAAATCAATTTTAACTGACGTAAAAAGTCCTTACTGCACTAGTGATTTAAGCCTCCCAGAGAAAGCTTTACATCTTCAAAATTGATGGCCTCCCACTCATCATCATCATATCCAACAATATTGGCCTTTTTTTAAATAAATAAAAAATCATATTTTTATGTTTTTAGTTAAATAAAAATGAATAAAAATTAAAATTTATAAAACTAACGGGGCTACCTGAGCCCGATACGGGTTCGAGCTTTATAGGGTCGGGCCAAAAAGATCCGGAATTAAAATGGGATCAAATTTGACTACCAAAACCCTACAATTTATTGGGCTTATTCGGGCTAGCCCGATCGAGCTAGCCCATTTTGCCGCCTCTAGCAATAAGGGAGCCCCTCCCTTTTTAAAATACACCCCTAATATTTGGATATAACACTTCTCATTATTAGGGCATGCATGAAAAGGTCCCATACTTAATTTTTAGTTTAAGTCGTATTAGTTTACTTAATGAGGATGTGTCAAACTATGCACTACTTGTTATTTAATTTGTTAATACACTTGTGACAAAATTTTAAGTTGATTACATCTTTAATTAATCAAAGACTTTTCTCCGATACTTCAAGTATGCAAATAACAAATTCTAAAATGTTTATATATATATATATATATATATATATATATATATATACACACACACACACGTCTATCAAAGATTATAATAAGTAAAAAGAAAAAAATTACATGTTCCTTGGAACATAAAAAACAAGTGGAGAAACTGCTTTTATTTCCTCAAATATGACTTTGAAAGTTTCGATTATTTATAATGAGGATAATTTTTGTGGTGATAGACTGGGGTTTCTTCTAAATGCTTTTCATGGTGGGATCTTATTCCTTGTTTTTTTATCAAGTCAGATTTTTACCACAATAGGTGCGGTCTGCCCATGACTCCTTCACATCTGACTCCTTCACATGTTCTTCGTGGAGCGTAAAAACTCTCCCTTGGTTGGGATTGTCCCCCACTTCTGCATCTCCTTGCGTAGTACCCCGTCTTTACGACACTTGCAACAAGTAGTCTACGCCGTGGGACACGCGTGATCTCTATGAACCAAGAAGCACTTATGGCACTCGATGCCCTTGTCACTCTGTACTTCTTCCAATAGCTTTCCTTTCTTTATGGTAGACACATGTCTCAGATGCTTTTGGAACTAGCCATCTCTATTCTGAAAATTCTTCTCGTCAAAACTAGTCTTCTCCGCCATCAGTGCTTGCATCTTTTCTTAGCTACCCAACACTTATTTATCAAAGTGAGGTAGTCTCGGATCTCCAAGATACCAATGAAACTCTATAATTGGCTTTAAGTCTTGCTCGAACTTGAAAACTTTCCACTAATCTTGGGGATCGTCCCTTAAGTAGCGTGAAAACCTTGCTAAGGTTTCAAACATAGTCTCATACCCAGTGATTGACAAGTCTCTGTGGCGAAATTGAAGATATTATGTCGCCTTCTGAATAAAAACACTATGAGGAAGTACTTCTCCAAGAAGACCTCCTCGAACATGTCCCAAGTAGCTCCCTAAGCCGGCAACCCATCTCTAGTACAATTCCTCCAATGTCTCGCATTGGACTACAACAGATTTTGTTGCTTTCATGTTGGTGTCCAATGTAGAACACTGGTGGAATTGTGCTAGAGTCGGTTTACTAGCTTACGAAGCTCCTATCACTTAGGATATGTTCAACAAGGCCTTCTTGGATAAGTGCTTTCCTCATAATGTTCACATTCCGAATGAAACAAAATTACATCAACTTTGTCAGGGAGACTTTGGCTAATCAGTCACTAAGTATGTGACTATGTTTGAAGCATTAGCAAGGTTTTCATGCTATCCGAGGGAGAATCCCCCAAGACAAGTGGAAGGCTATCAAGTTCAAGTAGTGTTTGAAACCATATCGACAAAGTTTCATTGGAATCTTGGAAATCCGAGAGCTCAATAAATGTCGGGTAGCTGAGCAAAAGATGCATGCACTAGTGGAGAAAAAATCCTAAACAGAAGACTATCTTTGACGGGAAGAATTTTTAATTATAAAGATGGCTGGTTGCATAATCATCTGCAACCTGTGTCCACATTCTTTTTTCAATGGTTACCTTATTCAACTGCTTATGGTCTACACACAACCTCATACTCTCATCTTTTTTCTTTACTAAGAGTATCGGCGCTTCCCAAGGTAACACATAGGCCTAATGAATCCCTTTTCAAACAACTTCTCTAATTGTTTCTTTAGCTCACTCAATTCTAAAGGTGTCATCCTAAAGAAAGCTATGGATACTGGTCCATTCCTCGACAATACATTTATGTTAAACTCAACTTCCCTTTTCGAATATAAGCTAAAGACCTCCTTAAGAAAAACACCTTAAAACTCACACACTACAAGTATAGCCCTCCACATTATTGTGAGCCTTTATCTTAGGGGAAAAAAAGAGTATGTATCTTTGAGCTCCCTCAACTAAGCAATTATGACATGAACAACATACACCCCAAAATTGGACACAAAAGAATCGATTGACAATGGTTACTAAGCAATGGAAATAATTCGGTTAGAGCAATTTATAATTGAATGATTAGTTGACAATCAATCCAAACCAAGAATTACATCTAAAGCAAACATATGCAAGCATATTAGATCAACAAAATAAGACAAATCTTGATACATTGGGGAATAATTCAAACAAGCAAAACAGGTAACAAGTTATTCTCAGCAAGAGTAGGAACACGCAAATCGAAAGACAATTTAATAACAGATACATCTAGATTATTCACACAATCAAGAGATATGAACGAATGAGTCGCTCCTGAATCAAATAATATAACGAATTTTCTTTCTTTAATAAAGTACATATATCAAACCATCTGACTCCTTCACATGTTCTCCTTAGAGCATAAAAACTCTCATTTGGTTGGGATTGTCCTCGACTTCTACATCTCCTTGTGTGGTACCCCATCTTTACGACCCTTGCAGCTAGTAGTCTATGCCTTAGGACACGCGACCTCAATGAAGCAAGCACACTTATGGCACTCGATTCCCTTGTCACTCTGTAATTCTTGTAGTTACTTTCCTTTCTTGTGTCGCAGATGCTTTTGGATCTCATCAAAACTGGTATTCTTTAGGCTTCTTCGCCATCAGTTCTTGCATCTATTCTTAGCTACCCGACACTTATTTATCAAAGTGAGGTAGTCTCGGATCTCCAAGATACGTAACTGGTTTTAAGTCTTGCTCGATCTTGATAACCTTCCACTAATCTTGAGATCGTCTTTTAAGTAGCTTGAAAACCTTGCTAAGGTTTCAAACTTACTCTCACACTCAGCGATTGACAAGTCTCTGTGGCGAAATTGATGATATTATGTCGCCTTCTGAATGAGAACATTATGAGGAAGTACTTCTCCCATAAGACCTCCTCGATCATGTCCCAAGTAGCTCCCTAAGCCAACAACCCGTCTCTAGTACAATTCCTCCAATGTCTCACTTCGAACTACATTAGATTTTGTTAATTTCCTGTTGGTGTCCAATGTCTACATTGGTGGAATTGCGCTAGAGTTGGTTTGTTGGCTTAGGGAACTCCCATCACTTAGGACATGTTTAAGGAGGAATTCTTGGATAAGTGTTTTCCATATAGTGTTTTCAGTATGAAACAGAATTATTTCAACTTCGCCAGGGAGACTTTGACTTGCCAACCGTTGAGTATGTGACTAAGGCTGAGTATGTGACTAAGTTTGAAGCATTAGGAAGGTTTTCGGGAGAATCCCCCAAGACAAGTGGAAGGCTATCAAGTTCAAGTTGTGCTTGAAACCATATCTACAAAGTTTCATCGGAATCTTGGAAAATTTCAAGGAGTTTAGAGTAGTGACAAGGGCACAAGGTGCCATAAGTGCGGCTTGGTTCATGGTGATCGTATGTGTCTCGCGACACATATAACTTGCTAGAAATGTGGTGAGCCGAGGCATTATGCCAAGAGTCGAAAGTGGACGACAATTCCAACAAAGGCCATAGAACGAAGGGAGATTATTACACTCCAATGAGAATAGGTAAATCTCATTCGTTAGTATCTCTTCATTGTGTGAAAAATCTAAATTTGTTTGTCTCTAACTTGCCTAAAGAGGCATATAATGATTCACTTTACTTCCTCTGCTTCCAATAATTCTTCATGCCATTGCTAACATCTTTTGCAAGTTTTCCAAATCGTAATTTGATTTTATTCCTTTTAACCAACACTTCATGCTAAGAGTTATGATCTCTTTATCTGATTACATAGTAATTGGAGGAAAATGGAGAGAAGGAAGAGAGATGAAATTGATAAGAAGTGAACAAAGGAAAGTAAAACCACGGATCGTTCAAAATCCTCCCTCCAATAATTAGGTTGTTTGAAGGGGAGGAGAGTGGATTTTTCTCTAAACTTCACAATAATTGAGTGATATGTTAGAATATATGTAAATATATTTTGTATCTAGTCATAATGTTAACGATCTTGTGTATAATTAGTTTCTTTAATTATAGCCTAGGATCTCTCTTGTAATGGTTGTATATAACCACAATTATACAAATGTGTACAACCATTACAAGAGAGATCCTAGACTATAATTAAGGAAACTAATTATACACAAGATCATTAACATTATGACTAGATACAAAATATATTTACATATATTCTAACATTAATATATGTAAATATATTTTGTATCTAGTCATAATGTTAATGATCTTGTGTATAATTAGTTTCCTTAATTATAGCCTAGGATCTCTCTTGTGTATATGATAAGCCTCTGGCTCATCTAGTTTTATGGCTAGTATGACCAGGGTTTTGTGCTAATTATATCTCATTTTCACCCAAATTAGACTTGATTGTCCTCAAGCAAGGTTTTGAGTCTCTAAAGTAGTTTTAGGTTAATTTAGCCAGTTTTGAGTCAAATAAAGCACTTATGGCTATTTTATTGTTTTCAGGTTAAGTTAGTAGTTAAGGGAATAAAGAATCAGGGAAATTTCAAGTCTGGATTTGTTCGCCTCGCGAGAGTCTTCTCGCCACGCGAACCTGAAAGCCAGCTGAACAGCAAAAATGCCATCCTCTCTGGTTCGCCCCGTGAACAACACCTCGCCTCGCGACCCTGATAGCTGACTGTTCAAGAGAAATACAATCCGTTCTGTGTCGCCTCACGGATCCATGTCTCGCCTCGCGAGACTGAAGACCAGAAGCCATGACTCTTCCATTCCTCGCCACGCGAGAAGTACTTCGCCCCGCGAGAAGACCAAACGTTGCAGACTGTTCATGATATTCGCCTTGCGAGTGAGGGTTCGCCTTGCGAGTGGGCTCAGTTTCTGAATACTATAAAAGGCTGTTCTGGGCAGATTGGAAGGACTTTTTGCTTCTCCATAGTTTTTACATATTTCTGTGTGTTTCATTTTTCCATGGAGAACTAAATTTCTTAGATTAATCTACTGTAATTGATTTCCACCATACTTGAGGTTTTGTAATTCCTATTTTATATGCATTTCCCTTTTCAATATTATACTATATATTTCTGTTTGTTTAATTCAGGAGTGTATAGTGTTGTGTTGATTCATTTCGGTGATGTTATGTTCCTATACTGAATCGCGTTTGTTTAATTCGCGTGTGTTCATTAATGTTCGTTTAGTTCATGAGGGCTTAACCCCGTTTGTTTAATTCGGGAATAGGAACATATATCCGTAGTAGCGATTTCGTTTGTTAATTGTTGCTACAACCAAAAGGGGATTAGAATCTGCTTAGGGCTTGGAATTACATGAACCGATGATAGTTGGGAAATCGAGAACAGTAGATTAATCGTCTTTAGCTATTTGATAATCTTTTCAACTGCCCTGTTTTATTACTATGTTATTGCTTTGTTTTCTTAACTGCATTCAAATCCAAACCCCCCCCCCCCCCCCAAACTGATTTTTTGTGGTAAATAACAAGTCAAGAGTCTTTGTGAGACGATATCCGAGTTGTCACTCCTAAACTACAGTTTTATAAACCGCTCGCTTTTTGACGCGTGCGTGACAGCGCGACCAAAAATTGGCGCCGTTGCCGGGGACTCTTGTTTGTTATTTTCGCAATTTTTTTTCTTTTTTTTCTTTTACTTTCGTTTTTGTTTTGAATTGGTCTGGCTACTAGGTCTACTTGCCCTGAATTGTGTGATTTTGATCCTGAAATTGAAAGAACACTGCACACACACCGTAGAGAAATTCGGGCTAGCACTAGTAGTGATTCTAATTCTAAAACTGTTTTTGAAAACATGGGTGACCAAAGGACATTAAGACAGCTTGCTACCCCTGATGTTAATTATAATGGCTTTTGTATTGCATATCCTGGTGCTGATACTCCTTTTGAATTAAAATCTGGTTTCATTCACTTGTTGCCAAAGTTTAGTGGTCTTGCAGGTGAGGATCCACACAAGCATTTGAAGGAATTCCAGTCGCCTCGCTCCACAACCTTGAGATTAGAGGGAGTAATCGAGGATAACATCAAGTCGAAAGCTTTTTCGTTCTCACCGCAGAAGTCGCAAGGGACTGGTCATTATATCTTGAGCCAAACTCTATTACTACCTGGAACGATTTGAAGAAGGTTTTCTTAGAGAGATATCTTCCTGCCTCCAGGGCTGCGTCAATCAGGAAGGAAATATGTGGCATCAGACAAGGAAATGAGTCATTGGCTGAATATTGGGATAGATTCAAGCAGTTGATATCCAGTTGCCCTCAAAGATCGATTTCTCGAGCGACTTCTTATCCAGTATTTTTATGAAGGGTTACTACCAATGGATAGAAACATTTTGGATGCTGCTAGTGGGGGAGCACTTGTTGATAAGACTCCGGCTGCTGCCAAGAAATTAATTGAAAATATGTCATTAAACTCCCAGCAGTTTACAACCAGAAGAAATTCTGTTTTGACAAGAGGTGTGCATGAGGTCCATAGTTCTTCTTCCAACCAGGCCGTTGGTGATAGAATTGATAGGCTCACTTATTTGGTGGAGAAATTGGCAATGGATAGAGTTCAACCTGCAAGGTTGTGTGGCATGTGCAACTCTCCTGAGCACCCGTATGATGCATGCCCCATTCCGAAGGAAGAGTTCGTCACTGATTTGTCTCATGCTTATGCAGTCCACCCTTACAATCAAGGCAACAGTCAGAACCGGTACAACACTCCAGACCTCTCCACAAATAGGTACCATCCCAACTGGAGGAATCATCCTAACCTTCGGTATGGGAACTCATCCCAACAACAACCGATGGCAGCACCTCAGAATCCTCCTCAAGTGACCACTTCTGCACCTTCTGGACCTTCACTAGAGGACATGTTCAAGCAAATGACTGAACAAAATCTACAGTTGCAGCAGCAAATTGGACAGTTCCAGGCCTCCTACAGCACGGTTTGGCAAAGAATAACGGATGCTAGCATTCACAATTTGCCGACAGCTTTGGTCAATCTCAAGCAGAAACGGATGCCAAGATTCAAAATTTAGAGACACAAAGTTGGACACTTGCCACATCCATAAATAACATACATCAAGCTCAAAGAACAAGTCAACTCCCCGCACAAACAAGTGATAAATCCCAATGTCTCCAATCCTAATGTGAGTGTCATTTCTCCGAGATCCGGAAGAGTTGTTGAGGCGACCTCAAAAAAAATGAAGAAACTGTTGAGGTAACTCCCGAGCCTTCATTGATGTTGAAGTTGAGAAAGTGTACATACCACCGATCCCCTTCCCACACAGAAGTACGAAAAAATAAGAAGATTGGTGGTGAAGACAAGGAGAGGGAAATTTTAGATGTGTTCGAAAAGGTAGCTGTGAATATTCCCCTTCCGGATGTGATCAGCAGTGCCCAAGTATGCAAAATTTTAAGGATCTATGCACCAACAAGAGGAAGTTGAAGGGTAATGAGAGAGTTAACTTGGGAAGAAATGTTTCACTCTTATCCAGTCTAAGCCTGCACTGCAAAAAGTTCTGTCTCACCCCTACTCAGGCACTACCACAGAAGTACAAGGATCCGGGCACTTTTACTATTCCATGCACTATAGGGGACAGAAAATTTGAAAATTGCATGTTGGATTTGGGGGCCTCCATAAATGTCATGCCTACCTCCATTTTCAATAACCTTGATCTTGGTCCCTTGCAGTATACAGGTCTCACCATCCAGGTTGGTCAACAGGACCAAGGCCCCGACCCATGGGAATGGTAGAAGATGTCTGGTACAAGTTGATGAGTTGATCTTCCCCGTGACTTCTACATCCTAGACATGGCGGGAGAGACAAATTCCGAGTAGATCACCACTAATCTCAGGGCGGACCATTCATGAAGACAGCTAAGACTAAGATTGATGTTAATGATGGGACCATGTCTATGGAGTTTGGTGATATTGTGGCAAAGTTCAACATCTTTGATGCTATGAAGCATCCCCTGGAAGAGCACTCTGTTTTCCAATTAGAGTTGCTTTCTGAGATTATTGATGACATCCATGAGGACTTTGTTTCTGATTTTCCATTTATTTCTGGATTTGATGATATATATTCATGTACTGACTGTACTGACACTAACCCGTGTGCTGTTTGTGCTCAGTTTCTTGATTCAACTTTGCAGGGTGATAGTGTGAGTGAAGTTGTCTGTTCAACCGAAGTTCTTGACATCATGGCTACTCCAAATGTACCATCCATTGAGCAGCCACCCTCCCTAGAGCTCAAGCCACTTCCTGGGAACCTGAAGTATGCTTACCTGGAGACGAATGAAAAACTTCCAGTCATTATTTCCTCCAGCCTTGACTCGACCAGGAAGCAAAACTATTGGAGGTTCTGAAGAAGCACAAGAAGGCGATTGGGTGGACCTTGGCTGACATTCCAGGAATTAGCCCCTCCAGATGTATGCATAGAATTCTGTTGGAGGATGGGGCTAAACCAGTTAGACAGGCCCAAAGGCGGCTCAATCCATTGATTCTGGATGTGGTGAAGAAAGAGGTGACTAAACTTCTGCAGGCGGGTATCATATACCCCATCTCTGATAGTACTCGGGTAAGTCCAGAGCAAGTTGTACCCAAGAAGTCCGGCCTCACTGTGGTAAGAAATGATAATAATGAGCTTGTACCCACTAGAGTCCAGAATAGCTGGCGAGTCGGTATAGATTATAGGAAGTTCAACCAGGCCACCAGAAAGGATCACTTTCCTTTGCCGTTCATGGATCAGATGCTAGAACGGATGGCTGGTAAATCTCATTACTGTTTTCTTGATGGCTTTTCCGGGTACTTCCAGATCCATATTGCCCCTGAGGATCAGGAAAAGACCACTTTCACGTGTCCCTTCGGCACGTTTGCCTATAGGAGGATGCCATTTGGCCTTTGTAATGCTCCTGGCACTTTCCAAAGATGCATGCTTAGCATTTTTACTGAGTTTATTGAAAATTTCATGGAGGTGTTCATGGATGACTTCACTGTATATGGCTCCTCATTTGATGCATGTCTGCATAGTCTTAGTTTAGTTCTAGAAAGATGCATTGAGACTGATTTTATTTTGAACTATGAAAAATGTCACTTTATGGTAGAACAGGGGATCGTTTTGGGTCATGTTATTTCTAAAGAGGGTATTTCAGTAGATCCTGCAAAAATTGATGTGATTTCTTCATTGCCCTATCCATCTTGCGTACGCGAGATCCGTTCTTTTCTTGGCCATGTATGTTTCTACAGGCGCTTCATTAAGGACTTGAAAGAAGATAGCTCTGCCATTGTCAAACCTGCTGAAGAATGATGCCATGTTCCATTTTGATGACAACTTCAAGAAAGCATTTGATTACCTGAAAAGAGCATTGACCTCTACCCCCGTCATCCAGCCCCCTGACTGGACCCTCCCTTTTGAACTCATGTGTGATGCTTCTAATTTTGCTGTGGGAGCGGTTCTAGCACAAAGGGTGGGCAAGGCTGCCCATGTCATTCATTATGCTTCTAGGACATTAGATGCTGCACAATCAAATTACACCACCACTGAAAAGGAACTGCTAGCTGTTGTATTTGCACTTGATAAATTTAGGTCATATTTGCTAGGTTCAAAGGTTATTGTTTTCACTGACCATGCAGCTCTGAAGTACCTGTTAAAGAAACCGGAAGCGAAGCCAAGACTGATTCGGTGGATGCTTTTGCTCCAAGAGTTCAATGTGGAGATAAAAGACAGGAGTGGAGCTGAAAATTTGGTAGTCGATCACTTGAGCCGAATAGCAAGGGATGAGGATCCTTCTCCCATCCAAGATGATTTTCCTGATGAGCGACTTCTACATCTGTATGGGGTAACACCTTGGTTTGCTGACATTGTTAACTTTCTTGTTCTTTGGTGTTGTTCCCCGCAGTACAAGTAGATCCAAGTTCCACAAGCTCAAGAGTGATTCAAAGTACTATGTGTGGGATGATCCGTACCTTTGGAAGTTTTGCAGTGATCAGGTGATTCGGAGGTGTGTCCCCGATCATGAGACAGAGTCCATCTTGCACTTTTCTCATGCCTCTCAAGTAGGGGGACACTTTGGACCACAAAGGACGGCAAGAAAAGTCCTAGATTCTGGGTTCTACTAGCCCACAATTTTTAGAGATGCCTATGAGGTCTACAGGAATTGCAAGGAATGTCAAACAGCAGGCCCTGCCATCACTCGTATGAGTGAGATGCCTCAGCAGCCCATGCTTTTTTGTGAGGTTTTTGATGTGTGGGGAATCGACTTTATGGGTCCTTTCCCTGCATCTTTTGGTTTTGTATATATTCTTTTGGCTGTTGACTATGTTTCAAAGTGGGTGGAAGCAATCCCCACTAGGACTAACGATGCTAAAGTTGTTTCAAAATTTGTTAGGTCCAACATTTTTTGCAGGTTTGGCATACCTCGGGCTATTATCAGTGACCAGGGCACTCACTTCTGCAACCGCACCATGGAAGCCTTACTCAGGAAATATGGAGTTATGCATAGAGTTTCCACTGCTTACCATCCCCAGACCAATGGCCAATCTTGGATATCAAACAGGGAGATCAAGCAGATCTTGGAGAAAATGGTGCAGCCGAATAGGAAGGAATGGAGCCGCCGTCTGGAAGACGCACTGTGGGCTCAGAGGACCGCTTTCAAGACGCCAATAGGGATGTCCCCCTTTAGGCTTGTATTTAGTAAGGCATGTCACCTCCCTGTGGAAGTTGAGCACCGTGCATATTGGGCAGTCAAGTGCTGTAACTTGGAAATGAAGAAAGCTGGTATTGAAAGGAAACTCCAGTTGCAGCAGCTTGAGGAGCTTAGGCTAGAAGCCTATGAAAGCTCCAGGATTTAGAAAGAGAAAAAAAATATTTTCATGATAGGATGATTAATAGGAAAAAATTTTCTGTGGGCCAGCAAGTCTTACTGTTTAACTCCCGCCTGAAAATGATGGCTGGGAAACTTAGGTCCAAGTGGATTGGACCATTTGTTGTTACTAATGTTTTTCCTTATGGTGCAGTAGAGATTAAAGATGCAGGTAGCAACAAGTCCTTCAAGGTTAACGGGCAGAGGCTGAAGCCATTCCATGGTGTGGCTGCTGGTGTTCCTGCGGATGCTAATGTGGAGGAGCTCTCCTTGGAAGCTCCCACCTACACTGCCACCTGATCAGGGAGCACCGTTTCCCTTTCCTCACTCTGATTTTATAGTCATGTTGTTTCATTGGGGACAATGTATGTTTTAAGTGTGGGGGAGGGAACTAGTTGTAGTTTTGTTTTGTCTTGTCTTTCTTTTAGCTCTTGAATAAATTGTATGAGTCTTTGGTCGGTGAGCTTGATTGAATTTGATTGATTTTGCACAGGTTGATTGCATGATTTTGCAATTGTAGTTTGTGTGATGATTCCCCCTAGGTTGAAATTTTTTTTTTTTGAAAAGTGATCCCCATGTGATTGAAAACTGAACTTTGAGATTTTGTTGTGATGGCATGATTTATGATAACTTTGGGGTGAAGGGAAGCACACACTAGGGATAGAATCTCTGTCAAACAATTTGCATGAATGTCCAGGTGAGGATTTGAGCCTCCAGCATGTTTTCGACTGTGAGAATCACTTTTGGATTGCACTTTTCCGAATTTGCTTGAATCTCTTCTTGGTTTGCATGTTTATGTGTTTGCTTCAGATGATTTAGGCATTTTCTTTGTAAATAACTACTTAGCCTAAAATTGAACCAGTCCCTAATGCATGTTCCTTAGTTAGCCCCTTTGAGCCTGATTAGCCTGTTAATTCTTGATAACCCTATGTTACAAGCTAAAATTTGAAAAAAAACCATGTTAACCCAATCTTAGGATTAGGAGAGCATGGAATCTTATAAGAGATTGGTTGCAAGAAACTAAGTTTGGGGTGACTACAAGGTGTAATGTGTTGTTTGGGATTGAGAAAAATAAAAAAATATATATAATAAAAAGGTTGGAGCCAAAGGCACCAAAAAAAAAAAAAGTACAAAAATTTCAAAAAGGCTATTTGAATAAAAAGGCTGTAGTCACCCAAGGCAAAAAGAAGAATGAGAAAAGGAACTTGAGTGGAATTTCAATGTTTTGAAGTGTTTCATGCTCTCTTAGTTCCTAGGGTCTTCAGCCTAGTACCCTTGTATATCCTACCCTTAGCCAGGCCCCATTACAACCTTAAAAGACCTTTTGATGTTGCATGCATGTTTTCTGTGGGAATCATTTGGAGATGAAAATCAAATTTATGGGAAGTGCTTCTGAAAGGTGAATTGAGTGAATTGTTGATTGCCTGACAAAAACTGAGCGATTGAGTGAAACACTAAACTCCCTTGTGAGGAAGGCAGTTGTTTGAATTTGGTGATCTCCCTTTTGTGTGTAACTTGGATCCCCTGCTTAGATTAATGATTGTTTGAATGATGAAATTCTCAATTGTTTAGAATGAATGATTATGGGGATTGATTTGTTTGGAAGGGGGGAACATTGAAGGAAAAATTATTTTGGTGAATTGCATGAAATCTGTGCAAAGTAGATTGAATCCCTTAAGCTTGCCATGTCTTGAGTCTTTTTGATTTTTGAGTTGTAGTTTGCTTGGGGACAAGCAAAGTTTAAGTTTGGGGTATTTTGATAAGCCTCTGGCTCATCTAGTTTTATGGCTAGTATGACCAGGGTTTTGTGCTAATTATATCTCATTTTCACCCAAATTAGACTTGATTGTCCTCAAGCAAGGTTTTGAGTCTCTAAAGTAGTTTTAGGTTAATTTAGCCAGTTTTGAGTCAAATAAAGCACTTATGGCTATTTTATTGTTTTCAGGTTAAGTTAGTAGTTAAGGGAATAAAGAATCAGGGAAATTTCAAGTCTGGAGTTGTTCGCCTCGCGAGAGTCTTCGCCACGCGAACCTCGAAAGCCACCTGAACAAAGAAAAATGCCATCCTCTCTGGTTCGCCCCGCGAACAACACCTCGCCTCGCGACCCTGATAGCGAACTGTTCCAGAGAAATGCAACCCGTTCTGTGTCGCCTCGCGGATCCATGTCTCGCCTCGCGAGACTGAAGACCAGAAGCCATGACTCTTCCATTCCTCGCCACGCGAGAAGTACTTCGCCTCGCGAGAAGACCAAACGTTGCAGACTGTTCATGATATTCGCCTCGCGAGTGAGGGTTCGCCTCACGAGTGGGCTCAGTTTCTGAATACTATAAAAGGCTGTTCTGGGCAGATTGGAAGGACTTTTTGCTTCTCCATAGTTTTTACATATTTCTGTGTGTTTCGTTTTTCCATGGAGAACTAAATTTCTTAGATTAATCTACTGTAATTGATTTCGACCATACTTGAGGTTTTGTAATTCCTATTTTATATGCTTTTCCCTTTTCAATATTATACTATATATTTCTGTTTGTTTAATTCATGAGTGTATAGTGTTGTATTGATTCATTTCGGTGATGTTATGTTCCTATACTGAATCGCGTTTGTTTAATTCGCGTGTGTTCATTCATGTTCGTTTAGTTCATGAGAGCTTAACCCCGTTTGTTTAATTCGAGAATAGGAACATATATCCGTAGTAGCGATTTCGTTTGTTAATTGTTGCTACAATCGAAAGGGGATTAGAATCTGCTTAGGGCTTGGAATTACATGAACCGATGATAGTTGGGAAATCGAGAACAGTAGATTAATCGTCTTTAGCTATTTGATAATCTTTTCAACTGCCCTGTTTTATTATTCTGTAATTGCTTTGTTTTCTTAACTGCATTCAAATCCAACCCCCCCCCCCCCCCCCCCAAACTGATTTTTTGTGGTAAATAACAAGTCAAGAGTCCTTGTGAGACGATATCTGAGTTGTCACTCCTAAACTACAGTTTTATAAACCGCTCGCTTTTTGGCGCGTGCGCGACAGCGCGACCAGTATACAATTTAATATCAGACACATCTAGATTATTCACACAATCAAGAGATGTGAACGAATGAGTCGCTCCTGAATCAAATAATATAACGAATTTTCTTTCTTTAATAAAGTACATATATCAAACCATCTGACTCCTTCACATGTTCTCCTTGGAGCATAAAAACCCTCATTTGGTTGGGATTGTCCCCTACTTCTACATCTCTTTGTGTGGTACCCAATCTTTACGACCCTTGCAGCTAGTAGTCTATGCCTTAGGACACGCGGCCTCAATGAAGCAAGCACACTTATGGAATTCGATGACCTTGTCACTCTGTAATTCTTGCAGTTACTTTCCTTTCTTGTGTCGCAGATGCTTTTGGATCTCATCAAAACTGGTATTCTTTAGGCTTCTTTGCCATCAGTGCTTGCATCTCTTCTTAGCTACCCGACACTTATTTATCAAAGTGAGGTAGTCTCGGATCTCCAAGATACGTAACTAGTTTTAAGTCTTGCTCGATCTTGATAACCTTCCACTAATCTTGGGATCGTCTTTTAAGTAGCGTGAAAACCTTGCTAAGGTTTCAAACTTACTCTCACACTCAGCGATTGAAAAGTCTCTGTGACGAAATTGAAGATATTATGTCGCCTTCTGAATGAGAACATTATGAGGAAGTAATTCTCCCATAAGACCTCCTCGAGCATGTCCCAAGTAGCTCGCTAAGCCAACAACCCGTCTCTAGTACAATTCCTCCAATGTCTCACTTCGAAGTACAATAGATTTTGTTACTTTCTTGTTGGTGTCCAATGTCTACATTGGTGGAGTTGCGCTAGAGTCGGTTTGTTGGCTTAGGGAACTCCCATCACTTAGGACATGTTTAAGGAGGTCTTCTTGGATAAGTGTTTTCCATATAATGTTTTCAGTATGTAACAGAATTATTTCAACTTCGCCAGGGAGACTTTGACTTGCCAATCATTGAGTATGTGACTAAGGCTGAGTATGTGACTAAGTTTGAAGCATTAGGAAGGTTTTCGGGAGAATCCCCCAAGACAAGTGGAAGGCTATCAAGTTCAAGTTGTGCTTGAAACCATATCTACAAAGTTTCATCGGAATCTTGGAAAATTTCAAGGAGTTCAGAGTAGTGACAAGGGCACAAGGTGCAATAAGTGCGGCTTGGTTCATGGTGATCGCATGTGTCTCGCGGCACATATAACTTGCTAGAAATGTGGTGAGCCGAGGCATTATGCCAAAAGTCGAATGTGGACGACAAATCCAACAAACGCCATAGAACGAAGGGGGATTATTACACTCCAATGAGAATAGGTAAATCTCATTCGTTAGTATCTCTTGATTGTGTGAAAAAACTAAATTTGTTTGTCTCTAACTTGCCTAAATAGGCATATAATGATTCAATTTACTTCCTCTGCTTCCAATAATTCTTCATGCCATTTCTAACATCTTTTGCAAGTTTTCCAAATCTTTATTTGATTTTATTCCTTTTCACCAACACTTCATGCTTAGAGTTATGATCTCTTTATCTGATTACATAGTAATTGGAGGAAAATGGAGAGAAGGAAGAGAGATCAATTTGAGAAGAAATGAACAAAGGAAAGTAAAACCACTGATTGTACAAAATCCTCCCTCCAATATTTAGGTAGTTTGATGGGGAGGAGAAAGGAATTTTCTCCAAACTTCACAATAATTGAGGGATATGTTAGAATATATGTAAATATATTTTGTATCTAGTCATAATGTTAATGATCTGGTGTATAATTAGTTTTTTTAATTATAGCCTAGGATCTCTCTTGTAATGGTTGTATATAACCACAATTATAAAAATGTGTATAACCATTACAAGAGAGATCCTAGACTATAATTAAGGAAACTAATTATACACAAGATCATTAACATTATGACTAGATACAAAATATATTTACATATATTCTAACATTAATATATGTAAATATATTTTGTATCTAGTCATAATGTTAATGATCTTGTGTATAATTAGTTTCCTTAATTATAGCCTTGGAACTCTCTTATGTATACAATTTAATAAGAGACACATCTAGATTATTCACACAATCAAGAGATATGAACGAATGAGTCGCTCCTGAATCAAATAATATAACGACTTTTCTTTCTTTAATAAAGTACATATATCAAACCATCTGACTCCTTCACATGTTCTCCTTGGAGCATAAAAACACTCATTTGGTAGGGATTGTCCCCCACTTCTACATCTCCTTGTGTGGTACCCCATCTTTACGACCCTTGCAGCTAGTAGTCTATGCCTTAGGACACGCGGCCTCAATGAAGCAAGCACACTTATGGCACTCGATGCCCTTGTCACTCTGTAATTCTTGCAGTTACTTTCCTTTCTTGTGTCGCAGATGCTTTTGGATCTCATCAAAACTGGTATTCTTTAGGCTTCTTCGCCATCAGTGCTTGCATCTCTTCTTAGCTACCCGACACTTATTTATCAAAGTGAGGTAGTCTCGGATCTCCAAGATACGTAACTAGTTTTAAGTCTTGCTCGATCTTGATAACCTTCCACTAATCTTGGGATCGTCTTTTAAGTAGCGTGAAAATCTTGCTAAGGTTTCAAACTTACTCTCACACTCAGCGATTAAAAAGTCTGTGTGGCGAAATTGAAGATATTATGTCGCCTTCTGAATGAGAACATTATGAGGAAGTAATTCTCCCATAAGACCTCCTCGAGCATGTCCCAAATAGCTCCCTAAGCCAACAACCTGTCTCTAGTACAATTCCTCCAATGTGTCACTTCGAACTACAATAGATTTTGTTACTTTCCTGTTGGTGTCCAATGTCTACATTGGTGGAATTGCGCTAGAGTCGGTTTGTTGGCTTAGGGAACTCCCATCACTTAGGACATGTTTAAGGAGGTCTTCTTGGATAAGTGTTTTCCATATAGTGTTTTCAGTATGAAACAGAATTATTTCAACTTCGCAAGGGAGACTTTGACTTGCCAATCATTGAGTATGTGACTAAGGCTGAGTATGTGACTAAGTTTGAAACATTAGGAAGGTTTTCGGGAGAATCCCCCAAGACAAGTGGAAGGCTATCAAGTTCAAGTTGTGCTTGAAACCATATCTACAAAGTTTCATCGGAATCTTGGAAAATTTCAAGGACTTCAGAGTAGTGACAAGGGCACAAGGTGCCATAAGTGCGGCTTGGTTCAAGGTGATCACATGTGTCTCGCGGCACATATAACTTGCTAGAAATGTGGTGAGCCGAGGCATTATGCCAAAAGTCAAAAATGGACGACAATTCCAACAAAGGCCATAGAACGAAGGGGGATTATTACACTCCAATGAGAATAGGTAAATCTCATTTGTTAGTATCTCTTGATTGTGTGAAAAATCTAAATTTGTTTGTCTCTAACTTGCCTAAGGAGGCATATAATGATTCACTTTACTTCCTCTACTTCCAAAAATTCTTCATGCCATTGCTAACATCTTTTACAAGATTTCCAAATCTTTATTTGATTTTATTCCTTTTCACCAACACTTCATGCTAAGAGTAATGATCTCTTTATCCGATTACATAGTAATTGGAGGAAAATGGAGAGAAGGAAGAGAGATCAATTTGAGAAGAAGTGAACAAAGGAAAGTAAAACCACGGATCGTTTAAAATCCTCCCTCCAATATTTAGGTAGTTTGAAGGGGAGGAGAGTGGACTTTTCTCCAAAATTCATAACAATTGAGTGATATGTTAGAATATATGTAAATATATTTTGTATCTAGTCCTAATGTTAATGACCTTGTGCATAATTAGTTTCCTTAATAATAGCCTAGGATCTCTCTTGTAATGGTTGTATATAACCACAATTATACAAATGTGTACAACCATTACAAGAGAGATCCTAGACTATTAAGGAAACTAATTATACACAAGATCGTTAACATTATGACTAGATAAAAAATATATTTACATATATTCTAACATTAATATATGTAAATATATTTTGTATCTAGTCATAATGTTAATGATCATATGTATAATTAGTATCCTTAATTATAGCCTAGGATCTCGCTTGTGTATACAATTTAATAACAGACACGTCTAGATTATTCTCACAATCAAGAGATATGAACGAATGAGTCGCTCCTGAATCAAATATTATAACAACTTTTCTTTCTTTAATAAAGTACATATATCAAACCATCTGACTCCTTCACATGTTCTCCTTGGAGCATAAAAACTCTCATTTGGTTGGGATTGTCCCCCACTTCTACATCTCCTTGTGTGGTACCCCATCTTTACGACCCTTGCTGCTAGTAGTCTATGCCGTAGGACACGCGACCTCAATGAAGCAAGCACACTTATGGCACTCGATGCCCTAGTCACTCTGTAATTCTTGCAGTTACTTTCCTTTCTTGTGTCGCAGATGCTTTTGGATCTCATCAAAACTGGAATTCTTTAGGCTTCTTCGCCATCAGCGCTTGCATCGCTTCTTAGCTACCCGACACTTATTTATCAAAGTGAGGTAGTCTCGGATCTCCAAGATACGTAACTAGTTTTAAGTCTTGCTCGATCTTGACAACCTTCCATTAATCTTGGGATCATCTTTTAAGTAGCGTGAAAACCTTGCTAAGGTTTCAAACTTACTCTCATACTCAGCGATTGACAAGTCTCTGTGCCGAAATTGAAGATATTATGTCGCCTTCTGAATGAGAACATTATGAGGAAGTACTTCTCCCATAAGACCTCCTCGAGCATGTCCCAAGTAGCTCCCTAAGCCAACAACCCGTCTCTAGTTCAATTCCTCCAATATCTCACTTCGAACTTCAATAGATTTTGTTACTTTCCTGTTGGTGTCCAATGTCTACATTGGAGGAATTGCGCTAGAGTCGATTTGTTGGCTTAGGGAACTCCCATCACTTAGGACATGTTTAAGGAGGTATTCTTGGATAAGTGTTTTCCATATAGTGTTTTCAGTATGAAACAGAATTATTTCAACTTCGCCAGGGAGACTTTGACTTGCCAACCGTTGAGTATGTGACTAAGGCTGAGTATGTGACCAAGTTTGAAGCATTAGGAAGGTTTTCGGGAGAATCCCCCAAGACAAGTGGAAGGCTATCAAGGTCAAGTTGTGCTTGAAACCATATCTACAAAGTTTCATCGGAATCTTGGAAAATTTCAAGGAGTTCAGAGTAGTGACAAGGGCACAAGGTGCCATAAATGCGGCTTGGTTCATGGTGATCGCATGTGTCTCGCGGCACATATAACTTGCTAGAAATGTGGTGAGCCGAGGCATTATGCCAAGAGTCGAAAGTGGACGACAATTCCAACAAAGGCCATAGAACGAAGGGAGATTATTACACTCCAATGAGAATAGGTAAATCTCATTCGTTAGTATCTCTTCATTGTGTGAAAAATCTAAATTTGTTTGTCTCTAACTTGCCTAAAGAGGCATATAATGATTCACTTTACTTCCTCTGCTTCCAATAATTCTTCATGCCATTGCTAACATCTTTTGCAAGTTTTCCAAATCGTAATTTGATTTTATTCCTTTTAACCAACACTTCATGCTAAGAGTTATGATCTCTTTATCTGATTACATAGTAATTGGAGGAAAATGGAGAGAAGGAAGAGAGATCAATTTGAGAAGAAGTGAACAAAGGAAAGTAAAACCACGGATCGTTCAAAATCCTCCCTCCAATAATTAGGTTGTTTGAAGGGGAGGAGAGTGGATTTTGCTCTAAACTTCACAATAATTGAGTGATATGTTAGAATATATGTAAATATATTTTGTATCTAGTCATAATGTTAACGATCTTGTGTATAATTAGTTTCTTTAATTATAGCCTAGGATCTCTCTTGTAATGGTTGTATATAACCACAATTATACAAATGTGTACAACCATTACAAGAGAGATCCTAGACTATAATTAAGGAAACTAATTATACACAAGATCATTAACATTATGACTAGATACAAAATATATTTACATATATTCTAACATTAATATATGTAAATATATTTTGTATCTAGTCATAATGTTAATGATCTTGTGTATAATTACTTTCCTTAATTATAGCCTAGGATCTCTCTTGTGTATACAATTTAATAATAGACACATCTAGATTATTCACACAATTAAGAGATGTGAACGAATGAGTCGCTCCTGAATCAAATAATATAACGACTTTTCTTTCTTTAATAAAGTACATATATCAAACCATCTGACTCCTTCACATGTTCTCCTTGGAGCATAAAAACTCTCATCTGGTTGGGATTGTCCCCCACTTCTACATCTCTTTGTGTGGTACCCCATCTTTACGACCCTTGAAGCTAGTAGTCTATGCCTTAGGACACGCGGCCTCAATGAAGCAAGCACACTTATGGCACTCGATGACCTTGTCACTCTGTAATTCTTGCAGTTACTTTCCTTTCTTGTTTCGCGGATGCTTTTGGATCTCATCAAAACTGGTATTCTTTAGGCTTCTTCGCCATCAGTGCTTGCATCTCTTCTTAGCTACCCGACACTTATTTATCAAAGTGAGGTAGTCTCGGATCTCCAAGATACGTAACTAGTTTTAAGTCTTGCTCGATCTTGATAACCTTCCACTAATCTTGGGATCGTCTTTTAAGTAGCGTGAAAACTTTGCTAAGGTTTCAAACTTACTCTCATACTCAGCGATTGACAAGTCTCTGTGGCGAAATTGAAGATATTATGTCGCCTTCTGAATGAGAACGTTATGAGGAAGTACTTCTCCCATAAGACCTCCTCGAGCATGTCCCAAGTAGCTCCCTAAGCCAACAACCCGTCTCTAGTACAATTCCTCCAACGTCTCACTTCGAACTACATTAGATTTTGTTACTTTCCTGTTGGTGTCCAATGTCTACATTTGTGGAATTGCCCTAGAGTCGGTTTGTTGGCTTAGGGAACTCCCATCACTTAGGACACGTTTAAGGAGGAATTCTTGGATAAGTGTTTTCCATATAGTGTTTTCAGTATGAAACAGAATTATTTCAACTTCGCCAGGGAGACTTTGACTTGCCAATCGTTGAGTATGTGACTAAGGCTGAGTATGTGACTAAGTTTGAAGCATTAGGAAGGTTTTCGGGAGAACCCCCCAAGACAAGTGGAAGGCTATCAAGTTCAAGTTGTGCTTGAAACCATATCTATAAAGTTTCATCAGAATCTTGGAAAATTTCAAGGAGTTCAGAGTAGTGACAAGGGCATAAGGTGCCATAAATGCGGCTTGGTTCATGGTGATCGCATGTGTCTCGCGGCACATATAACTTGCTAGAAATGTGGTGAACCGAGGCATTATGCCAAGAGTCGAAAGTGGACGACAATTCCAACAAAGGCCATATAACGAAGGGAGATTATTACACTCCAATGAGAATAGGTAAATCTCATTCGTTAGTATCTCTTGATTGTGTGAAAAATCTAAATTTGTTTGTCTCTAACTTGCCTAAAGAGGCATATAATGATTCAATTTACTTCCTCTGCTTCCAATAATTCTTCATGCCATTGCTAACATCTTTTGCAAGTTTTCCAAATCTTTATTTGATTTTATTCCTTTTCACCAATACTTCATGCTTAGAGTTATGATCTCTTTATCTGATTACATAGTAATTGGAGGAAAATGGAGAGAAGGAAGAGAGATCAATTTGAGAAGAAGTGAACAAAGGAAAGTAAAACCACTGATCGTTCAAAATCCTCCCTCCAATATTTAGGTAGTTTGAAGGGGAGGAGAGTGGATTTTTCTCCAAACTTCACAATAATTGAGTGATATGTTAGAATATATGTAAATATATTTTGTATCTAGACCTAATGTTAATGATCTTGTGTATAATTAGTTTCCTTAATAATAGCCTAGGATCTCTCTTGTAATGGTTGTATATAACCACAATTATACAAATGTGTACAACCATTACAAGAGAGATCCTAGACTATTAAGGAAACTAATTATACACAAGATCGTTAACATTATGACTAGATACAAAATATATTTACATATATTCTAACATTAATATATGTAAATATATTTTGTATCTAGTCATAATGTTAATGATCATGTGTATAATTAGTATCCTTAATTATAGCCTAGGATCTCGCTTGTGTATACAATTTAATAACAGACACGTCTAGATTATTCACACAATGAAGAGATATGAACGAATGAGTCGCTCCTGAATCGAATAATATAACGAATTTTCTTTCTTTAATAAAGTACATATATCAAACCATCTGACTACTTCACATGTTCTCCTTGGAGCATAAAAACTCTCATTTGGTTGGGATTGTCCCTCACTTCTACATCTCCTTGTGTGGTACCCCATCTTTACGACCCTTGCAGCTAGTAGTCTATGCCTTAGGACACGCGACCTCAATGAAGCAACAGACTTATGGCACTCGATGCCCTTGTCACTCTGTAATTCTTGCAGTTACTTTCCATTCTTGTGTCGCAGATGCTTTTGGATCTCATCAAAACTGGTATTCTTTAGGCTTCTTCGCCATCAGTGCTTGCATCTCTTCTTAGCTACCCGACACTTATTTATCAAAGTGAGGTAGTCTCAGATCTCCAAGATACATTACTAGTTTTAAGTCTTGCTCGATCTTGACAACCTTCCAGTAATCTTGGGATCGTCTTTTAAGTAGCGTGAAAACCTTGCTAGGGTTTGAAACTTACTCTAATACTCTGCGATTGACAAGTCTCTGTGGCGAAATTGAAGATATTATGTCGCCTTCTGAATGAGAACATTATGAGGAAGTACTTCTCCCATAAGACCTCCTCGAGCATGTCCCAAGTAGCTCCCTAAGCCAACAACCCGTCTCTAGTACAATTCCTCCAATGTCTCACTTCGAACTACAATAGATTTTGTTACTTTCTTGTTGGTGTCCAATGTCTACATTGGTGGAATTGCGCTAGAGTCGGTTTGTTGGCTTAGGGAACTCCCATCACTAAGGACATGTTTAAGGAGGTATTCTTGGATAAGTGTTTTCCATATAGTGTTTTCAGTATGAAACAGAATTATTTCAACTTCGCCAGTGAGACTTTGACTTGCCAATCGTTGAGTATGTGACAAAGGCTGAGTATGTGACTAAGTTTGAAGCATTAGGAAAGTTTTCGGGAGAATCCCCCAAGACAAGTGGAAGGCTATCAAGTTCAAGTTGTGCTTAAAACCATATCTACAAAGTTTCTTCGGAATCTTGGAAAATTTCAAGGAGTTCAGAGTAGTGACAAGGGCACAAGGTGCCATAAGTGCGGCTTGGTTCATGGTGATCGCTTGTGTCTCGCGGCACATATAACTTTCTAGAAATGTGGTGAACCGAGGCATTATGCCAAGAGTCGAAAGTGGACGACAATTCCAACAAAGGCCATAGAACGAAGGGAGACTATTACACTCCAATGAGAATAGGTAAATCTCATTCGTTAGTATCTCTTGATTGTGTGAAAAATCTAAATTTGTTTGTCTCTAACTTGCCTAAAGAGGCATATAATGATTCAACTTACTTCCTCTGATTCCAATAATTCTTCATGCCATTGCTAACATTTTTTGCAAGTTTTCCAAATCTTTATTCGATTTTATTCCCTTTCACCAACACTTCATGCTAAGAGTTATGATCTCTTTATCCGATTACATAGTAATTGGAGGAAAATGGAGAGAAGGAAGAGAGATCAATTTGAGAAGAAGTGAACAAAGGAAAGTAAAACCACTGATCGTTCAAAATCCTCCCTCCAATATTTAGGTAGTTTGAATGGTAGGAGAGTGGTTTTTTCTCCAAACTTCACAATAATTGAGTGATATGTTAGAATATATGTAAATATATTTTGTATCTAGTCCTAATGTTAATGATATTGTGTATAATTAGTTTTCTTAATAATAGCCTAGGATCTCTCTTGTAATGGTTGTATATAAACAACAATTATACAAATGTGTACAACCATTACAAGAGATATCCTAGACTATAATTAAGGAAACTAATTATACACATACAAAATATATTTACATATATATGTAACATTAATATATGTAAATATATTTTGTATCTAGTCATAATGTTAATGAGTTTCCTTAATTATAGCCTAGGAACTCTCTTGCGTATACAATTTAATAACAGACACATCTAGATTATTCACTCAATCAAGAGATATGAACGAATGAGTCGCTCCTGAATCAAATAATATAACGACTTTTCTTTCTTTAATAAAGTACATATATCAAACCATATGACTCCTTCACATGTTCTCCTTGGAGCATAAAAACTCTCATTTGGATGGGATTGTCCCCCACTTCTACATCTCCTTGTGTGGTACCCCATCTTTACGACCCTTGCAACTAGTAGTCTATGCCTTAGGACACGCAGCCTCAATGAAGCAAGCACACTTATGGCACTCGATGCCCTTGTCACTCTGTAATTCTTGCAGTTACTTTCCTTTCTTGTGTCGCAAATGCTTTTGGATCTCATCAAAACTGGTATTCTTTAGGCTTCTTCGCCATTAGTGCTTGCATCTCTTCTTAGCTACCCGACACTTATTTATCAAAGTGATGTAGTCTCAGATCTCCAAGATACGTAACTAGTTTTAAGTCTTGCTCAATCTTGATAACCTTCCACTAATCTTACGATCGTCTTTTAAGTAGCGCGAAAACTTTGCTAAGGTTTAAAACTTACTCTCATACTCAGCGATTGACATGTCTCAGTGGCGAAATTGAAGATATTATGTCGCCTTCTGAATGAGAACATTATGAGGAAGTACTTCTCCCATAAGACCTCCTCGAGCATGTCCCAAGTAGCTCCCAAAGCCAACAACCCATCTCTAGTACAATTCCTCCAATGTCTCACTTCGAACTACAATAGATTTTGTTACTTTCCTGTTGGTGTCCAATGTCTACATTGGTGGAGTTGCGCTAGAGTCGGTTTGTTGGCTTAGGGAACTCCCATCAATTAGGACATGTTTAAGGAGGTCTTCTTGGATAAGGGTTTTCCATATAGTGTTTTCAGTATGAAACAGAATTATTTCAACTTCGACAGGGAGACTTTGACTTGCCAATCGTTGAGTATGTGACTAAGTTTGAAGCATTGGGAAGGTTTTCGGGAGAATCCCCCAAGACAAGTGGAAGGCTATCAAGTTCAAGTTGTGCTTGAAACCATATCTACAAAGTTTCATTAGAATCTGGGAAAATTTCAAGGAGTCCAGAGTAGTGACAAGGGCACAAGGTGCCATAAGTGTAGCTTGGTTCATGGTGATCGCATGTGTCTCGGTGCACATATACCTTGCTAGAAATATGGTGAGCCGAGGCATTATGCCAATAGTCAAAAGTGGACAACAATTCCAACAAAAGCCATAAAACAAAGGGAGATTATTACACTCCAATGAGAATAGGTAAATCTCTTTCGTTAGTATCTCTTGATTGTGTGAAAAATCTAAATTTGTTTGTCTCTAACTTGCCTAAAGAGGTATATAATGATTCAATTTACTTCCTGTGATTCCTATAATTCTTCATGCCATTGCTAACATTTTTTGCAAATTTTCCAAATCTTTATTTGATTTTATTCCCTTTCACCAACACTTCATTCTAAGAGTTATGATCTCTTTATCTGATTACATAATAATTGGAGAAAAATGGAGAGAAGGAAGAGAGATCAATTTGAGAAGAAGTGAACAAGGAAAGTAAAACCTCTTATCGTTCAAAATCCTCCCTCCATAGTTTGAGGAGAGTGGATTTTTCTCCAAACTTCACAATAATTGAGTGATATGTTATATATGTAAATATATTTTGTATCTAATCATAATGTTAATAATCTTGTGTATAATTAGTTTTCTTAATTATAGCCTAGAATCTCTCTTGTAACAATTGTATGCAACCACAATCATACTAATGTGTACAACCATTACAAGAGAGATCCTAGACTATAATTAAGGAAACTAATTATACACAAGATCATTAACATTATGACTAGAGACAAAATATATTTATATATAATTGTGATTGTATACCACCATTACAAAGAGAGATCCCGGGATATAATTTAGGAAACTAATTATACACAACATCTTTAACATTATTACTAGATACAAAATATATTCACGTATATTCTAACCTGATATACTTTTATCACTTACATGTTAGAATTAAATAAATCAATGTCCGAAACTAGATGAGAAAAGAACAAGAATAAAGAAATTTGTTCCTTTCCTTCAAAAGATTCGGAGGAATAAACCCTCTTTCTTTCAGCCTCCGTGCGAACCGAAAGATCTTATGTTTTGAGATTCTTTCAGCTTTCTGGTGGAGGCTTTCACAATTTACAACCCATTCAAATGCAAAACAGGTTAATGCATCTATAAATCAAATGATGTTGTCAAAAAGAAAAATAAATTTCACAAAAAGAAAATTCTAACGCAATTAGTATGTAAAAAAAATCCAAAATTACTTTTAATAAACTACAAAGAATTAGGGTATAAAAGATTTGCAATTAAGTAAATGGAAGGATATCCGAAATTACCTATATAGGAAAGTAACAGAAGATGAATGCACTCATCCCTCAAACTAACGACGTCGTATTACACACACTGTCCCCCTCAACCTCAAACATCCAAAATTACCAGAACCCTTAAAAAGCACGAACACAAAAAGAAAAAGAAAATGAAAAAAAAAATAATACAAAAATTAATGAATAATGATTAAAGAAATTGAATATCCGAATAAATCTAGGTAAGGAGCAGAAGAGAAAGCGTTCCGTACCCTCAAACCTATTCGGCGGTTTAACACTTGATATGTGCCTCTGTCTGATCCAAACGGTTTTTCTTTGTTACGCCGTGTGGTTATTCGGGAGGCAAAAGACAAAAAATGCAAATAATTGGGATAAAAAATAAAACAGAACACAAAAATATGTTTTTTAAAATAAAGAAAAATGTGAAAGGCTGCTTGAGGGAAAACCGATATGAGAAAGCAGAGTCCCTTCAAAAGGCCTATCTTAAAAGAAACCAAAGATTACTTTGGTCTCAAATTTATTTGCGCCTCCTAACTAAGCCAAATATGAAATCGATTACATTCATATGGCTACTCAAAGAGGCATAAATATTGATGACCAGATTGAGAATTGATCTTTACTATGGTGTTGGAAATTTTATCATTTGGTTCCTGAAACAGAATTTCAAACCATTAAATCGAAAACAATCAAGAGTGGATGGAGAGAGAACTGAGAAACGGAGAGCAAGAAGTGAAGAAGTTAGACAAGTTCGAATGGCAAAAGCAATTTATAAAAGATGTGAGACATCAATATGAGAAAGGACTACGCGGCGCAGTAACATAAGGCTTTGGGCTTTAGGGTTTCTTTCGTGTATCAGTTTTAAACGGTGAAATGTATGATCCTCCGAGATATAGGGCCTGTTTCTTTAAAAAAAAACTGTTTCTTTAAAGAAACCAACTTATTATTTTAAAATTATTTTAAAACTCCGAAATCTATAATCAAATAATTTAAAAATCACCAATAATTCAATAATTCCTTTAAAAATAACTGATTCTAAATACTTATCTTATCTCTTTTTTATAAAATGAGTAACATTGTAATAGTTTATCTAGAATAATTATTAAAAACTAATTTTTGAATTTAAATCAAATATCAAATTTGAAATCAAAACTTCAACCAATAATTATTCTTCAACATTTGGATAAATTTAAAAAATTTAAAGTTTAAATCTAATTAATCTTATCTAATTATTTAATTTATTTCAATTTTAAGGTCATACAACATTTCTGTAAATCTTATCAAAATTAAAATAAAAATTGAAATCACGTAAATTGAAATTAATATTTAAATAAATGTATCAAATCTCACATTTTACATAATTCATAAATGTATTCATTTTCCTTTCAAAAAAAAAAAAGAAATGTACTTATTTAATCTTATTGAATGATTAATTTTAAATGCATTTTGAGTTATTTACGTAAATCTTATCTTTAATTTATTTCAATTTTAATTTCCAGTAAAGTAAATATTTCAGTTTTACTTAAATCTCTATCATAATCTATATATATCTTCCTTTAAAAAATAATTGATTCTAATTACTTACCTTATCTCCTTTTATCTTTTTTTATAAAACGAGTAACAATGTAACAAATTATCTAGAATAATTATTTAAAGACTAATTTTTGAATTTCAATTTTGAATTCAAATCAAATATCAAATTTGAAATCAAATCTTCAACCAATAATTATTCTTCAGTGTAACACCCCGATTTTTTCAGCTTGTCTCTAATCTGTGTTTATATATGTAATTGAGTGTTTATTATTTTAATTTGTAAAGAAATATTTTAATAAACCAAAATTTAATTCTCATAATTTATTTTATCTTAAGAAAGTGTATTTAAATTTTCGGTAGAAAATTTCAGACGATCCCGGTCTAATTTTTCACTGTCAGTAAAGCTGTACTGACCCAAAAAAAAATAAAAAAATAAAAAAGTAAGATTTTTAATTTTCCCTAACTCAAATTCTAATCATTTATATGAATTTAGAAATTATTTCTTTCAATATAGATTTTTCGGGTAGAAATTTACGAAGAAAAATACGATCGGTTTGTATCGTTAAGGAATTTATGGAACCGAGACGAGCAAAATTTATCTAAATTAGATTTTGTGTAGATTTGAATAGTTTGTGTGATTTTGAATAGTGTTTCTTTCAAATCACAACATTATAGCATTACTTCCATTTATTTTATTCACTTTTGCAAGAAATCCATAAATTATTCTAAAATACAATTTTTACTCGGACAAAGAGAATTTTATTCAAACATATTAGGTGCAGAATTTAAAAACTTGATGTGAAAATGGACTTGATAGATTGATGTGCATAGTATTTCCAATGATGGCAACTCATCAATTTTTTTTTCAATTTTGCAAGATAGCTTTTTTTTTTGGCTTTAATTTTTAATTGAAGAAATATCAAGCCCACTCCCTCTTGGTCCAGCCCAAAAGATGCCCCCCCCCCCCCCCCCCCAACCCCAACTCTATAAATACTACCTTCCTCCATTATCATTCACTTTCTTCAACTTGTCACTAAGTTACTCACACTTTTATTCACTTACTGAGTTTGGAAGCTTGGAACTATCTTCATCTTCATCTCCTACTCATCATCATCAAGAGGGTATAAACTCTCAACTCTTACTCTTTATTTTCTTAGAAGATTTTATATCAACATGCATGTTCTACTTATAGCTTGCATGTTTATATTCTTAATTGGAAACTTTGAGAAAGAGCTTTATAAATGTCTTTTGAACAAGAGATAAAAAATTTTGAGCTCATCATCATCTCCATTATCTTCTTGTGGGGTTGCATGTGATGAAAAACTATCCAAACCCATTTTTTTTGGTTGGCTGAAAAACACATGAAGAGGAAAGTTAGTGTTTTGTTGAGATTTCTACTTGCATGTCCTTAAAATCTTCATGCATGTGAGTTCTAAAATTTTGAGCTTCATTCCAAAATATTAAATTTTCTCTCCTATTGAGTTTATAGGACCGAAACCCTAATTGTTAGGGTTAAGGAAGCTTGACTTGATTTTCAAGGAAAATATGTTGTTTTGATTCTTATTTTTAACATGCATGTGGTATAATTGAAAATGGTTTGTTTTAAGTTTTTGAGAAGAAATAGCATTTTGATCACCATTTGATTTCATGCATGTTAATAAAAAAGTTGAAGAAGTGTTTTCTGTTTTTTTTAAGAGAAATGCTTGTTATTTTGGTTACATGCATGCAAGTGGAAAGTTGAAAAAAACAGAATTTCTAACCTTTTTTTTTGAAGGCCGAAAACCATCTTGCATGGGGTGAAAGGATTGAAGAATTTATTTTAAGTTTTAAGACTTGATTTTTTTGTTCCTATAATGCTTAAGGATCATTGATCCAAAAGCTTGTGGAAATTTAAATTTTTTAGCCTCAATTTCTCTAGTAAGACCGAAACATGCACTATGAGCACAAGGTGATTTTATAAAATGTTGACTAATATTATATGTCTAATTTTGTTGAGATTTGAGAATGTGAGGAGAAAGCCTGAGGGATATTTAAATTATGATAACTATATGCTTGATGTAGCATCTCGACTTCCATCACGATACTACTAAGTAAATATATATATAAATCTGTTTATAGCATAAGAAATAATAGTTGAACATAGAAAATTTTGAAACTAAGAGTGACATCATTGCAAGATTTTGTACCAATTGAACATATAATTGAAATTAATTTTATACAAATAAGTATTTAGCTCCTAAACAACAATTCAAACTCATATAAACATTGACTCCTAATAAGACTCCCACTCTGATCCGAATGTGAAAACTAACGTATCTTGGGACACTATTGGGTGACTGTCAAGCAATCTCCGGAACTTGCTTATCAGTTTCCAATATGTACCTGTTATCTGAAACAAAAGGAGCCTAGTGAGAATAAATCTCAATGAGTTCCTGCTTCAAGCAAAACATGTGAGTAATCAACACACACACACACACACACACACACACACACACACACACACACACACACACACACATATATATATATATATATATATATATATATATATTCTATTTGATCATCCTCATTGAAATATAATATATGCACACGTACTATAATTAACCTCATGTAGTGGTAGAGTTTTTCATAGCCTACTCACCTCAACTATTGAACCAGGTGTACACTCCATGGACTAATGCAAGCTAGAGTAAGACTATTAAAAATATATACTACTATGGAATTATTCTCTTATAACTCACCCTTTCATCACCGGCTCTTTTTACCGGGTCCTTACTTGGGCTAAATTATTTGATGAAAAACAACCTAAATATAGGCATGCATTCATCATGGTAAACTTCACACACTTAGACATCCCTTTGGTTTTTTTGTCAGCGAAAAACGTCGCTGTTCCCCGCGCACCGAGGTACTTAAGAGGAACTAGCTCTATACTGTAAAGCAGGACATACGTCTATGACCACAAGCGGCGTCCCACTTGTTTTGCACTTACTTGCTTGTCTTCCAAAACTGAAAGGACTCTATACTTGCCTTCCAAACTGAAAGGACTTCTGTGATTGCCTTCCAAACGGGAAGGACTCTATACTTGCCTTCCAAACTGAAAAGACTTATGTACTTGACATTTGAAATGTCCTTGATAACCATTCTAAATTGAACCATAACGGATATAGGATGGTTATCATTATTGGATGCCAAGTGGTGGTTTACTTTTATACATCATTATACTGCATAAACACTCAAAATCAGTCAAAGCAGCCCTCAATGATTATACTTTTATACATCGGTAACATATGCTGAATTTCCGCGGTTTTTAGCCAACTTCTATGATTTTATTAAAATACCAAAAAAAGTCGGATTTAAACAAAAGATCCCTCTATGGAAACCTAAACAAGTCTAGTTTATAAGTATAATTTTATTTTTGGGATAAAACTTTCCAAAAAGCACAGTTTTTAACCAATAAGCTACTGCATTCAAAAACAGGACAACAACTTTACTCTAACTTGTAACAGGTTTTTCTTTATTAATACTCAGTAAAAAACAGGAAACTTAGTGCCTAAACTGTAGCAAATCGAGTATAGTTTCTAAAAAAACAAGAATAATTAGCAACGGAGCCCTACATAAATAATTATAAGCAGAACACTGAACCTATGTCAAAACGGGTTTATGGACAACAACATCATCTAGGACATTTCACAAACAGTTCACATGCATGCAACTCATTTCAATGTTCAATCTTCTCATGGTCAACATGTAAATAGAAAATCAACCAATTTAGAGCAAATATCAACAACTCCTAAGCTTGGATTTATGGTTACCAAGCACTAAAACTAAGGGAACTCACCTGACTGAAGCTAGAAAATGAAGACTTGGTGATTTCCTCTATCTCTCTGGATCTTAGAGAAATTCTCTAAATTATCAATCTATCAATTTCTTCACTTGCTTCCTAGTCCTTGGAATGATGAGAATAGTAACTTCTTATCTCCTTAATTAGCTCACTTTTGTAGCTAGAAAAGGAAGAACTTTCATCTAAACCTAAATCCTTCCATGACCCATTTTGAAGGTGAAGAAGGGAGGTTTGCATGCTCAGATTTTGGTTTGGTTTAAGAAGAGTGTGGTGGTATTTTTTGCTAGGAACTGAAATGAGAAGGAGAATGATGTAGATTAGTGGTAGTTTGTGGTGGTGAGGCTTCTTTGAGAGAAGAAGAAGAATAGTTTTTAGGTTTTTCAAAGCTGAATAAGTGAGTATGGGGGAGGGGAATTCGTGGTTTAAGTATAAAGAGAGGGGGTGTGTGCAGTAAAATAGGGGTGCGACTAGAAATTTAAGAAAATAAGCTTTTAATGAAATGTGTTATATTAAAATTAGGTAGTTTCATCAATAAAATTTACCCTTTATAAACCCCCAAAATAATTATATTTTCTCACTAGAATATTTCTTAGCCAAAGATAAATATTATTTGATACTAAATTATAAAATACCATTTTATAATTATCGATTACAAATAATTATCGTTGTATAAAAATCAAATAAGGTTTTTATCGGCTCAGCCTTAAAATAATACAGAGAGGCTCAATAATTCATATTCATACATTTGCATACTCATGAGATGTAAGGAATTAAAGCACACAAGTGATTACAATCATAATGAAATGACTAAAATATCCTTGGGAAAGGATATTACACTTGATGTGTTTGATTTTATGTGGTTGTTGAAGTTGATTGTTGCTGTGACTATTTTAGTGAAAATCTTGAATTTTTGTGGCATTGATGGTATATTGGATTGATTTACTTGTTTGTATGATTTATGATGAATGATAAATATGTGCAATCTGTTTACCATGTTATAATTGTTGTACGTTATGTTGATTGTTGCATAGAAGCCTAACCATTGGTTAGAGCTCAATTATTAATTAAGATAAAAGCCTTAAGAAAACTTATGTGGAAATCCACAAGATAAAGATTTCAAAATTTTAAGCAACATGTTGATAAAAGAGAAAGAAAAATATTTTTTTAACGTTTGGTGAAGATTTAAGAAAATTTAAATAAAATTTTTTCTTTCTAAAAAAAATAAAAAATAAAAGAGAAATCATTTTGGAGATTTTTAAAGATGTTATTCTATGAGAAACTTAAATTTTGAGACTATTTTATGATGAAGAACCATAGGGGAAAACAAGTTCAATTTCAAGTTCTTTATGAAGAGATTTTCGTTCTCAATATTTTAGAAAAAGTTTTCTTTCAAAAAGTTTTCAATCTTTTTGGAAAAAGAAATAAATGTTTTCCAAAGTAAAGATGGATATTTTAGAAAAGAAAGAAACTTTCTATAACTCAAGTTTTTTTAAAAATAAATATCAAAAGAAAAACGTTATTTCAAAAGGCTTTATTTCAAAATAAAGTTATCTGATAACTTGGATAAGTTACGGAAGTTTTGTTTTGGATTTGTATTTTCACTGAACGGAAAAGAACGTTAAAAAGTGAACCTAGTAACCAAGACGTCGGTATACTAGTGTTTTAAAAACACGTTGATCTATGATCCGTGTCACGTTGTTATGGAGTGTGTGTCCTGAGTACGTTGTTATGGACTGTGTGTCATATACACGTTGTATTAAAACGTGATGAAAGTAGTAAAAAGGTGAAAGTTGTTTTCTACGACCACAAAGTCCAAGACTGGTGCATCGGTCCATGACTGTTGTGATTAGATACTGGGACTTAAAGGTCATGTGTTGATAATAAGAGTTTTAATACGTTGAAAATTTATGGAAGGTCGTGAGCCTTAGGCTTCGAAAAAGGAAAGAATGAAGCACAAAGAAAAGCTGCGAAAATAAAATGATTTTCTCATGCATTTGGCAGACGTGCCCACGTTGTTTTCGTATGAATACCTTGAAGGGTCAGGTACTTCATGCTACGTTGTTTCATTATGCCTTGATGGACAATTAAGTCCATATACTTGGGTTGTTGCGCCTTGTGTTGGACAGTATGCTATGGACATCCACACACGTTGATCGCTGTGCCAGGAGTTTTGGACAGTACTGTGGAAAAACACGTTGTGCCTTATTGGCAATCGAGCCTGATCAGCTCATTCTTTTTTTAAAAAAAAGAAGTTTAAATCTCCGGAGACTAGAATCACACGTTGAATTATAGAGATGCCATATGTTTTTTTCAAAAATGACGATGAATTTTGTGTTACCATGCTATATTTGGAAATTTTCATGTTGTGTATATGATGGTGTTTAATTGTATTTGATGTTTTTGTATTACAAGTATGTAGTTGTCATAATTAATTCATATATTGGTATCTCACCCTTGCATTTTGTTGGTTTTTCTCTTCTATGTGGTATATATTGTTTCGGGAAATAGATGGATCCGAACATACAGTTGGCCCACTTTCGAGATCGAGCCATCATTTGTGAGAACTATCAGGATCCCACAGCGTGGGAATTTCAACCGGGAACCCACGTAGCAATTTACACTGGCCCAGTATGTATCGTTGAGGGTAGGGAGTTGGACGGACCTGTCCGAAGGATTTATACTATGGAGACTGTACGAATTACACTGCCACTAGTGGACACCTTCCTGTAGCATTGGGTAGCTCAGGGCCTAGTGGTCTTAGATCCTCCACAGCCACAGGTCCCACTTCATCAAGAGGTAGAGCCCGCTGTACCGATGGAGGAGGATCCCTGGGAGGTTGTCGAGGATGATCCTGTTGAGGAGATAGAGGAGGATCCACAGTACCATCCACTTAGTGACGAGGACGATGATTCTCCCGATGAGGGAGGTGGTGTGGATGGGCTTCCACCAGTTTTACCTCCACAGGGTGGGGATGATCGTAGTGGTCTCTGTAACAGCTTGATTTTAATTATGCTATTCAATCGGTTAAAATATAATTAATTATATTTTAATCAGAGAGTTAAAAAGTGTTTTTGAATAAAACAAAATCATATTCATAGTCTACTTTATGGTAGAAGGTTACGGTAAAATATTCGGTTGAAAATTCAAACGAAAGTCGGTCTGCGTTTTCACTGCCGGTACAAGTTTACTGAGAAGAAAACCTAATTTGAACCGTGAACGAAACGGTTAGTGTTCTTGTGATGTTTTGTTTAATATTGGAAATTTTCGAAAATTAGAGTTCGGAAATAAAATATAATATTTATTTCGGGTGAAATACGATTGGAAACTTGAACCGGATACGCAATGGAGCAGAGTAGGGAGCACAAAAGTGATGAGGTGACATGTGAGATTGAGGTGACTTACAAGGGGGATGGCCTAAGCCACATCCTAAAAAGTGGTCATGATGACACTTTTCAAATTATATCATATTGTATTCTAAAAACCTATTTTTATCTTTCCTCTTCAACCAAACAAGTCTTTAAGACAAAACTTGCTCTCCAAGCTCATCCTCTCTCCAAAATTTCGTGTTCCCATCTACCTCCTCTATATAATCATCACTCATCTTCATTCTCCCATTTTCTTCCTCCATCTTCATACTTCTTCCATTTCTTCTTTTTTTTCAAACACTTAAAGCTTCCATTTTTATTAGTCTTTTCTACTTGAGTTCTTCATTAAAGTTCTTCCTTATACTAAGGGTAATGCTCTCATATGAATCTTTTTGCAAGTTTCATCTTTTATTTCTTAGTTTGCTTTATGTGTTCTTTATATGCTTTAAACTTCTAAAATCTCTCTAAAATGGTATAAAACTCCTTTTGAGTTGAAACCACTTTCTATAGTCTTGTATTAACTTATATTTTCACATACTAAGAGGTTGTGTAAAACAAAAATCTCTAAAATCTATAAATCTTCGAAGTTTTGATAGCTTGTTCCTATGATGGCTGAAAATATGAATAAGTAAGCCTATGATACTATGTTCCAACTTTCCAAGTATGATCATGGATTTAGATCTCTTAATACCTTGTGATTCTAAACCTAAGAGTTATTGTTAAACAAAGAATATTTTCCTCATCATCCTATGATGGCCGAAACTTAGTGCTTAGGTGCTAGGATGTTTGAGTTTTTATGTTTCCAAAATGATCATGGACTTAAGCTCCATAAGATATTTGGATGCTAAGTCTAAGAGATTGCAAAGTTTAAGGATTTCTAACTTGTTTATTCTCTGTTATTAAAGCTAGGATGTATTACTTTCATTTTTCCAAGATGATCATGGACTTGAGCTCCATAAGATATTTGGATGCTAAGTCTAAGATTGGAAGGTTTAAAGATTTCTAACCTATAAATCCTATGAAGGCCGAACCTAGAAGGTTATGGACCTAGGATACTTTGTTCTTATTTTTCCAAAATGATCATGGTTTTGAGCTCCTTAATACATATGGATGCTAAACCTAAGAGATTGGAAAGTTTAGTGAATGCTAGCCTATTTTACTAGCCTTGACCGAATACCCTAAGTTTATAACTTAGTGGGATTTTAATTCAACTTTGATAAACGATCATTGTTTATGAACTCCTAACACATAAGGATCATAAATTCATGAGTTGTAGAATTTTCGGGAATCTCTAACCCTAAGAACTAGTCTTGGTCGAACCTATACCTTGTGGTTTAGTGTTCTTGTTTGATTTTAACTTGTGATTTTGTGTTCATAACCTTAGACTTCCATTGCGGAGGAAACGAGGACGTTCGTGGTATACCTCTTCGAGCATCTAATCTCCTTACCTTCACAGAAGGTGGAGTTAGTACTTTGTGGTGTGACAACGAGGAGCTTCGAGTTCGGGAGTCCAGTGATAACACAGGTGGGGGAAAGAACCAACCTATCGTCGGAATGAATAAGTAGTAGATTATATAATAATTGTGTAGGGCGACCTAAACCCTACTAGTAGTCGAGTAATCGACAAGACCAAAATCACATTGGAAACCTTTTCTGAAAAACCAATGGCGATTCGGGGATTGTAGGTTTATCGATATTAGGTTGATTTTAGATTGTTGATGGTTGATTTGATTTTATTATCTTTATTGAATTTATTTTGTGCCATATTGGTGATATGGGAATATTTGGATTGATATTGTGCTATGCATGATTTGCTTGGTTTGTATTATTATGCTTAGTGGTTTTTAAGCAAAGATATATATGTTGTCTAAGAGATGATTGTTTTGGGTATGAGGATAATAATGATTTAGAAGTAACTAACCTAGATGATGTAGGTTAAAGAGGTGTTATGACATAGAATATGTGTCAAGTTCTAATGGAAGGTTAAAGCACTAGGATGTTGTTAAATCGTGTTGGTGAGATTCAAGTATAGGTATTGTTGTCCGCAACCGTGTATTGGTAATATAATACACAAAGACAAAAGTGTATTGGTTACCATATAACTGATTTCATCTTATAGGTCAGTTATGGAACTAGATGCTGGACGTGGACGTGAAAGCAGAGGAGGCCATAGAGGTGGTTTTGCTGGTGGCCGTGGACATGTCGGCGGTGGAATGGACTTCGCAGCTCAATGATGCGGACTCGGCAAGTGTACCGGTTCGTTGCAAGTAATAAAAACGGTAAGACCGGATATCGTTCTCAGGGATCGTGGACAATTACCACTTCGCAAATTTGACTACTATCTAGGCGATCGAATTTTGGATTGAAGGTTGTTTTAACATCTAGCAAACAAACAAGAAGAAAATATTTTTGTTCTTTTTGAATTTTTCTCAAACAGTTGATGTGAAAACAAAGAGATGAATAACAATGAGATGGAATTGCTGGGGTTAAACTAAGCTAATCCTCCCTTGATTGTTATGAAATGATAACTAACACAGTTCCTACTCCCCTTATGACAATCGAATCTTTTCTAATATACTCAAGCCTAATGTCTTAGGTGCATTGAGCCTAAAATCCCAAATTAAACCCTAATGTCTTAGGTGGATTAATAGGGGAATTTGCATTAAGAACAAGATTCAAAAGATTGCAAGTAGCCAACACCTATGTCTAGATTCTTGGACTACTTGGCATATAATTCATGAGCATACTTTAACATCAACCTTTCAATTGTCTATTAAAGCAACTAATCATTCCTAAGATGATCAAGCCTAGGAAAGCATTAAGCATAGAATTATATACTCATAGAGAAGAAGGAAACTGTATTAATCTCAAGTCATATTACAACCAAGTTCAGATAACAATAGTCTAACCCCAACAAAAGGGGAGTTTAGCTACGCATAATTGAAAACAAAACAAAAGAGAGAATTACAGAGATGAACAAAGGGGAGAGCTCCATGGAATGATGCACACAGCCACAGCAGCAGAGGATGTTCCTTTAGGGTTTTTCTGAATGCCTTCTTTCTGTTCTGCTCAGTTCTTTTATTAATCGTGGACGGTCACGGCCGTGACAGCCATCACGGCCAGGCCGTGATGGTTTCTGACTTGGCACCGCTTCATTTACTGATTCATCACGGCCGTGATACTCATCACGGCTAGGCCGTGATACTTTCTGACTTTTCCAACTGATTCATCACGGCCGTGATAACCATCACGGCTAGGCCGTGATCGTCTCTGACTTTTGGAGATCTGGCACAGCTGACACGTCACGGCCGTGATATCCATCACGGCTAGGCCGTGATCGTCTCTGACTTTTGCTAGTTTTGGGTCACGGCCGTGATACTCTCTGCTTGTCTCAATTTATTATATTTCAAAGCTCTAAGTCATCCAAGCTTCATACTTGCTAATTCTTGGGCATTTAATCATGAATATCCGCAAAACAACACACAATACCACCTTATCTGTTCCAAAGGAAAAACTAAACAAAATAAACACTAAAATGGCCTAACTATATGCAAATGCATGCAGAAATGTACATGGAAAATGAGGTGAAATCACACTCATCAAATCACCCCAAGCTTAAGACTTTGCTTGTCCTCAAGCAAAAACCAAGGCCATAAGATGAAAACAACCAGGACAATGATAGTGAACTAAGAACCCGAATAAAATGATCCAAGCAACAGGCAGTCAATTATTTCAGCAAGAAACAATCAATTCAAGTCCAATTAGGGGCTTAGTTTCCCTAGACTCACATTCTCACTAATTCGGGCACTCTATCTCACTTGCAGCTCACCCCAAGCTTGTTCATTTGCTTGGCTCTCTTTCTTGCCTCACTCACTCAAGTGTTAAGGGAATATGACATTTCACTCCATTTTCCTCAAAGAATGATTCCTACCATAAGCTTGACTATCAGCCAAATCTTCACTTTATTAATGAAAACATCTAAGAATCAAGAGGTCTTATTCTTTGGTTGTAATGAGGCCATGGGATCAATTTTCAGGTGGGAATTTCAAAAACAGGAAATTTCAAAAGGCTATACAAACAATCAAGCATTGCAAGGCACGACCTTCTAAAATACCTTTCTTTGGGTTTCAGTTTACTCTTCCACCATTCTTTCATTTTTTGTCTACTTCTCATTCCTTTTTTGTCATCCCCTTCCCCATTTTAATTTCTTTTTCTCTTCTTCTTTTTTTTTTTTTTTTTTCTTTTGTTTGGAGAAGGGGAGATTTTTCAATTCAAGAGAAGTAAATTTTTTTTTCAGATTCATCTTTTTCTTTTCATCATCCCAAACTTTCAACTACATTTTCCAACCCATTTTTGCACAGTACTTTAGAAGGTCCCTCATAAGCATATTTAACAAAACATTTCAGGGCACCAAGAAAAGCATGCTATTCATTCCGGCTCAAAATGGGCAACTAAGGGTAGCATTTACACATTCAAAGTTCAGAAGGCCGGAAAAAATACCTATTGCCTCAATCCTTTTCAAAAATGTTTCCAAAAATTTTCTAGTTTCGAAATGGTTTCAAGTCAAGTTCTAGAGAAAAACAGTCCAAGAGGAAAACACTCTACACAAAGAACGGGGGCAGATTTAGTGAGTGCCCCCTAATGGCTCAAAAGCTCACATTTATCAGTTCAAGAACCAGTGAGAACATAAATCCAAAGAAACACATGCTAATCATCAACTATTCAAGACCATCTCAAGCATATTTAATGAAGCCATATCACAAGAATATAAAATCAGGGTCCAAAAATTCACTATCACAGAAAACTTGGCACTTAGCTCTCACAATCGGATGCTCAATCTAAGCGGGGGCAATTAATTCATGTGATCATGCAAGACTAGAGCCTATATGAATGCAATATTTACAATGCAAGCTAAAAGATTACCCCTACCCCAAGCTTAAAGACTTACATTGTCCTCAATGTAAATAATTAAGTTTAGAGAGGGGAGAAAATTGGAACAACTCACAAGGTGGTAGTGGTGCTGAATCACATGCTTCCTGGTCTTGTTTCCTCCTGCCCTTCTTCTCCTCCTTCCTTCAAAATCTGGAATCACTCAACAAACTATTAACAAACCTCTTGAGCTTCTCAAATTATTCAAGAGGGGGAAATCAAAAACAAAAGAGAAGATGAAAATAAAAAATAAAAATTGGGTTGCCTCCCAATAAGCGCTTCTTTAACGTCACTAGCTTGACGTGTGATTTCTTCCTTTAATTAACCGGGATCTGCTGAACATAGAATTGCAAGAGCACTTTTCTTCCATGAAATTCCTGTAAAGAGTTGATTTTTCTTAAAAGGCCAACAATTGTGCTTCTGTTTTGCCTTTTTCGCTCTGGGCCTCTTGCCTTTTTTCTTACTCCTTCCTGGTGGAGGTTCCGTTTGCACAAGATGAGCAGGACCAACTTCCTCACCAACTGATGCATCATTTGTTTTGCATAACTTTGGATTGGCTTTCATGTTGGGCTTTTCCTTCTTCTCTGGAATAGAGGGGTGGTGTTGATGTGCAATGACTTCCTTATCTACTGTGTCCACCACTTCCATGCGGAAACACTCCTCTTCCTTGCTCGTGCGATGCATAGCTTCCAATACATTGAAAGTTACTTCCTCTTTTTGCACTCTGAATTTCAACTGGCCTTTTTCCACATCTATCAAAGCCCGACCAGTTGCCAGAAAAGGTCTCCCTAGTATGAGTGGAACTTCAGCATCCTCCTCCATATCTAAAACCACAAAGTCTGCTGGGAAGATTAATTTATCCACCTTCACCAACAAATCCTCCACAACACCATAGGGATATGTAATGGAGCGGTCTGCCGATTGAAGAGAAATTCTGTTGGTTTTACCTCACCGATTCCGACTTTTTGAAAATGGACAACGGCATAAGGTTGACACTTGCGCCTAGATCGCACAATGCTCTCTTAATGTTCGCATGACCAATAGTGCATGGGATAGTGAAGCTACCGGGTCCTTCATCTTTACTTGGTAGCTTCCTCGAATTATAGCACTGCACTCTTGATAAGCATCACTTTGTCTCCTCCTTCCACCTTCTTTTGTTTGTAAGGATCTCCTTCATGAATTTTGCGTAGGAAGGCATCTGTTTGTAGAGCTTGAAGAAACGGGATGTTGATTTGTAGCTTTTTGAATACATCCGGGAACTTAGAAAGCTAGCGATCTTTTGCCTCTTTCTTCAACCGTTGGGGTGCGGGATTACGAAATATGGGGGCAGCTCTTTGGGATTATCAACCTCTTCCAGGATCTGTCTTCTAGTCTTCTTCTTTGCAAATTCTTCATCAACTAATTTCTCCTTCTGCGGTTTTTCAGCTTCTACACCGGTAGGAATAGAGGTAGTATCTTGGGGATTTCTGGGTTCTTCATTGTTTACCTCTTCAAATTGTACCTTATCATCTCTAGCTCCTCTTGCCTCTTCTTCTCCTTCTCTTTCTTGTGGATTCAACACTCTCCCACTTCTTGTGATAATTGCCATGCAACCTTCCTTGATTCTTCTCTCGTATCTCACGGGAATTGTCCTTGAGGTCTTTACGCCATTTGCTTTGCCAACCTGTCCTATCTCGGTGCTCAAGATTTTTGATGGAGGCATTTTGATTCTTCATAGTCTCTTGAGTGGCTTGCATGAACTGGCCTAGAATGCTCTCCAATTTGCTTGAACTCTCTTGAGGAGGCTTTGCTTGAGTATTTGAACTTTGTCCTTGTCTCCGTGAAGTTGGGATGATTGCGCCACCGGGATTGTAGGTGTTGGAGTAGGGATCATTTCTAGGCCCTTGGTTGCCCATATAGTTTACCTCTTCTTGTCCCGAGCTTCCAACCACATTGATCTCACAGTTTCCATTTGCATGGTTGCCTCCACGAAAATCACACACTGAGGCACCTTGAACTTGAACAGCTTGTACTTGAGAGTTACGCGGTTGAGGCAGACCCCATTGTTTGGTAAGAATAGCCATTTGTGCTTTGAGGGCACCAATTTCATCCAGCTCTAGAACACCTCTCTTGACCATTGACCGAGAACTAGGCATTTGATAGTCATTGTTAGCCATGTTCTCAATCAAGTCCTTTGCTTCTTCGGTGTCTTTTGACTCAATGTACCTCCTGCAGCCGCTTCAATCATACTTCATGAATTCCTGTTGAGCCCATTAACAAAAGTTGCGACCTGCTGCCATGTCTCCAGTTCATGATTTGGACAAGCCGTGAGTAAGGACTTGAATCTCTCCAAGGCTTCATATAGTGACTCACCATCCCTTTGTGCAAAGGCATTGATCTCTGACCTCGGTTTAATCATTCTTGACGGAGGGGGAAAAATCGAGATAAAAATTTGCTTGACCAAGTCGTTCCAGGTGATGATGCTTCCATGAGGATGAGATTGAAGCCATGCCTTTGCTCTATCCCTCAAAGAGAAAGTGAAAAGCCTTAACCGAATGGCCTCATCGGAAGCTCCATTTAATTTGATGGTGTCACACAGCTCAATGAAGGTACCAATATGAGCATGAGGATCTTCACTCTCCAACCCTCCAAATTGGTTTTCTTTGCACAAGGTGGAGAAGTGAGGCCTTGATTTCGAAATTATTGCGGGCCACTGCAGGTCTCCTGATCGGAGTCCCACATCTATCAACTCTAGGGGAAGTGTAGTCCCCCATTGTTCTCCTTGGTGCATTCTCTTCTGCCATGGTGACAGTTGCTATTTCAATTTGTGGTTCTTGCACCTTTGGGTAACTCAACTTGCTGCTCTTGTCTACTAGAAGATGCTCTTTCTCTGTTCTGTCTTGCCTTGGTTCTCTTTCTATTCCTTCTGCAGAGTCTCTCGATCTCAGGTTCGAATTGGAGTTCACCTGGGTCGATTGTACCTCGCATACACTGAACAAACGGAGTAGCACAGAACAAACAGAAAAACAGCACTTGCAGAAATTCACAGCAGAGATACAGACAATAAGAACGAAAACAACACAATAGGAAAAACAGTAAAAAAATAAAATGCCTAAATTAGGAGTCCCCTTTGGTACTCGTGATATTGGCACACCGATCCCCGGCAACGGCGCCAAAAACTTGATGCGGACTCGGCAAGTGTACCGGTTCGTTGCAAGTAATAAAAACGGTAAGACCGGATATCGTTCTCAGGGATCGTGGACAATTACCACTTCGCAAATTTGACTACTATCTAGGCGATCGAATTTTGGATTGAAGGTTGTTTTAACATCTAGCAAACAAACAAGAAGAAAATATTTTTGTTCTTTTTGAATTTTTCTCAAACAGTTGATGTGAAAACAAAGAGATGAATAACAATGAGATGGAATTGCTGGGGTTAAACTAAGCTAATCCTCCCTTGATTGTTATGAAATGATAACTAACACAGTTCCTACTCCCCTTATGACAATCGAATCTTTTCTAATATACTCAAGCCTAATGTCTTAGGTGCATTGAGCCTAAAATCCCAAATTAAACCCTAATGTCTTAGGTGGATTAATAGGGGAATTTGCATTAAGAACAAGATTCAAAAGATTGCAAGTAGCCAACACCTATGTCTAGATTCTTGGACTACTTGGCATATAATTCATGAGCATACTTTAACATCAACCTTTCAATTGTCTATTAAAGCAACTAATCATTCCTAAGATGATCAAGCCTAGGAAAGCATTAAGCATAGAATTATATACTCATAGAGAAGAAGGAAACTGTATTAATCTCAAGTCATATTACAACCAAGTTCAGATAACAATAGTCTAACCCCAACAAAGGGGAGTTTAGCTACGCATAATTGAAAACAAAACAAAAGAGAGAATTACAGAGATGAAACAAAGGGGAGAGCTCCATGGAATGATGCACACAGCCACAGCAGCAGAGGATGTTCCTTTAGGGTTTTTCTGAATGCCTTCTTTCTGTTTACGCTTTCGGTTCTTTTATTAATCGTGGGCCGGTCACGGCCGTGGCAGCCATCACGGCCAGGCCGTGATGGTTTCGACTTGGCACCGCTTCATTTACTGATTCATCACGGTAGTGATACTCATCACGGCTAGGCCGTGATACTTTCTGACTTTTCCAACTGATTCATCACGGCCGTGATAACCATCACGGCTAGGCCGTGATCGTCTCTGACTTTTGGAGATCTGGCACAGCTGACACGTCACGGCCGTGATATCCATCACGGCTAGGCCGTGATCGTCTCTGACTTTTGCTAGTTTTGGGTCACGGCCGTGATACTCTCTGCTTGGCTCAATTTCTTATCTTTCAAAGCTCTAAGTCATCCAAGCTTCATACTTGCTAATTCTTGGGCATTTAATCATGAATATCTGCAAAACAACACACAATACCACCTTATCTGTTCCAAAGGAAAAACTAAACAAAATAAACACTAAAATGGCCTAACTATATGCAAATGCATGCAGAAATGTACATGGAAAATGAGGTGAAATCACACTCATCAAATCACCCCAAGCTTAAGACTTTGCTTGTCCTCAAGCAAAAACCAAGGCCATAAGATGAAAACAACCAGGACAATGATAGTGAACTAAGAACCCGAATAAAATGATCCAAGCAACAGGCAGTCAATTATTTCAGCAAGAAACAATCAATTCAAGTCCAATTAGGGGCTTAGTTTCCCTAGACTCACATTCTCACTAATTCGGGCACTCTATCTCACTTGCAGCTCACCCCAAGCTTGTTCATTTGCTTGGCTCTCTTTCTTGCCTCACTCACTCAAGTGTTAAGGGAATATGACATTTCACTCCATTTTCCTCAAAGAATGATTCCTACCATAAGCTTGACTATCAGCCAAATCTTCACTTTATTAATGAAAACATCTAAGAATCAAGAGGTCTTATTCTTTGGTTGTAATGAGGCCATGGGATCAATTTTCAGGTGGGAATTTCAAAAACAGGAAATTTCAAAAGGCTATACAAACAATCAAGCATTGCAAGGCACGACCTTCTAAAATACCTTTCTTTGGGTTTCAGTTTACTCTTCCACCATTCTTTCATTTTTTGTCTACTTCTCATTCCTTTTTTGTCATCCCCTTCCCCATTTTAATTTCTTTTTCTCTTCTTCTTTTTTTTTTTTTTTCTTTTGTTTGGAGAAGGGGAGATTTTTCAATTCAAGAGAAGTAAATTTTTTTTTCAGATTCATCTTTTTCTTTTCATCATCCCAAACTTTCAACTACATTTTCCAACCCATTTTTGCACAGTACTTTAGAAGGTCCCTCATAAGCATATTTAACAAAACATTTCAGGGCACCAAGAAAAGCATGCTATTCATTCCGGCTCAAAATGGGCAACTAAGGGTAGCATTTACACATTCAAAGTTCAGAAGGCCGGAAAAAATACCTATTGCCTCAATCCTTTTCAAAAATGTTTCCAAAAATTTTCTAGTTTCGAAATGGTTTCAAGTCAAGTTCTAGAGAAAAACAGTCCAAGAGGAAAACACTCTACACAAAGAACGGGGGCAGATTTAGTGAGTGCCCCCTAATGGCTCAAAAGCTCACATTTATCAGTTCAAGAACCAGTGAGAACATAAATCCAAAGAAACACATGCTAATCATCAACTATTCAAGACCATCTCAAGCATATTTAATGAAGCCATATCACAAGAATATAAAATCAGGGTCCAAAAATTCACTATCACAGAAAACTTGGCACTTAGCTCTCACAATCAGATGCTCAATCTAAGCAGGGGGCAATTAATTCATGTGATCATGCAAGACTAGAGCCTATATGAATGCAATATTTACAATGCAAGCTAAAAGATTACCCCTACCCCAAGCTTAAAGACTTACATTGTCCTCAATGTAAATAATTAAGTTTAGAGAGGGGAGAAAATTGGAACAACTCACAAGGTGGTAGTGGTGCTGAATCACATGCTTCCTGGTCTTGTTTCCTCCTGCCCTTCTTCTCCTCCTTCCTTCAAAATCTGGAATCACTCAACAAACTATTAACAAACCTCTTGAGCTTCTCAAATTATTCAAGAGGGGGAAATCAAAAACAAAAGAGAAGATGAAAATAAAAAATAAAAATTGGGTTGCCTCCCAATAAGCGCTTCTTTAACGTCACTAGCTTGACGTGTGATTTCTTCCTTTAATTAATCGGGATCTGCTGAACATAGAATTGCAAGAGCACTTTTCTTCCATGAAATTCCTGTAAAGAGTTGATTTTTCTTAAAAGGCCAACAATTGTGCTTCTGTTTTGCCTTTTTCGCTCTGGGCCTCTTGCCTTTTTTCTTACTCCTTCCTGGTGGAGGTTCCGTTTGCACAAGATGAGCAGGACCAACTTCCTCACCAACTGATGCATCATTTGTTTTGCATAACTTTGGATTGGCTTTCATGTTGGGCTTTTCCTTCTTCTCTGGAATAGAGGGGTGGTGTTGATGTGCAATGACTTCCTTATCTACTGTGTCCACCACTTCCATGCGGAAACACTCCTCTTCCTTGCTCGTGCGATGCATAGCTTCCAATACATTGAAAGTTACTTCCTCTTTTTGCACTCTGAATTTCAATGGCCTTTTTCCACATCTATCAAAGCCCTGAGCCAGTTGCGGAAAAAGGTCTCCTAGTATGAGTGGAACTTGACATCCTCCTCCATATCTAAAACCACAAAGTCTGTTTGGGAAGATTAATTTATCCACCTTCACCAACAAATCCTCCACAACACCATAGGGATATGTAATGGAGCGATCTGCCGATTGAAGAGAAATTCTGTTGGTTTTACCTCACCGATTCCCAGCTTTTTGAAAATGGACAACGGCATAAGGTTGACACTTGCGCCTAGATCGCACAATGCTCTCTTAATGTTCGCATGACCAATAGTGCATGGGATAGTGAAGCTACCGGGTCCTTCATCTTTCTTGGTAGCTTCCTCGAATTATAGCACTGCACTCTTGATAAGCATCACTTTGTCTCCTCCTTCCACCTTCTTTTGTTTGTAAGGATCTCCTTCATGAATTTTTGCGTAGGAAGGCATCTCTTTGTAGAGCTTCATAAGCGGGATGTTGATTTGTAGCTTTTTGAATACATCCGGGAACTTAGAAAATCTCGATCTTTTGCCTCTTTCTTCAACCGGGTGGGGAGTGCGGGATTCTGAAATATGGGGGCAGCTCTTTGGGATTATCAACCTCTTCCAGGATCTGTCTTCTAGTCTTCTTCTATGCAAATTCTTCATCAACTAATTTCTCCTTCTGCGGTTTTTCAGCTTCTACACCGGTAGGAATAGAGGTAGTATCTTGAGGATTTATGGGTTCTTCATTGTTTACCTCTTCAAATTGTACCTTATCATATCTAGCTCCTCTTGCCTCTTCTTCTCCTTCTCTTTCTTGTGGATTCAACACTCTCCCACTTCTTGTGATAATTGCCATGCAACCTTCCTTCGATTCTTCTCTCGTATCTCACGGGAATTGTCCTTGAGGTCTTTCTGCCATTTGCTTTGCCAACTGTCCTATCTGGTGCTCAAGATTTTTGATGGAGGCATTTTGATTCTTCATAGTCTCTTGAGTGGCTTGCATGAACTGACCTAGAATGCTCTCCAATTTGCTTGAACTCTCTTGAGGAGGCTTTGCTTGAGTATTTGAACTTTGTCCTTGTCTCCACTGAAGTTGGGATGATTGCGCCACCGGATTGTAGGTGTTGGAGTAGGGATCATTTCTAGGCCCTTGGTTGCCCATATAGTTTACCTCTTCTTGTCCGAGCTTCCAACCACATTGATCTCACAGTTTCCATTTGCATGGTTGCCTCCACAGAAATCACACCTGGAGGCACCTTGAACTTGAACAGACTTGTACTTGAGAGTTCTGCGGTTGAACCAAACCCCGGTTGTTTGGTAAGAATAGCCATTTGTGCTTTGAGGGCACCAATTTCATCCAGCTCTAGAACACCTCTACTGACCATTGACCGAGAACTAGGCATTTGATAGTCATTGTTAGCCATGTTCTCAATCAAGTCCTTTGCTTCTTCCGGTGTCTTTTGACTCAATGTACCTCCTGCAGCCGCTTCAATCATACTTCTTGAATTCCTGTTGAGCCCATTAACAAAAGTTGCGACCTGCTGCCATGTCTCCAGTTCATGATTTGGACAAGCCGTGAGTAAGGACTTGAATCTCTCCCAGGCTTCATATAGTGACTCACCATCCCTTTGTGCAAAGGCATTGATCTCTGACCTCAGTTTAATCATTCTTGACGGAGGGAAAAATCGAGATAAAAATTTGCTGACCAAGTCGTTCCAGGTGATGATGCTTCCATGAGGATGAGATTGAAGCCATGCCTTGGCTCTATCCCTCAAAGAGAAAGGGAAAAGCCTTAACCGAATGGCCTCATCGGAAGCTCCATTTAATTTGATGGTGTCACACAGCTCAATGAAGGTACCAATATGAGCATGAGGATCTTCACTCTCCAACCCTCCAAATTGGTTTTGCTGCACAAGGTGGAGAAGTGAGGCCTTGATTTCGAAATTATTGCAGGCCACTGCAGGTCTCACAATCGGAGTCCCACATCTATCAACTCTAGGGGAAGTGTAGTCCCCCATTGTTCTCCTTGGTGCATTCTCTTCTGCCATGGTGACAGCTGCTATTTCAATTTGTGGTTCTTGCACCTTTGGGTAACTCAACTTGCTGCTCTTGTCTACTAGAAGATGCTCTTTCTCTGTTCTGTCTTGCCTTGGTTCTCTTTCTATTCCTTCTGCAGAGTCTCTCGATCTCGAGGTTCGAATTGGAGTTCACCTGGGTCGATTGTACCTCGCATACACTGAACAAACGGAGTAGCACGAGAACAAACGAGAAAAAAGCACTTGCGAAAATTCACAAGAGATACAGACAATAAGAACGAAAACAACACAATAGGAAAAACAGTAAAAAAATAAAAGGCCTAAATTAGGAGTCCCCTTTGGTACTCGTGATATTGGCACACCGATCCCCGGCAACGGCGCCAAAAACTTGATGCGGACTCGGCAAGTGTACCGGTTCGTTGCAAGTAATAAAAACGGTAAGACCGGATATCGTTCTCAGGGATCGTGGACAATTACCACTTCGCAAATTTGACTACTATCTAGGCGATCGAATTTTGGATTGAAGGTTGTTTTAACATCTAGCAAACAAACAAGAAGAAAATATTTTTGTTCTTTTTGAATTTTTCTCAAACAGTTGATGTGAAAACAAAGAGATGAATAACAATGAGATGGAATTCTTTGGGTTAAACTAAGCTAATCCTCCCTTGATTGTTATGAAATGATAACTAACACAGTTCCTACTCCCCTTATGACAATCGAATCTTTTCTAATATACTCAAGCCTAATGTCTTAGGTGCATTGAGCCTAAAATCCCAAATTAAACCCTAATGTCTTAGGTGGATTAATAGGGGAATTTGCATTAAGAACAAGATTCAAAAGATTGCAAGTAGCCAACACCTATGTCTAGATTCTTGGACTACTTGGCATATAATTCATGAGCATACTTTAACATCAACCTTTCAATTGTCTATTAAAGCAACTAATCATTCCTAAGATGATCAAGCCTAGGAAAGCATTAAGCATAGAATTATATACTCATAGAGAAGAAGGAAACTGTATTAATCTCAAGTCATATTACAACCAAGTTCAGATAACAATAGTCTAACCCCAACAAAAGGGGAGTTTAGCTACGCATAATTGAAAACAAAACAAAAGAGAGAATTACAGAGATGAACAAAGGGGAGAGCTCCATGGAATGATGCACACAGCCACAGCAGCAGAGGATGTTCCTTTAGGGTTTTTCTGAATGCCTTCTTTCTGTTCTGCTCAGTTCTTTTATTAATCGTGGACGGTCACGGCCGTGACAGCCATCACGGCCAGGCCGTGATGGTTTCTGACTTGGCACCGCTTCATTTACTGATTCATCACGGCCGTGATACTCATCACGGCTAGGCCGTGATACTTTCTGACTTTTCCAACTGATTCATCACGGCCGTGATAACCATCACGGCTAGGCCGTGATCGTCTCTGACTTTTGGAGATCTGGCACAGCTGACACGTCACGGCCGTGATATCCATCACGGCTAGGCCGTGATCGTCTCTGACTTTTGCTAGTTTTGGGTCACGGCCGTGATACTCTCTGCTTGGCTCAATTTCTTATCTTTCAAAGCTCTAAGTCATCCAAGCTTCATACTTGCTAATTCTTGGGCATTTAATCATGAATATCTGCAAAACAACACACAATACCACCTTATCTGTTCCAAAGGAAAAACTAAACAAAATAAACACTAAAATGGCCTAACTATATGCAAATGCATGCAGAAATGTACATGGAAAATGAGGTGAAATCACACTCATCACTCAAGCTATGGCAGACGTTGCAGCTGCCATTTCTCAACAGACTGCTACAATGTCTGCTTAACATCAACAAGAGCAAGCCCGCACTGAACAAGCCACCGAAAGCTGTGGTCTGACTGCTTTCCGATGCTAGAACCCATCGCAGTTTCATGGGGATGCTGATCCTACGAAAGCTGACTTGTGGATTCAAGAACTCGAGAAGATTTTTGATTTAATTAACAGCCCTGAAGCAGTAAGAGTGTCGTATTCCACTTTCTTGCTAATGGGAGATGCTGAATACTGGTGGAGGGGCACCAGGCAACTGCTAGAGGCAAATCAGTAAGAAATTACTTGGGAAGTTTTCCGTACGGCGTTTCTGGATAAATACTTCCCGCAGAGTGCTCGAGCTGAGAAAGAGCAGGAGTTTCTGTGCTTGCGGCAAGGAGATATGACAGTCGGGGAATACGCGACAAAGTTCGAATCACTTGCCAAGCATTTCCGGTTTTTCCAAGACAACCCAGATGAGGGCTGGAAGTGTGAAAGGTTTGAAGGAGGACCGTGGTACGAGGTCAAAGACTCAGTGCTGCCACTGTGGATTTAGAATTTTCAGGCTCAAAGTGGAAAAATGCAGGAATATTGAACAGATGAGGAAGGGAAGGGACAATCGAGGGAACGTTGGAGGACCCTCACGATCAAGGAACCAGTTTCCAAGCCAGACCCAGAAAGGAAAACAAAACCAGAAGAAACCATACAGTCGACCAAATGGAAGCAGCTAGAGCTTGTGATCATATCGTCCTGTTGCTTCGGCAACTGGAAGTGGGAACCAGAGGGGCCAAGGCCAAAGTCAAGGGAGGAGATGTTTTAAATGTGGAGACCCAAACCATTTGGTTGATGTATGCCCTGTGAGAGGAATGAAGTAGTGTTTTAACTGTGATCGAGTGGGATATTTGGCAAAAGACTACAAGGCACCAAAGCGGGAATCCACCGTCAATAGTGCCAGAGTTACTAAATCAACATCTAAGGGAAGGGTTTTCACCATGAGTGGTGCCGAAGCCTCGAACTCCAAGGACCTCATGAAAGGGAGTTGTGACATAGTCGGTAATCTCTTAAATGTGATTTTCGATTTGGGTGCGACACACTCATTCATCTCAAATGATTGTGTGAGACTCTTGGCATTGCCCGTTTCTTGCTTGCCGTATGATTTGATTGTCTCAACCCCTACTGCTAAACCTGTTACTGTTAATTCAGTATGTTTAAGCTGTTCGATTGTCATTCAGGATCGACACTTTCTTGTCGATCTGATCTGCTTACCTTTAGGGATTTGAACGGAATACGTAAGTAGTGATGACTATAGTACGAACAACCAACTTATATACGGTAGGTAAGAGAAAGCATATGGTATTAATTGTAAATAATCTTATTTAAAGACTATTTTTGAATTTCAATTTTGAATCTAAATCAAATATCAAATTTGAAATCAAATCTATAAACAAATAATTATTCTAAATAAGTTGTTAGAGTGTTACTCGTTTTTTAAAAAAAAAAGATAAAAATGTTAGTAGGGATGAATGATGGTTGTGTCGTGGTTGAACCAATGCCTTAAAAGCAAGATTCAGCACTCCAAGATGCAATCTTACTATCTGGCTTGCTCCCCAAGGTTAACACAACAAACTCTTGAACTTGTCCACTCAAGATCAAGAGCAATGAAGTTTACACAATACAATTGCCCAAATACAAAGATCTCAAATATAGAGATAGTATATAAAGTAGGAAATTTTCTCAAACTAAAAATCAACGCACGTTTTATAACTCTATATCTCCTTTATATAAAGGCATTTGTGTGAGAAATAAATTATGCCATTTTTTTTACGCATATATATCCTGTCGTTGGAGACATGATTTATTGCCTATTTCCACCGTGATTTTCATTTATTTCTCATCATTGAAAAAATGATCAAAGAAAAAGAACGTTGGGTGGGCAACGTTAAGAAGAAACCGATCATTATAAAACCTATTTTAATTAAATGAAGAGACATTAGTATTTTTATATGATAATTTATATCAAAAAGTATTTCTATGTGATAATATATATTTTATGCTGCCATTATTCAACATTTCACCACTAATGGCTAGCAAGTAACAAAAAGAATATTTGGGCAAAGGAAATGATTGATGCTTAAGTGTTAATATCTTAAAGGTTTGAATTAACACGTAGTGCAGTGAGATAACAACTTCGTCCAAGAAGTGAATTGCTCTTGAACTAAATGGACTAGGTTGAGACCTCCACAACACGCATTCTACCTTTGAATTTGTGTAAACTTTGCGATAAGTAACAACACAAATTTATACACATTATAAAAGCATTCTCACAAACCTTGAGTTTCTCATGAGTGTTTTAGAAAGATTGCATAAGTCTTTCACAGAAGACGGCTTTTACCTTCTCACTCACGTAGTTAGATACATCAATTGTGTCTCTCTAGCACCACCCAAAAAATAGGCTATCTATCCATTAAGAGTTTTATAACTCAACCTCACAATGAATATTTATAGATACATCAAGTGCATCTCTATAACACCACCAAAATCAAGGGCTATGTATCATTATCAAAAAGCATTACCACACGCCACAGGGATGTAAATGTAATGCATTTGAGTAATTTATGGCTTTTTTTACCAACAAATGGGTATCCATCATATTTTCCTCAACTCAAGGCTTAAGACTCACCCCCCTCGACGAATCCAGGATTGCTTTTCGGGGTAATCCTTTTGTGAGAGGATCAGCTAGATTTTTTCCACTTCTTACATACTCAAGGGATATTACACCATTTTTAATTAATTGTCTAACCACACCATGTCTAACATATATGTGTCTTCTCTTTCCATTGTACGCATGGTTGTTAGCTACTCCAATTACAGCTTATGAGTCACAATGAAGTGACACTAGTGGAACTTACCTCACCATTATCTGAAATCTAATTTGCATCACAAAAACCTTCTAACACAGCAGGAAATTTAGAAAAATGCAAACTCCAATCAATAGTACCTTTTAGATATTTTAAAAGACGTCATAGTGCATTCCGATGTTCACCACTAGGATTATGAGTATAACGACTCAATCTACTAACAGGGTAACACCCCAACTTGGGCATCACATGGTTACCCATTGCGGAAAATAAAACTTTAGAAAATCGCTGGTTACTTTCGAAAAATAATATTTTCTAAGTATTTAACTTACCTCAAAATGGTGATAATTTTTTTTTTCTTTTTTTCCACACATCAAAAACAAAAACATCATACTTATACTTATATATATATATATATATATATATATATATATATATATATATATATATATATATATATAGCAGTTGGAGCATTAGTACTTACTAAAAAATACACATAGGGCCTTTATAAGAGCAGACCATTGTCATAAGTTAAAAAGCAAGGAAAAGAAATGATAGACAACACGTAGCAAGGTCTGGATCCACATCTAAAGAAATACCGTGGCTCTCAGTATCCAGGAATCTGACGGACAAGATAAACTACCCCAAAAAGATGAAACCTACAGCTGGTCTAACTAAAGATGCCCATTAGGAAGACCAGGATAGTCACTCCCGTTCCCAGGTGGAACGTCAGGTGAAGAATCCATCACTTCCCCTCCCTCGTTGGGAGAGTCATCGCCATCATCATCATCAAGAACAACATACTGAGGGTCCTCATTGACAAACTCCTCTAGGTCTTCCTATGGAGGTGAATCTGGCGCGACTCCATGAAGAGGCTGTCCAAGTGGAGGATGAATATGCAACTCTCCCCGCTCAGCCAGATGCTGAAGATAGTACCATGTAGGAGGTAGAGATACCTCAACTGACTCCACTGTTTGAACTCTACACTGTGGTCCCTCTGCTACGGTGCCTTCCACTAAACTCACGGGTCCGGTGTATGTGGCAGTGTGGGCTCTCGGATGAATGACCCACGCGCCGAGATTGTGCGCATTCTCAAAGATCAATGCCCGTACCCCCGACAGTGCCAAAGGAAAGTGGGGATCCATCTAAACTTAGACATATATATATACAAAGTTCCATATAGAAAGAGAAAACAACAAGAAAATATGCAAGAGTGAGATACCAATATATGGATTAATCACAATAACCATATGCACAACACACAAATCATCATGTAGGCATACAAAGTCATATATCATAAAATTCCAAGAAAATAAACAAGTATTATATCAATGGGTTTCATACCCGAACAGTCATCATCTTTTGAAAGAAAATAATGCATGACACTTCAATATTTATGATCTAACTTAATCTCCGGAGATCCCATCATGATTCTATGAGTGGATCAAACTCAACTGCCAAAATAAGGCATAACGTGATTAATTTACCATAGCACACTGTCCAGTACAGGATGCAGTGATCCACGCTTATGGATTCCATAGCACACTGTCCAACACAAGGCACAGTGATCAACATATATGGATTTCATTGTCCATCAAGGCACAATGCTACAACGTGATGTGAATACCCCAACCATCAAGGCACCACTCTTAACAACGCGGGGCATGTCTGCCAAATAATGCATGTAAAACATTTTATTCTCATTGCTTTTCTTTGTGTTTATTCTTTCCTTGCCGAAGCTCATAGACTAACGACCATTCATAATCTTCATCGTTTAAGATTTTTTTTTAACGTCAACACGGGACACAAAGTCCGAGTGCTTAATCACAACGCCTTAAACCGATGCACTAGTCTTAGGCTTGTGGTCGTAGAAAAACAACATTCACCTTTAACAACGTTCATCACAACATGATCAGGACACAAAGTCCACAACAACGTGACATGGATCAAAGATCTACATGTTTATTACATAATACTAGTATCCCGGCATCTCATATACTAGATTCACATTTCAATGCTTTTTTATTTTTCATTCAGTGAAATCTATTATATATACAAAGTAGAATGCATCTTTCTCCAAGTGTCATTCTCTAACAATGTCCACATCAGAATCATCTTAGGTGTCATCCATACCATGAAGCAAGGGCTGATAAGGCATGTCTTTTAGTGTTCTTTAAAATGGAAAATATTTTGTGCATTAAAACACAAAAATTGTCATAACTTGATATTCAATTTAATGCATTCAATATTAAACATTTAATTCAAAATAATGCATTCAATACTCAATATTCAATTTTGTCCAACATGATTTTGAAATATGATTATGAATCATTATTATCAATTCAAATATCCTTAACCCATCTTTTATTCGTCTCTCATCGAACAATTTTTTTTTTCACATTTCAACTCTCTTTGAAGTTTTTGCAAATCTACAAAATCATATAGATGGAGCACATGCATTTTTTAGATCACCACCGCAGCCAGGAAACTGTCGCCGCTTAGCCACCGTCTTCTCTCTGTTAGGTACCTCTTCCTTTTTTTTCCTTTTCTTTTTTCTTTATCTATATTGAAAATGGAATTGATTGACATTGAGTTTTGTTTGAATGATTTCACTGCACATTCTGACCGAAAAACAATGAAAGCAAGAGAGGAGGGTGTTGTGATGAAATCGTCCTTTCAGGTCCGGTCTCTCTTATACTCATACCTTTTTTTGCTTCCCATGCATTTTTACTTCTATTTATTGATATTACGGCATGGTAAAGAAAGTTCTAGATCTACTGATATCTTTTTACTTTCCTATTTTCCTTTAATCTAGAAAACAATACAATTATTTGCTTAAAGTATCTATTATCTATTATATATACAAAGTAGAATGTATCTTTCTCCAAGTGTCATTCTCTAACAATGTCCATATCAGCATCATCTTAGATGTCATCCATACCATAAAGCAAGGGCTGATAAGGCATGTCTTTAGGTGTTCTTTGAAATGGAAAATATTTTGTGCATTAAAACACAAAAATTGTCATAATTTGATATACAATTTAATGCATTCAATAAACATTCAATTCAATTTAATGCATTCAATACTCAATATTCAATTTTGTCCAACATGATTTTGAAATATGATTTTGAATCATTATTATCAATTCAAATATCATTAACCCATCTTCACTCTTCTATTCGTCTCTCTCTATTTTTTTATTTTCTCTCATCTAACATTTTTTTTCACATTTCAACTCTCTTCTTTGAAGTTTTTGTAAATCTACGAAATCATATAGATGGAGCACATGCATTTTTTAGATCACCACCGCAGATCGGAGACTCTGTTGCTAAGCCACCGTCTTCTCTTTTTTTAGGTACCTATTCCTTTTTTCCCTTTTCTTTTTTCTTTATCTATATTGAAAATGGAATTGATTGACATTGAGTTTTTTGAATGATTTCACTTCACATCTGACCGAAGAACAATGAGAGCAAAATTCTAACCGAAGAACAATGAGAGCAAAAGAGGAGGGTGTTGTGATGAAATCGTCCATTCAGGCTCGGTCTCTCTTATAGTCATACCTTTTTTTTGCTACCCATGCACTTTCATTGTCTTTGTGTGGTTTCCAACTTTTCAGTTTGATATTTCGTTCTCTTCTATTTTTGGATTTTAGGCAATGGTAAAGAAGGTTCTAGATCTACTGATATCTTTTGACTTTCCTATCTTCCTTTAGTCTAGAAAACAATACAATTATTTGCTTAAAAAATGCTTCAAAAAAAAAAAAAGGAAACAATATAATTACCTTTCTATCAGAAAACTTTTTAAAGCAATTTCAAAATGAAAATAAAAATATCTTTAATAAAATTTGATATGGTGTCAACAATTAAAATTTGTAATTCATTAATAGACAACAATTTAATTCAAAGTAAAAAAAATGGTAAGAATAATCAATGTAATAATAGAAAATGAGCATCAAATCAAATCAAATATTTTTTGGAATAAAAAACTATTACATTTATAAATCATAAATAGATGCATTTGTTGCTTTGATGGTGAAAGAAAGAGACATCTTTTTTATTAATCACAATCTTATTTATGGTGTTTATATACATAATATTTTTGTATAGATATGACGGATAGAGTATGTAACAGGCTAAAATGCATATCTACAAGACAATATCTACTTGCTATTTACACTTAAGAGTCATTATTTGTACTATAATATCGATAATAATTATTGAGTTATTATCTGTTACACTTGGTGATCGACAGTTTAGACAAAATAAAATTTTTAACAAATTTTGGTATATGATTCCCCCAAAAAAATTTTGAACCAAAAATATAAAATCAAAAATTAATATTTTTGATGAAATCCTAAAAAAATAATATATTCCCCGTGCATGGCACGTGTCCATATACTAGTACAAATACAAAATGAAACCTCCGCAACTTATCCAAGTTTGCCGGAATATTTTTGTTGAATAAAAGCATTTTACAGAAAATCCTTCAAATTCATTTATAAATGTTAAGTTATAGAGAAATCCATTTTTATCTCAAATCCACCTTCTTTTGAAATTCTTCCTTTTTCCGAAACAACATTAGAACTTTGTAAAAATCCCTTCTAAAACCATTGCTAACCCAAAATATTTCAAATCATCTTTCTCATGGATTTTGCTTTATAAAACACATTTCTAAATTGTTTCCGTTTACACTAAAATTATTTATAAGTTAAATGATTTTCCTCTAACTTTAAAATATTTCAACACTTAGTTCTTAAAATGATTTTCCACCTCATTTTTGAAAATGATAACGTACTAAAATATATTTCTTTTTCAATTTCCTCCTTATCCTTATCCTCATCCTTTTATCAAAAGAGATTAGCACATAAATCTTATTATTCTTAATGTTCCTCGTGAAGCTTTTTAAGACTTTTATCTCAATAATTAATTGAGCACTGACGAATGTCAGGCTTCTCAGACAACAATCAACAATAGTATAATTCTCACATCAATATCAAAACAAATAATACAGTTCATGACATATATCAAAGCTATAACACATCTTCAAATAAATCATTAAGCTCAAACATTTAAAACAGACAATTTGATCACATACGATAACTCAGACAAACACAATAAAACTCACGACAAACTTAACAGACCACAAATAATAGCATATAGCTATTGGAACATCCCTCAGGCAGTCTCCTCTTACCTGATTCAAAAGCAGAAAAGTTCCTCGTTTCTTGTTGTGTACAACGGTCTTCCTCAACTCGCTTCGTGACGGAAGTCTAAAGATTTAACACATAACACAAGTTAAAACAACAAAAACATCTAGTCTATCCTAGGCATAGGTTTTGGCCATGATGATCAAATAAGGTTTGAGAAGTCAAACTTTCACTAACTCATGGATTAATGATCCTTAAGTATTAGAGATTCATAATCAATGATCATTTTACAAGGATTGAACAAAAACTCCTCTAAGCCACAAGCTTAGGGTTTCGGTCAAGGTTCATAAAATATGCTAGAGATTTTCAAACTTCTCAAGCTTTTAGATTTAACAACAAAAGGCATTAAAGAGCTCAAATCAATGGTCCTATTTCACAAATTGAAACAAAACTTTCTTGCTCCTTAACTACATAGGTTCAGCATCTTTAGAAAAATAGGGGAGGAAAATTTTCCTTGAAGCATGCTCATAGATAATGAATATAGAGATCATTGTGAGTCCATAGAAATTGGTTTCAAGTCAAACGGATTTTTCTACTCATTTCTAGAGATTTTAGATGTTTATGGATCTAAGAATTTCAAATAAAAGACGATTGCATAACTCAACAAATAAATGAAGGAAAGAACTTAGATGGGTAAGAGAAGGAAGTATTACCCTTGGAGCTTGAAGAAAAAGAGTGTAGATGATGAACTATTGAAGAAATCAATGAAGTTTTTGAAGTAGAAAAGCTTGGTTATGTGAGAGTAGAAAGCATGAATGAAGAGAGGAGAAGAGCTTGGAGTGCAAGTTTTGCTTAGGGGTTGTTTGGCTAATTAGATTAGTGATTAATAGGTTTTTGGATTAAAATACTATATATTCTAAGTCTTCATCACTACTTTCTTGGATGTGACACTTGACATCAATCCATCAAGTCACTTCAACACCATCAAGTCACTTCAATCACCTCAGCTCTCCATCCCGTTTCGTTGTTTACCCGATTAAAGTTTTCGATCGTAATTTTCGAAGATTTCGTCTGGATAAAATATTATATTTTATTTTCGAACGTAAATTTTCAAAAAATAGTAAAGTCGTTGGAAACATGACAAAAACACTAACCATTCCGTTCACGGAGTCAAAATTTGGTTTTCTGCTCAGTAAACTTTTATTGTCAGTGAAAACGCAGACCGATTTTCGCTTGAATTTTCAACCAAAAATTTAACCATAACTCTCTACGGTAAGGTAGAGCATGACTATGATTTTGGTTTATCCAAAATCGTTTTCTGGATTTTTAAAAAAATCAACATATATAAACATATATTTATTGTTACTGAAAAACAGAAAAATTAGGACGTTACAAACAGCATCTGCAATATCGGGTCTAGTAAAAATTCATGAGAAACATAACACTACTAATAACTTTTGCATATTCAAATTGAGATATACTCATATCATTGGTATTCTTTTTCTAATGTACACCAGGATCATAGGGAGTTCTAACAGGTACCACATCAAAGCCGTCAATTTTTCTTAACAATTTTTCAATATAGTGTGATTGATTTAGAGAAAAGCCATTTTCTAATCTTTTAATTTAAATTCCCAAAATTACATCAGCTTCTCCTAAATATTTCTTTTCAAATTTAGAGCATAGATTTCTCTTAGTTTCATTTATCACATCGAAGCATGTTCCAAAAATTAACATGTCATCCACATAAAGACATATAATAGCACATTGAGTTTCAAACACTTTCCTATATGCGCAAGTATCAGATGCATTCACAATAAAACCATGTTATATCAATGCATTATTAAATTTTTCATACCATTGTTTAGGCGCTCGTTTTAAACCATACAAAGATTTTTGAAGTTTACAGACTTTATGTTCTTGACCAGGTTTTATAAAACCTTCAGGTTGTCTCATATAAACTCTTCATTCAAATGTCCATTCAAAAATGCTATTTTTACATCCATTTTATGTATAACTAAATTATTTATAGCAGCCAATGCAATTCAAGCACGAATAGTGGATATTTTTGTTACAAGTGAATATGTATCAAAGAAATCAAAACCCTCCTTTTGAGTAAAACCATTAATTGCCAGAACCAATGACCCGAAGATTCAAACCAAACCAATTGAATTGGTTCCGATTTTTTTGATGTTCGGGTCTGAACTGAACTGAACCAAACCAAACCCGATGGTGATTGGTTCGGTTCTCGGTTTCAAGGATTGTGGAACCGAACCAAACCAATTACTACATTTTAATATTTTTATATATTTTTTAATATGTAATATTTATGTATATTTTAATTGTTTATTATTCATTATATTTAATTTTTATATATATTTTAATATTTTATATATTTGATTTTTTTTTTGAAATTTAATAATCTTTAGATTCGAACCGAACCAAATGGTTCTTGAATGGTTTAGTTTGGTTCGGGTTTAGTAGAAAAAATTGTTAAAACCAAACCAAACCAAATCATTTTTGACTGGTTCGGATTTCCCCCCACTAAAAACCGAACCAAACCGACCCGTTACACCCCTATATAGAACCATCTGGTCTCAATTTCCATTTAAATATCCATTTGCTATCGACTGGTTTACTTACTTTAGGTAAATCTACTAGTTCCCGTGTATGATTACTCATTATTGAATCTAATTCACTTTTAATAGCCTCTTTCCAAAAATTAGAGTCTATTAATTTTGTTGTTTCTTCATAAGTTTTTGGATCTTCTTCATATAAGAACAAATTAATTCTTCAGACAATACATCTATATCTACAATTTCAGTCAAAAAATTTGGTAACAAAATCAGGACCAAAGCTAGCTGCAATTCTTTGCCTTTTACTACTTCTAAGTTCATCAATTTCAATTTCATTAGAACTAGAAGCATGCACATGTTTAGGAATAGAAAAGGCATCCTTTAGAGAGATAGATTCTAATTTCTTAAAAGGAAAAATATGTTCAAAAAATTTAGCATCTCTAGATTCCATAATAGTAATATCATTAAGGCATAAAAATCTATAAGCAGCACTATTCAGAGCATAACCAATGAAAGCAGTATCAATAGTCTTAGTGCCTATATTAGTTCTTTTAAAATTTGGTATTCCCATTTTAGCTAAACACCCCCACATTTTTAGGAAATTCAAATTTGGAGGATATCCTTTCCACATTTCATAGGGTGTTTTATCTATTTTTTTATGGGGTACTTTGTTGAGAATATAACATGTTAAAATAGCTTCTCCCCACATATTAACAAACATACCTGAATTAATTAACATAGAACTCATCATATCTTTCAGAGTTCTATTTTTACTTTCAGCTATTGATGAGTGTGATTTTACCTCATATTTCTTTATCAAATTGCATGCATTTTCATGTAGTTTATGCATTTTAATTTTATTTTTGTTAGTTTTTCCATTTGGAACGGGTAAGGTGGTTTTGTGGTGTTTGTGTAAAGGAATTGATGATTAAATTGCTCAAGGCCAGTTAATTTTGAGTTTGCATGAAGACGGAGCTTGAAAAACAAGAAAAATGAGCCAAACAGAACCAATACGGTCTGGGGGTGACAAGTATCACAGCCATGATCGCGTAGGGCTAAAGTAAAAGAAGAGCACAAAAGTCAGAATTGGTCACGGCTAGGCCGTGATGGCCATCACTGAAGTTGGCACAGGTAAACACAAGAAGGGGGTTGAATTGTGTTGGTTAATTATTTTCGCAAAAACCCTTTTGAACAACTTTTTCACAAGCAGAAGATAAAAAGATTAAGCACACAAGAAATCCTTTTTAAAAGATCAACAAAAGCAATATCAAAACCCCACAATTAGTATAAGCAAATAAGACTGAAGAGTTTAGGGATAGAAAATTCACACAAGAAATTTTATCCTGGTTCACTTTCTTCCAACCAAGAGCTACGTCCAATCCCTTCAACTTGAAGGATTTTTCCACTATTTCTCCAAATAGATTACGCAGCAAGTATTCAACACCTCTTCAGGCTCTAACTCTATCACAGAGATTTAAAAGTTGATCTTCTAAACTCACTAAGTGTGAGAGTATGACAGTTTAAGATCAGTTGAATATTACAACAATATTCAAACTAAATGAATACAGACTTTTGCTTTTGAAAGAATGAAAGAATAAGAGCTTGTCTTCTCAAGAATTGTATTGGCAGAAGTTAGGCTAGCAAAGGTTGTTCTTCAGTATCTGAGGTCTTCTACTTATATAGTGACCTTCTTCTGCTCTTGTAGTTCTTCAACGGTTACTTTGAATAATCCCATTTAGAGATAGCAATTAATGCTTGATATCCGTTGTGGCTGATAGCTTGATTTTGGCGAGTTGAAAAGTATCCTTGGTTATCAGAAAATCACAAAATGGAGGCTCACTGTTCTGAGCAATTATGCCTTAAAAGCTTTCTTTCTTCCTTTGTGTATAACCCAGCTTTTGTTCAGCAAAAAGACGTCATCATGCAGATCGTTTTGCAATTTCAATTGTACTATTTACTTTTTGTATTATCTTGATAGTACTATGAGTTTTCTCAAGGGAAACAAAACAATAAGTCGAATAAAGACAAATGGAAAGAACAAATATTCATTTGAAATAAATATCAATCATTTGAAATAAATTCATTGTGGACCAGATTGCATTAAATCTCATATTCAAGGTAGCAAACATATAGAATATATATAACCGTCTATTAGTTTTAAGAGCGCATCTATACAAGAGTTTAATTTTGCTCGTCCACTGATGTGGCAGAAGCGCTCGTCTACTAATGTGGTAGAAATGCTCGTCCACTGAATTGACAGAAGCACTCGTCCACTAAATTGACAGAAGCGCTCGTCTACTAATATGGTAGAGGAGCTCGTCCACACAAGTCTTTGGACTTGCTAAGTCCTTAGAGAACCTCCGTCCGGTGATGTGGCATATGGGCGTCTACTGAATTTTAGTTAGACATTATGAATGTATACTTGAGTTTTAAGGATAGCACTCGTCTGCTGACGTGGCAGGATGGATGCGCTATCAAGTCTTTGGACTTGCTATACCTAACAAGTTATTTAGGTATCCATTTATAGCCTCGTCTACTAAGAAAAACCAGTCTACTTATCATTTAAAATATAAGCAGTATAAATAACCTTTGGACGGGTAATTCTTTGCACTAGTCCAAGCATTGTATACCTTATATTATTTTGAATATTCCTGCATTAACATAACTCACTTTTTAGATCTCAACTAACACTTTGCCAAGCAAATTTAATCCTTTTGTTAGCATCAAAACTTAGAAATTATTAAATCCAAAACCACTTTGGTTCCAACAATCTCCCCCTTTTTGATGATGACAAAAACGGATTAAATTTAAATAGCAAAGTCTAAGAGAGCTTGCAAGCCCCCCCTCCCCCCAAGACAAAGCATTCAAATATTTACTACAAACACTTATCATACTTAGAATCCATATAAACACAAGTATAAGAGCAAATAATATAAGTAAAGCAGATCAATGCAAATGCAAACATATAAGTGCTTTTCAACAACTAACTTTATTTATAATTTTCTTTCTTTTCCTTTCTTCCCTTTTTTTTTCATCAGCCAAAAAGGTAAAAAGGGAGTGGACCATCATTGTCAGCAAAATACAATAAGAAAGAAGAAATTCTAAGAAGAAGGAGGTGGTGGAGGGGGTTGGTTTGGATTTTGATTCTTCTGAAATTCCATTAGCAAATTTGAGTCACCATGGCATTTGTAATGTCCAAGGTGTCTTGCACTTGCTTTTGCACTCTTTCTTCAATTTGTTGTGTCATCTGCTCAGTCCTCGCTTCAACTATCTTTCCAACCTTATCATCAAAAATTCTTCCAATGATGTCTTCAAGATTGGATGGCAAAGATAATTGTCTTGAGCTTTCAACAGAGTCTGAGATAGTGTCTTGAGCTTGGGCAGGAGGATGAACCATAGCAAGAGCTAATGGTTGAGAAGATGTCTTAGCAAACTCAACACCATGCTTAGAAGCATATAACTCATCGTGACTGCTTCATCATAGTTGGCTCAACAGCAACTGCATCAACTAAGGGAGTTGAAGGCTCAGAATTAGGTTTTGAAAAGATTTCCACATTCAGCTCAGGGCCTTCTACAATCAATTCTTCAGATGTATGCTCAGAGGAATAGGTTGAAGTTGAGGAAAAAGCATATTGTATAATTGGCTCAGGGATATCCTTTGCCCGGTGAATTTGTTTAGGAATTTCCACATCTCGGCTGGTTATTGGCAGACCCCACAGATCCTTAAAGATCAGATATCTGACACTCGAGAGTCCACATCTGTCTCTGAATTTAGGAGTCTTCTTCTTTTCTTCAGTAGACAGGCCAGAAGTTGAGGCTTCTCTAATGCAGTGAATAATGTGGGATTGCCAGAAAGCACCTGCATAGTTAGCCTCATTGACCATCTCAACTGGCAAGGATTGAATGTAATCCATCTGTGAGTGGTCAAAGGGTTCAGAATTTAGATCCAGCATGATGTCTTCAACAACTGGCATATTTCCTTTGTGCCTTGGATGCTTCCTGTCCTTGTCCTTGTTTAGATCAATCATTGTCAATCTAGGACAGATTTTGTAGGGCATAACACCAACATTTGTAGACGTGGAGTGTCTTAACCAGGTGGGAGGGACAAATCACGCAGCTCTGTCTACTCTAAAGTGGCTGAATTCCCATTTCAGCATCTCATACATCAGTGTGTCCACAAACTGGTCAACAGCAGCTCCATATATACTTGGATGTTTGAAAGTCATCCATTTTGCAGTATGATCCATGACAAAAGGAATTTTCCTGGAGGATCTGGCTCTTTTATCAAGAACACTTCCTAGATTTTTCTTGTTTGGATCTGTATGCCAGTCAGATATGATAACTCTTTCTACTCCATCAGTGGAAGGTTTAAGAGGTGGAAGTTTCATTAAGTTGGGGTAGATTTTCTTGGCAGGAAATCTTTGTTGGGGAAGGTGAGTGAGGAGAGGTCCATGTTCATTGAACATTTAAGAAGGGAATGGGCCAGAAGGAGTATGGGGTTCAGGGTTGACCCAGTAAGGATAGATGTTGAGGGGTTCAAACTCATACTCAGTCAATGGGTACCATTTTGTTAGAATGAGTTCCGGTTCTTGTGGAATAGTGTGGAAGAGTATTTTCCATTCTCTCTATACTTTGGCCCAATTTTCAGATTGGCCAGCATAGAGAGTGGAAGAGGGAATTAAGGGTGGTAATAAGGTTTTCAAGGGTTTTGGTAAGGGGGCTTCAATGGTAATGTTGTTATATATATGTGGTAGTGGTGAGGGTGGTGATTGTGGCAGAACATAAACATTATTCACATCATATGGAGCAGAGAAATTATCATCAAGAGTTGTCAAATTTGATACTAATTCATCTACTACTAACCTAACAGGGTCGTTAGCAGAGATTACTACCTCAGAAGTCAAGGTTGTTCTTGCCCTCTTTGCTGGTTGCCTCTTCTTCTTTGCAATTGGACCAGCAACAGCAGCAGCTTGTTTTTCAAGAATAGTAGCAATAGGGAGTTCATCATTGTCTTCTTCTTCAGACATATGACTTTCCTTGCCCTCTTTGGTGCAGGTGGACAAGTAGCACTAGAGGATACAGAGGGGACCGATCCTCTAATAGTCCTATTAGGAATGGTTTGCCTCACAGCCGTAGTCTTTCTCTTGGTTCCTTTCTTTAAACCAAGAATTGCAGCTTCGTTGGCTTCAAGAGTTTCTTCCTTAACCTTCATCTTCTCTTCAAGCTTTGCCAACTCCACTTGCTTGTAAGTGCTGAGTTGCATGCCACTAAGATTTACTCGGCCAAAGTCAACAGCTTGCAATCCTTTCTCTCGAAGGAGTCTTTCTTGTTCATCCTTAGGCTTGGCACTTAGAATATCGTACAAGCCTTGTTGCTTGAGAATTTTTGACAAGAGATGGGTGAAGGTAATATGAGAGGCAGATTCTCTGTTGGTAATGGCATCCTTGAAGAGATGAAATAGGATCCATGGAAGGTTAATCTTGGTTTCAAAAACCAGATGGCACAAGAAGAATTTGTGAAGAGCTGATAAATTGTCCTTGGAGCCAATCTTATGCAGCACTACTTTATTCAGAATCTGGTGAAGAATTCTGATGTGATCTTTCATCTCAGATGATTTCCAAGAATGATTCCTCACTCTGTCTTGCCTCATAAGGGTAATAGCTATTGTTTCAGGACCACCTAGGTCTTCTTCCCAGTTTTCAGTGAAGACTAATCCTTCTTGAGCACAAGCAATGGCATCAGAGATGGTTTTCTCTGATACTATCACTTTCCTTCCCTGCACGAACCCAATCACTTCTGTTTCAGAGATCTCTGGTCTCCTCCAGAATTCCCTTATCATGTCAGGATACACCGAGACCTTTTCCAAGAAGATTCCATCCCAACTAGCAGTGTTGATGAACTTACTCACATCCAAGTTGTATTCTTGTAGAATTCCGAAGTTGAAGTGGTGTTCCACGGATATGGACATCGTATCAGTTGCAAAAGCAGGCATGGGAGCAGTGGTTGAAGCCATTGTAGATGATCAACAAGCTTAGGGTTTGGAGAGCAGAGAGAGGTAAAGAGAGATAGCTCAAGAGATTATGAAAGTGTAAAGTCTTTCTCAGAGGGAAAAGATTTCTTTTAAATGAATGTTGAATATCAAAAGGTTTTTAAAAAAACTTTTGATATGACATGTCAGAATGATAAAACGACGTTGGTAACTTGGGACCATAAAAAGGTCTTGATGGGATTGATGAGACTTGCTGACTCAGTAAGGAAAGAGAAGCGTTTTATATATATGTGTTCAAGAACAAAATAATATCAGCAATAAATGTGTGCATAGACGAGTCCACACAAGACTAAGAGTAGACGTGCAATGACATAGGTAGTGGACGCATAAATTCCACTTTCTCTGGACGTCAAGACTAGTGGACGTGCAGAGAGAACATGCAATGGAAGACCAATTTAACAATAAATATACTAGCTCAATCCACATACAGCATATTCAAATGCTTTCTTATAAAGATGAATCTGTCCTCAGCAAGAGGTTTAGTGAAGGTAACTTCCCATTGGTGGTTAGTATCTATAAATTGAACATCAAACACACCTTTTTGCACATAATCCCTAATAAAATGATGTTTGATTTCTATATGCTTAGCTCTAGAATGCAATATTGGATTCTTAGATAAATTGATTGCACCATTATTATCACACATAAGTGGAGTACTACTTACAAATACATTGTAGTCCTCCAATTGATGTTTGATCCATAGAAGTTATGAGCAGCAGCTTGCAGTTGATATGCATTCATTTCAGCAGTTGATAGCGCAATCATACTTTACCTTTTGCTTGACCATGATACTAGGTTAGCTCCAATGAAGTGACATCCTCTACTGGTGCTTTTTCTTTCAATTCTATCTCTAGCATAGTCAGCATCACAAAAACCAACTAATCTGTAATCATCATTTTTCTTAAAGCACAAACCCAGATTAGTAGTACCTTTTAAATATCTAAATATTCTTTTAACTGCTGAGAGATGGGACTCTCTAGGATCAGATTGAAAACGAGCACATAAGCAAACTCTGAACATTATATCAGGTCTAAACGCAGTCAGATATAAAAGAGATCCTATCATACCTCTATATACCTTTTGCTCTACCTTTTTCTCTTTATCATCTTTGTTCAGTATTGAAGTGGGATGTATAGGGGTATTCATTGGTTTGCAATCATCCATCTTAAACTTCTTTAGAAGTTCCTTTGTATACTTAGTCTGATGGATGTACACCTCGTCCATAGACTGTTTAACTTGAAGTCCAAGGAAGAATTTGAGTTCTCCCATCATGCTCATTTCAAATTCTTTCTGCATTAACTTAGAGAATTCCTTCCATAGAGATTCATTAGTAGCACCGAAAATGATATCATCAACATAAATCTGTACTATAATGAAATCAGACTTAATAGACTTTCTAAATAGAGTTGTGTCTACTTTTCCTCTGTTAAAACCATTTTCCATTAGAAACGAACTTAACCTATCATACCAAGCTCTATGAGCTTGCTTAAGTCCATACAATGCTTTCTTAAGCTTATAAACATGTTCAGGGTGATTTGTATTTTCAGAGTCTGGAGGTTGCATGACATATACTTCTTCATTAATAAACTCATTTAAGAAGGCGCTTTTAACATCCATTTGAAAAGGCATAAAGCTATGATGTACAACAAATGATATTAAAATTCTTATAGCTTCTAGTCTAGCAACTGGTGCAAAAGTTTCAGTGTAGTCTATACCTTCTTCTTGAGAATAGCCTTGAGCAACAAGTCTTGCCTTGTTTCTCACAACCTTACCATCTTCATCAAGCTTGTTTCTGTTGACCCACTTTGTTCCAATGACTGACTTGTCTTCAGGCAGGGTACAAGCGTCCAGACTTCACTTCTCTCAAACTGATTTAGCTCTTCTTTCATATCAAGAATCCATCCCTCGTCCAGTAGTGCTTCGTCCACTATCTTCGGTTCACATTTAGAGACAATAGCAGAATCACTTTGTTCTCTAAAGGTTGACCTAGTTCTCAGCTTGTCATTGGGGTCACCAATGATTTGATCTTGAGGATGGTAATTTCTGAAATACCACGATTTCTGAGCATTTTCCTGTTGAGAGGTAGAAGTTTCAGGTTGTTGTTGAGAAGTGTCGTCTACTTGGATATCAGTCTTGATTTTTGGTTTCTCTCCTAAAATGTTTAGATCTAGATCTGTAAAAGCTTCATCTAGATCTGATAGATCCTTATTAGGTTGCTTGTCATCAAATTTCACATGAATACATTCTTCTACAACTAAAGTTTTAGAATTATAAACTCTAAAGCCTTTTGAAGTTTCAGGAAATCCTAGAAGGATTCCATTATCTACTTTAGCATCAAATTTACCAAGTTGATCTTTTGTATTCAAAATATAATATTTACATCCGAAAGGGTGGAAGTATGAAATGTTGGGTTTTCTACCTTTCCACAATTCATAGGGAGTCCTATTCAGAATAGGTCTAATGTATATTCTGTTCTGAATGTAGCAGGCAGTGTTCATAGCTTTAGCCCAGAAGTGCTTATGGACAGAATTGTCATTGAGCATAGTCCTAGCCATCTCTTGAAGAGATCTGATCTTTCTCTCTACCACACCATTTTGCTGTGGTGTTCTTGGTATTGAGAAGTTGTGTTGAATACCACTTTCTTCACAAAACTCATGGAATAACTCATTGACAAATTCTCCCCAATGGTCACTTCTAATTGAAGCTATACACATGCCTTTTTTCATTCGACACGTTTGCAGAATACAGAAAAGACCTTGAATGACTCATCCTTGTGAGCAAGAAACATAACCCAAGTCCATCTAGTGTAGTCGTCTACTATGACAATACCATATTTCTTCCCACTGACAGAAGCAGTCCTTGTTGGACCAAAAAGATCGAGGTGTAGCAATTCTAGTGGTCTGTTGGTACTAACAATATTCTTAGATTCAAAGGAATCTTTGACTTGTTTTCCCTTCTGACATGCATCACAGAGAGCATCAGATTTGAAACTAAGGTTTGGTAGTCCTCTTACAAGGTTATGCTTTTTCAGTTTTGAGATTAATCTCAAACTTGCATGACCCAACCTTTTGCCAAATCCATCGCTCATCCTTAATGGACACTAGACATGACACACTTTGATTTGAGAGGTCCTCTAAGTAAATATTATACAGATTGTTTTGACTCTGGGCTGTGAATAATAGTGATCCATCAGCTTTCTTGACTGAACACATATTCTCATTAAATGAAACAGCAAACCCACTGTCACATAATTGACTAATGCTAAGCAGATTGTGTTTAAGACCATTTATGGACAGAACATTATCAATGGAAGGAAAAGGATGTTTACCAATTTTACCTATACCAATGATCTTTCCTTTTGATTTCCTCCAAAAGTGACCCAGCCACCATCTTTGGGTCTAAGGTCTTGGAACATATACCTTTCTTCTGTCATATGTCGTGAGCATCCACTATCCAAGTACCAGGACTTCTGTTTCTTTCCTGTTGTTAAGCAGATTAGCAACAGGGATTATCTTATCTTTAGGTACCCAAATTGACTTGGGCCCTTTCTTGTTATTGATCATAGGTCGTGAATGCTTTGCATGCTTGTCATGTATGCATTTAGATGACACATGCCCACTTTTTCCACATACTTTGTAGTAAGTATTGGGAAGGCTTGGTTTTGACTTAGTATGCGGTGGACAGGCTTTAAAAGCCTTATATTCTGTATGCACTTTTGGTTTATTCAGAGATGCATCTTGCTTCTCTTTATCATAACCAATGCCAGATTTGTCATGTGGTGATCTAGAATACCTTAATATAAGATTTAATTTATTTGAGCTACCAACCATTTTTGACAGAGAGCTGTCAAGTATGTCACATCTTGTTTCAGTTTTTCAACTTCACAAGAGCTATTAGACTTACACTTAGTCTTGTCAGTCAGACTAGCATTGTTTGATTTTAATGTTCCATTCTCATCCCTAAGGTTTTGATTTACTGTGCAGACCTTATCATAGTCTCTAGAAAATTTAATAAACTTCTTTTTGAGACTTTTATACTCTTTAGATAGTATACATGATTCATGCAGCAATTCATCAAAAACAGTTTGAAGAGTGGAATGATCAGATTTTATTACCTCAGCATCAGTGAATTCATTTTCTGATCCAGTGTCAGCCATGAAGCAAATGTTTGCCTCATCTCCTGCTTCATCTTCTTCATCTGAAGAAGACAGGTCAAGATGCTCCCATGTAGCCATCAAGCCTTTCTTCTTTTTGAAGAATTTCTTTTTCTTCTTCAGCTCTGGGCAGTCAGCTTTGAAGTGCCCTAGTTTCTTACATTCAAAGCACAGGGGTGGACCTTTCTCCTCAGAATCTGACTTCTCCTTGGAGAATTTTTTGTTGAGCTGCTTCCTTCTGAATCCACCTTTCTTTCTCCACATGTGTTGTATTTTTATAGAGATGAAAGATAGTTCATCCTCACCTGAGACATCTTCATTATTTGATGAATCAGCTTCATCTGAAGACTCGGCAACTTTAAGCATCTTTGAGGAACTAGCTTTTTTGGCCTTTAAGGCAATGGACTTTCCTTTTCTGGAGTTTTCCTCTTCATTGAGTTCAAGTTCATGAACTTTTAATGACCACAGAAGCTCTTCCAGAGAAAAAGTATTCAGATTCTTTGCTTCCTGGATAGCACTTACCTTAGGTCTCCACTGCTTTGAGAGACTTCTCAAAATTTTTCTCACATGATCTCTATTTTCATAGACTTTTCCAGGAGACCTGAGACTGTTGGTGATAGTTTGGAATCTTCCAAACATCTGGTCTATGGTTTCATGATCAGCCATCTTGAATAACTCATACTGGTGAACCAACATGCTTATCTTTGATTCCTTCACTTGTGAGGAACCTTCATGAGCTAGTGCAAGATTATCCCAGATTTATTTCGCTGTGTTGCAGCTATGAACCTTGTCATGCTCAGATCTGGTGATAGCACACATGAGATAGTGCTTAGCTTTCAAGTTTAGTTGATGTTGACTTTTCTGCTCTTGAGTCCATTCAGCTCTAGGCACTGCAGCTCCAGCTTCACTCCTTGGCTCAGTGTAGCCATTTTCAATTAGTTCCCAGATGTCAGCATTCTGTGCAGCCAAGAACGCCATCATCCTCTTTTTCCAATAATCATAATCAGTTCCATCGAAGAGAGGAGGTCCGTTGATAGCTTGTCCTTCTGCATCCATGATTATAGGATCATACTGCCTAAGAACTTGTTAGATTCTCAACCCTATCAAGGCTGAGCTCTGATACCAACTAAAGTTGGCACAGGCAAACACAAGAAGGGGGGTTGAATTGTGTTTGTTAATTATTTTTGCAAAAACCCTTTTGAACAACTTTTTCACAAGCAGGAGATAAAAAGATTAAGCACACAAGAAATCCTTTTTAAAAGATCAACAAAAGCAATATCAAAACCTCACAGTTAGTATAAGCAAATAAAACTGAAGAGTTTAGGGATAGAAAATTCACACAAGAGATTTTATCCTGGTTCACTTTCTTCCAACCAAGAGCTACGTCCAGTCCCTTCGACTTAAAGGATTTTTCCACTATTTCTCCAAATAGATTACACAGCAAGTATTCAACACCTCTTCAGGCTACAAGTATTCCTTTCTTACCAAACCTCTTCAGGCTCTAACTCTATCACAGAGATTTAAAAGTTGATCTTCTTAACTCACTAAGTGTGAGAGTATGACAGTTTAAGATCAGTTGAATATTACATCAATATTCAAACTAAATGAATACAGACTTTTGCTTTTGAAAGAATGAAAGAATAAGAGCTTGTCTTCTCAAGAATTGTATTTCTAGAAGTTAGGCTAGCAAAAAGTTGTTCTTCAGTATCTGAGGTCTTCTACTTATATAGTGACCTTCTTCTGCTCTTGTAGTTCTTCAATGGTTACTTTGAATAATCCCGTTTAGAGATAGCATTTAATGCTTGTTATCCGTTGTGACTGATAGCTTGATTTTGGCAAGTTGAAAAGTATCATTGGTTATCAGAAAATCACAAAATGGAGGCTCACCGTTCTCAGCAATTGTGCCTTAAAAGTTTTCTTTCTTCCTTTGTGTATAACGTAGCTTTTGTTCAGCAAAAAGATGTCATCGTACAGATCGTTTTGCAATTCCAATTGTAATATTTGCTTTTTGTATTACCTTGATAGTACTATGAGTTTTCTCAAGGGAAACAAGACATTAAATTGAATAAAGACAAATGGTAAGAACAAATATTCATTTGAAATAAATATCAATCATTTGAAATAAATTCATTGTGGACCAGATTGTATTAAATCTCATATTCAAGGTAGCAAACATATAGAACATATATAGCCGTCTACTTAGTTTTAAGAACACATCTATACAAGAGTTTAATTCTCCTCGTCCACTGATGTGACAGAAGCGCTCGTCTACTAATGCGGTAGAAGTGCTCGTCCACTGAATTGACAGAAGCGCTCGTCTACTAATATGGTAGTGGCGCTCGTCCACACAAGTCTTTGGACTTGCTAAGTCCTTAGAGAACCTCCATCCAGTGACGTGGCATATGGACATATACTGAATTTTAGTTAGACATTATGAATGTATACTTAAGTTTTAAGGATAGCACTCGTCTGTAGACGTGGCAGGATGGATGCGCTTATTTTCAAGTCTTTGGACTTGCTATACCTAACAAGTTATTTAGGTATTCATTTATAGCCTCGTCTACTAAGGAAAACCAGTATACTTATCATTTAAAATATAAGCAGTTTAAATAACCTTTGGACGGGCAATTCTTTGCACGAGTCCAAGCATTGTATACCTTATATTATTTTGAATATTCCTGCATAAACTGAACTCACTTGTTAGATCGCAACTAACACTTTGCCAAGCAAATTTAATCCTTTTGTTAGAATCAAAACTTAGAGATTATTAAATCCAAAACCACTTTGGTTCCAACAATCACTGTAACACCCCGATTTTCGCTGTTTCGTAATATCGGTAAGAAATATATAAATATATATTTTTATCCGAGACTTAGAAAATGATTTTGGATAAACCAAGGTCATTTCCTTGTTATACTTATTTTATAAGGTTACAAGGAAGTTTTTAGTTGAAAACTCAGACGGAAGCCGGTCTGTTGTTTTCTGTGTTTTCACTGACAGTAAAAGTTTACTGCTCAGAAGATTTAAATTTTGAATCGATAACGAGATGAAAAATATTTTTATCATATTTACTATGATACTAGGAGTTTTGAAAATTTTGGAAAAAAAATTAACATATTATGTTTCTTGTGGGCTTATACGACAAGACGTCTCTAGGCAGAGTCTGTGTCAGATGGATCGGGAAGTCGGCAAAGTAGCAGAGACATTGGATTGACCAACTTGATTAGCATTCTTGACAAGTCTAACCTATCATAAATGGCATTTAATAGCACATTTATGGCAACATTTAATTTTGTTGTGAAATGACCAAAATACCCTTGTCTTTGTATGACAATTCCTACAAAATGACATTTGACAAATTGACCCAAAATCCTTGCCAACTCCACACGGCTCCAACCTTGTCTTCTTCTTCAAGTATTTGAAATCTTCTCCATTAAGCATTCAACATCTTCTTCATTAAGTTTTGACTACTTCCTTAAGAAGTTTTGAATGCTTCTTAAACAAGTTTTGCTTCCTTCTTCTCCAAGTTTTGATTCCTTCATCATTAAGCATTTGTGTCTTCTTCAATAAGCTGGTTGCTTCTTCATTTAAATAGGATATTTCCTTCCTTAAGTCATTTTTTTTCCAAAGTCTTGATTCTTGCTCTAAAGAGTTCATAACTCGTCCGATTTTGCAGAGCCATTCGGATCAGTTTCCTTTTCGAATCTCGAAAAACTTTCAACATGAAAGTTGTTCATCTTTCTCTCTTCTTTCCAACGACATAAAGATAATCCAAAACGGATAAGTATGTTGAGAGATATACCCAAAATACCGAAACTGTTCTGAAACCCTAACTTGATTCATCTTCTTCCTTAAGTTCTCAAGAACACCATGAGACATTCTTGAAGAACATCATCCAAATCATCATTGTCTTTGATCATCAAGAGGCAGTCTCTCTTAATCTTGCTATTCTAAGCTTTTCTCTTCATACGATTTTTGAGTTTATGCCTTTGATCAACATGTTCTTCATTTGTTCAAAGTTCTTGAAGCTAGATTGAAAAATTCATAACTAATTCTAGAAAAATCCTTTTGACATGAAACCAATTGCTATGATCTTATAATCATCTCTACTTTCATTATCTAGAAGCTCAAGATCATGAGAAATTTCTTTCTCTAATTTCTGGACTGGGCCGAACCTAGGTTAACTTTGAGTTCTTAGGTTTTGTTTTCATTTCATGTCTTGATTCATGATTATATCTTGATAGTTCTTGTATTCAAGTATATAGAAGATCAAAAATCTAACTTTAGCCTATTTGATTCTTCAAAAACCGAAACCCTAGGTATGAGCACTTGTTAGTTTTATGATTCAAAAGTTGTTTGAAACACTTGAATCTAACTCTAGGTTGTGTATGTTGATTAAATCCAAGAGTTTAGAAATTTTAGAGATTTCTAACTCCAAACTCAGTTCTTGGCCGAAACCCTAGTTCTTGGAACTAGATGAATTTTAGTTCATGTTCTTGGTTCATAATCATGGTTAAAGTGATTAATCATGCTTAAGTAACTTATGGATCATTAATCCCTAAGTATAATCAAATTTTAAGTTTCCTAATCTAGAAAATGGGGTAAAGCCGAACCCTAACCCCCATTGATTTAAGTGTGTTGTTGTTTGATTTATTTATTTTGGTTGCAATTCGTTTGAAGGAAACTACGGAGTTAGCTGATTTACACTGACGAAGAGGAATCGAATCGAGTTCGGGAGATTATTTAGTTCGAGTCTTCAAGAGGTAAGGGGAGCTTGCCTGATGGATTTTTCTCAATAACCATTTGTTTGTGACCATTTACTTGTTGTGTATTCTGTGTAAATAATGTGGTTGTGGTTATCTGATTATGTGGTTTATGTTGTGTTGTATATCTGAGTATTAGTGCTTGATCTATTTTAAGTTATTTCTTTGAATATGATATTGTTATGGTACATTATCTGTTTAGTGGTTTGATGTTGAATGTTGCTTGTGAGTGTTGTTTGAGAAGCCTGACTGTGGTCAGTGCACAACCGACTAATCAGATAAAAGCTTTAATAAGCTGTGTAAATTATATTCAATGTTTTATGGGAAACGTTGGAATATAATAGTAGTGAAAAGTATTATTTTGGAAAAGTAAGGAGTTTTGATGATGATAATTTATTAGTGTAATAGTAACTCGAGTCACAATGAGAGCGAAATTGTGAAAATGTTTAAGTACTGCTAATTTTTATGTAATAAAGTTTGTAATACGATACAAAGTTATTTTATGAAATTAATTGTTAAAAAGAAGTTAAGATGATTTTAGAAAGTGTTTTCTTTGGAAAAAGTTAAGTATTGGTTTGAAAAGTTTTAAAAGTGATAGTTGATGATTGATTTGGAAAAGTATAGAAGGAAAGTATTTTGAAACGGCAGTACATATTTTAAGGAAGTGAAAACCTCACGTGACTCATATTTGTGAAAACCAAGTTTTATTATTTAAGGAGTTTATTGATGAATTTCCAAATTTTGGAAAAAGAATTTATGAAAGCAAAACTGATTTCGTGTTAATAGTGGTGTGGAACTTAGTAACCGAGACGTCGGGGTACTAAGGTTCTGTGTTGTGATGGACTCAGTCATTTGGACTTTGAGATTGTATACATGAGGTATACTGTGATGAATTGTATACATGAGGTATACTGTGTTAAACATTTAAGATGTTTCTAGTGCCACGAACCTACGATTGGTGCACCTACGAGAGGTGTCGTGATTGAGCACTTGGACCGTGAGGTCCGATGTTTTGAGAAATGTTTTATGGACAGTGAGGTCCTATGTTTTGATAAATGTTTTATGGACACAGTGAGGTCCTATGTTTTGATAAATGTTTTATGGACAGTGAGGTCCTGTGTTGTAATGAAAGTTTTAAAAGTGTTTTAAAACTATGTGAGTCGTAAGCCATTTTGAGCTTCTAAGAGAAAGATGGAGCACAAAGAAAAGAACAAAACAAAAGTGTTTTGCATGCATGTGGCAAACGTGCCTGCGGTTTGTGGTTTAATGCATTAATTACCGGCGGCTGAGGTAATTACGATATGCATATCTCATTGTGCCTTGGAGGACTTTGGGATCCCCATCTTACTTGCTAATGGCGGAGCCACTGATTGTGGGCATTAGCAATGTTTGGCCGTGTTAGTGCCTTGGCTGTGTATGCCTACATTGTTTTCAAGATGGGAAGAGGTCGCGGACCTATTGGCAGAGTGCCAAGTTAGCCAGTGTGGCTTTGGAGTCTGATCAACTCAACACGAGGTTGGTGATATCTCATGAGATTAGGACGAAAATTAGATGATGAATAGAAGTGTCATCCATAATTTTATGGATGGTGTTTGGGGTGTTAAACCCACTGATAAACTATTAGCTTATAAATGCTTGTGTGGTAAATGTATATGTGTTATGTGGTGTCGAGCATTTAGTTATTGGGTTAAAACCATATATTGGCGTCTCACCTTTACACACACACATTTCAGGATTCTTCTAAGTTCGATATTGTACCTTGAGTACTCTATTACAGATGGTGTAGAGGAGTCTGTCTAAGTCATTCCGAGACTTAGATCTAGTTGATTGATGAGGTATTACTTGCAGAATAACTCTTAGAACGACCAGCTTAGGGTTAAGACTTAGATTATTTTGATAGTATGTATGAGTTTGGCTTAGAGAGCCTTTATTTTATAATGGAATGTTTGTGGCTCGGAGAGCCTATTTGTTGAAGGAAAATCTAAATTAGTTCTTTTGGTTTTGTAAAGATTATGGCTATAACTATTATTTTTATGTATCGAGATCTGGTCGAAGTTATTGTAGCTAGAATTCTGGAGTGAAACGGTAATCATTGTAACAGGTGTTATTTCATTTGGGATGTCCGAATTACAGAGGAGACTCTGTCAAAATTTTTGTAAAACTAATATCTTGTATTTAAGTATATTCTTTAAATGAAATAGGATTGCCAAGTTATAATAGTAAGTTGTGTGTTGATTATGGTTTAGGAGCGGAGTCATGACAAAGAAAAAAATTTTATACCCAATTTCAGAAACTTATGTACTTATATATATTATTTTCCGAAAGCACCAGCAAATTATCTTTTAATTTTATATTGAAACGAGTTTAGACGGTAATTCCCAAGGGAGGGTGTTACATTGTGGTATCAGAGCTGGTCGAGTCTTTCGGGATCTTTGGGGAATAGGTCTGTTAAGTTTTTGTTGTGTGATCTCTGGTTGGTTCTTGTTTGAATTGTTTCTTGTTGAAGCAATGTGTGTTGACGCACAAGTATATGTTTTGTTGAAGGTTTTTCCAAGGATTTTATATCTGGGAGACCGTAGATCTTGAATGTTACTTGGGTTCGAATATGACATTCGATTATTTTGCGAATCGTGTCAGACATTCGAAACAAGATGTTTGTGTATAGGATTTTTCCAGGAGTGTTCCCTGGAAATATTCTAGGTTTATGGTTAGTAAAGGACATTGATTTTGATTGATCTAGTTTCTGGATGCAGTCAGATCTCTGTCACTTTGTGTAGGATGTTGCCTACAAAGATTGAAACGAGTTCAATCGGTGGTCTGAATCGTTTGTTAGACCGAGTGTTTTCTTTTTGAATCACCAACGTTGTGTGGAGGTTCGTGTTACTGTCTAGATTTCTGACGACTAGGTAAAAGGACGAATTAGGAATAAGTATTCTCTAACTTGCGTAGTTGATTTGATGAAGTAATTGCAAGAAGTTGTTATCTACTCAAAGATTGACTTGAAGACGATTTGGTAACAGAATGGAGTTATCAAGGTCTTGCATCGTCAACTCAGTTCAGGAGGAAGGATCAACCTTTTGTATGTTTGATCGATTGATTAAGTTGTCCGGAATCGTATCCAAATTCAAGGTGGTTATACTAAGCTTGACTAGAAAGACGTGTATGTTAGTTAGAACCAAGACGAATCGAGTGGATTTTCGATCTTAGGTGAGTGTCTCGTGATTGAGAAATTCTTCATTGTACCCTTTGATTCTCTTGTGTTCGTCAGTTGACATTTATTTCTCAAATCCTGTGATTGTATTAGATAATCACAACGGCGAAGTTGGTATGTGTCAGATAAATTTTCTGATTTTAATTTGCAATCTGTCAGGACAGGACTCATGAATTAGTTATGCTGATTCATAAATTTCCAGTTATTTATTTCTTTGTTGTGAGAAATCGTACTCACACTTTTAAATGATCCTCGATGTATTAGACATTTGAGTGAATTGGTTTAACGGAATCCATTGGTCGGAATCCCTTAAAGTGTTGTTGAGAAAAGTGGTTATGACTATTTTTCTTGGGTTATAACACAAATAATTTTGTGATAGCCGCAGTTTCTTGGTGAAACTTAGTTTCGTCACTTCTATTTTTGATAGAGGTGAAAGTCATCCTTTTGTAAATTCTTTGTATTAAGAATAAGAATTAATCCTCTTGGGATTAGACATTATTCACTCCTTGATTATTTCAATCCGTTAGAAGATTCTTGTGGAAGAATGAACTTTATTAGATTCATGTTTGTAAATGTGTATTGATCATGCATTTTTACATCCACGAACCTGCTGGAATGATCTTTTTCCATACTGGATGTTCTGATATTCTTCAAATTAATGAAATTCTTTTCTATGCTTATATGAAAGTGGAATCCAGAAAAATTTCTTTTCTTGAACAATTCTTTTATGATCACTAAGGTCATGTCTTATTGTCGTTCAAAAGTGCTTGTTGTCATTGATCATTTTAATTCTACGTACTTTCCAAATGTTGTCGATGTGTGACTTATTTCATCTGTCGCGAGTTGGATATCTCTACATAAAAACGTACAATTGAGACCTTCCTTGTTGAGATGTTGGCATTTCTTCAATCTTTGTTATGAGTTTTATGAAGACCTGCACGAGTCTTGTTTGAATTCAAGTGATCGTTGATCGAATGGTGAAGTTTACATTTTCTTACGAGTTAAGATTCATAAGCAGAATTAGTTAATCAAATAGTATATCCGAGAATGGTTCAGACTTCATAGCGTATATTCAAGTGTTGTTTCAGATGAAAAACGGAAGTTTATCAACGTGTGTCGGTTAAGTTTACTTTTAAGTGTTGGGGACTAAGTTGAGACTAAGTCCAGCTGATCATCCTTAGTGGGATGGATAAGGAGTGAGGTGACCTATCTTTAGCAGGTTAGTTGGGAGATAGTGTGGTACCTAAAATTTTGTCATCTCTATGGTAGGATGAAACAGAGTTGATAGGAGTTTCGTTGGTGTATAGATGTGAATGGAATTATGAGAATCCTTAAGTTCAACATTTTTGAGTGAGATGATTACAATGGACATTATGATCAAGGTAGATATGAAAATTTAGAGTAGTGATCAATATTTATGGTTAATATTGACTTGGTGAATCCGAGGATTTACGGAAAAATATATATGGTAGTTTTCCTTAAGTTGAATGGAATTAGTAAACAGAAGTTCTTGAGTGAAACTAAGTAATTAGAACAGTTTAAGAATTATGATTTTGGATAATTCAAATTGAAGTGATTCCTTTTGGTTGTAATTGCATGGAGAAATGTAATTGTATTCTTTAAGATTGAAATGAATGACTATGATATAATTTGGAGTGGTGGAATATGTTCAGAGGAAACTAAGACTACAATTGTGTGCTTTGGGTTGAAAGTTGATATCTGTAGCAAAGTAAAATTAGTGTTGAACATGATATTCGTTGTGAGGATAAGGTGTGAAAGAAGTTTTGTTAGCAGACTAATTTGGAGGCAAGAAGTGATTAAGCTTTGATTATGTCTTTCGAGTGTGATAAGCTATGATGAAATGTTTATAATCTTTGAGGTCTTATTTTGGTAAAAATGTGGTTGATGATCCATAGTAGGAATTGGACATTTTTAAATTCGAGATTGCCATTAGGGAATGTTCATCTGGATTTCTTGGCTTTGTTTTGGTGCAACTCTTAGGGGCAATGGCCTTAGAAAAGCTCTATTTTATAATGTTTTTCTCGGTTGCAAATATATAAGATAAGGGCACGTAGGATACAAGCACTTCCTTGTATAAGTGATAGAGTTAAGTTTTCGAATGGAGGAATTGTTAAAAGTTGTGTATTTCCTTGGACAATAGAGTAGATGTGCATGGGAAATTTCTTAAACCAGGGATACTAATGGGAATTGAGAATTAAATTGAAAATGAAAGGCAAATGGAGGATATGAAATTGAAGTAGGCAAAAGATTCAAGTGGAATTAATAAGATAACGAATTATGATGGATGTGGTAAGAGTTAGTTTTAATAAGATTGAATTTCTTAGGTTCTTGGAGCAAAGTTTATCATGTGCAACTTAGGAATGTTATGACGTTTTGGTTGGAGACTTGAAAAGTGTAGATTTGATATGACTAGAAGAGTAGACTAAGCTCAATTGGATTAAGACTATGATTGCATCTCTTGAGTAGAAGGTTAATTGATGTTATGGTAAAGCTAGTGTGGATTTTGATGTTAGCTGTGAAAGTTAGATATTGGAGGAAGTTTGAATTAATATGGATCTATATTGAGAAGTGAAGAGATTAAGCGTTGATTTTGTTCTTTGAAGTGTAATAGACTAAGGTGAAATATCGAAGGTAGTGGAAATAATACGGTAGTGAAAAACTCTCGAGGATAAATAAAATGGCATAGGAATTGATCCTGTTATAATGTTAGCAATAAAAGGAATGAAGGGATGAAAATACAAAGCTAGATTTTAGAGTTAAGGTATGATTACAACATCCAGTTTAGTTTTGAACTACGAAATTTCGAGGACGAAATTTTTTTAAGAGGGGTAGTAATGTAACACCCCGATTTTCGCTGTTTCGTAATATCGGTAAGAAATATATAAATATATATTTTTATCCGAGACTTAGAAAATGATTTTGGATAAACCAAGGTCATTTCCTTGTTATACTTATTTTTATAAGGTTACAAGGAAGTTTTTAGTTGAAAACTCAGACGGAAGCCGGTCTGTTGTTTTCTGTGTTTTCACTGACAGTAAAAGTTTACTGCTCAGAAGATTTAAATTTTGAATCGATAACGAGATGAAAAATATTTTTATCATATTTACTATGATACTAGGAGTTTTGAAAATTTTGGAAAAAAAAATTAACATATTATGTTTGTTGTGGGCTTATACGACAAGATGTCTCTAGGCAGAGCCTGTGTCAGATGGATCGGGAAGTCGGCAAAGTAGCAGAGACATTGGATTGACCAACTTGATTAGCATTCTTGACAAGTCTAACCTATCATAAATGGCATTTAATAGCACATTTATGGCAACATTTAATTTTGTTGTGAAATGACCAAAATACCCTTGTCTTTGTATGACAATTCCTACAAAATGACATTTGACAAATTGACCCAAAATCCTTGCCAACTCCACACGGCTCCAACCTTGTCTTCTTCTTCAAGTATTTGAAATCTTCTCCATTAAGCATTCAACATCTTCTTCATTAAGTTTTGACTACTTCCTTAAGAAGTTTTGAATGCTTCTTAAACAAGTTTTGCTTCCTTCTTCTCCAAGTTTTGATTCCTTCATCATTAAGCATTTGTGTCTTCTTCAATAAGCTGGTTGCTTCTTCATTTAAATAGGATATTTCCTTCCTTAAGTCATTTTTTTTCCAAAGTCTTGATTCTTGCTCTAAAGAGTTCATAACTCGTCCGATTTTGCAGAGCCATTCGGATCAGTTTCCTTTTCGAATCTCGAAAAACTTTCAACATGAAAGTTGTTCATCTTTCTCTCTTCTTTCCAACGACATAAAGATAATCCAAAACGGATAAGTATGTTGAGAGATATACCCAAAATACCGAAACTGTTCTGAAACCCTAACTTGATTCATCTTCTTCCTTAAGTTCTCAAGAACACCATGAGACATTCTTGAAGAACATCATCCAAATCATCATTGTCTTTGATCATCAAGAGGCAGTCTCTCTTAATCTTGCTATTCTAAGCTTTTCTCTTCATACGATTTTTGAGTTTATGCCTTTGATCAACATGTTCTTCATTTGTTCAAAGTTCTTGAAGCTAGATTGAAAAATTCATAACTAATTCTAGAAAAATCCTTTTGACATGAAACCAATTGCTATGATCTTATAATCATCTCTACTTTCATTATCTAGAAGCTCAAGATCATGAGAAATTTCTTTCTCTAATTTCTGGACTGGGCCGAACCTAGGTTAACTTTGAGTTCTTAGGTTTTGTTTTCATTTCATGTCTTGATTCATGATTATATCTTGATAGTTCTTGTATTCAAGTATATAGAAGATCAAAAATCTAACTTTAGCCTATTTGATTCTTCAAAAACCGAAACCCTAGGTATGAGCACTTGTTAGTTTTATGATTCAAAAGTTGTTTGAAACACTTGAATCTAACTCTAGGTTGTGTATGTTGATTAAATCCAAGAGTTTAGAAATTTTAGAGATTTCTAACTCCAAACTCAGTTCTTGGCCGAAACCCTAGTTCTTGGAACTAGATGAATTTTAGTTCATGTTCTTGGTTCATAATCATGGTTAAAGTGATTAATCATGCTTAAGTAACTTATGGATCATTAATCCCTAAGTATAATCAAATTTTAAGTTTCCTAATCTAGAAAATGGGGTAAAGCCGAACCCTAACCCCCATTGATTTAAGTGTGTTGTTGTTTGATTTATTTATTTTGGTTGCAATTCGTTTGAAGGAAACTACGGAGTTAGCTGATTTACACTGACGAAGAGGAATCGAATCGAGTTCGGGAGATTATTTAGTTCGAGTCTTCAAGAGGTAAGGGGAGCTTGCCTGATGGATTTTTCTCAATAACCATTTGTTTGTGACCATTTACTTGTTGTGTATTCTGTGTAATTAATGCGGTTGTGGTTATCTGATTATGTGGTTTATGTTGTGTTGTATATCTGAGTATTAGTGCTTGATCTATTTTAAGTTATTTCTTTGAATATGATATTGTTATGGTACATTATCTGTTTAGTGGTTTGATGTTGAATGTTGCTTGTGAGTGTTGTTTGAGAAGCCTGACTGTGGTCAGTGCACAACCGACTAATCAGATAAAAGCTTTAATAAGCTGTGTAAATTATATTCAATGTTTTATGAGAAACGTTGGAATATAATAGTAGTGAAAAGTATTATTTTGGAAAAGTAAGGAGTTTTGATGATGATAATTTATTAGTGTAATAGTAACTCGAGTCACAATGAGAGCGAAATTGTGAAAATGTTTAAGTACTGCTAATTTTTATGTAATAAAGTTTGTAATACGATACAAAGTTATTTTATGAAATTAATTGTTAAAAAGAAGTTAAGATGATTTTAGAAAGTGTTTTCTTTGGAAAAAGTTAAGTATTGGTTTGAAAAGTTTTAAAAGTGATAGTTGATGATTGATTTGGAAAAGTATAGAAGGAAAGTATTTTGAAACGGCAGTACATATTTTAAGGAAGTGAAAACCTCACGTGACTCATATTTGTGAAAACCAAGTTTTATTATTTAAGGAGTTTATTGATGAATTTCCAAATTTTGGAAAAAGAATTTATGAAAGCAAAACTGATTTCGTGTTAATAGTGGTGTGGAACTTAGTAACCGAGACGTCGGGGTACTAAGGTTCTGTGTTGTGATGGACTCAGTCATTTGGACTTTGAGATTGTATACATGAGGTATACTGTGATGAATTGTATACATGAGGTATACTGTGTTAAACATTTAAGATGTTTCTAGTTCCACGAACCTACGATTGGTGCACCGGTCGAGAGGTGTCGTGATTGAGCACTTGGACTGTGAGGTCCGATGTTTTGATAAATGTTTTATGGACAGTGAGGTCCTATGTTTTGATAAATGTTTTATGGACAGTGAGGTCCTATGTTTTGATAAATGTTTTATGGACAGTGAGGTCCTGTGTTGTAATGAAAGTTTTAAAAGTGTTTTAAAACTATGTGAGTCGTAAGCCATTTTGAGCTTCGGCAAGAGAAAGATGGAGCACAAAGAAAAGAACAAAACAAAAGTGTTTTGCATGCATGTGGCAAACGTGCCTGCGGTTTGTGGTTTAATGCATTAATTACCGGCGGCTGAGGTAATTACGATATGCATATCTCATTGTGCCTTGGAGGACTTTGGGATCCCCATCTTACTTGCTAATGGCGGAGCCACTGATTGTGGGCATTAGCAATGTTTGGCCGTGTTAGTGCCTTGGCTGTGTATGCCTACATTGTTTTCAAGATGGGAAGAGGTCGCGGACCTATTGGCAGAGTGCCAAGTTAGCCAGTGTGGCTTTGGAGTCTGATCAACTCAACACGAGGTTGGTGATATCTCATGAGATTAGGACGAAAATTAGATGATGAATAGAAGTGTCATGCATAATTTTATGGACGGTGTTTGGGGTGTTAAACCCACTGATAAACTATTAGCTTATAAATGCTTGTGTGGTAAATGTATATGTGTTATGTGGTGTCGAGCATTTAGTTATTGGGTTAAAACCATATATTGGCGTCTCACCTTTACACACACACATTTCAGGATTCTTCTAAGTTCGATATTGTACCTTGAGTACTCTATCACAGATGGTGCAGAGGAGTCTGTCTAAGTCATTCCGAGACTTAGATCTAGTTGATTGATGAGGTATTACTTGCAGAATAACTCTTAGAACGACCAGCTTAGGGTTAAGACTTATATTATTTTGATAGTATGTATGAGTTTGGCTTAGAGAGCCTTTATTTTATAATGGAATGTTTGTGGCTCGGAGAGCCTGTTTGTTGAAGGAAAATCTAAATTAGTTCTTTTGGTTTTGTAAAGATTATGGCTATAACTATTATTTTTATGTATCGAGATCTGGTGGAATTTAGTGTAGCTAGAATTCTGGAGTGAAACGGTAATCATTGTAACAGGTGTTATTTCATTTGGGATGTCCGAATTACAGAGGAGACTCTGTCAAAATTTTTGTAAAACTAATATCTTGTATTTAAGTATATTCTTTAAATGAAATAGGATTGCCAAGTTATAATAGTAAGTTGTGTGTTGATTATGGCTTAGGAGCGGAGTCATGACAAAGAAAAAAATTTTATACCCAATTTCAGAAACTTATGTACTTATATATATTATTTTCCGAAAGCACCAGCAAATTATCTTTTAATTTTATATTGAAACGAGTTTAGACGGTAATGCCCAAGGGAGGGTGTTACAATCACGGCCGTGACAGGCCAACCAGTGCCAAGCTCTCCAAGTCAGAACCTGTCACGGCCTGGCCGTGACAGGCATCACAGCCGTGACCCGTAAAATCTGGAAAAAAAGATTTTCTGATTTGATCTGATTTTGTAATAGCTTCAAATCCAAGTTAACCTACACTATAAATAAGGCAATTAGGATCGAAAATAGATATCTTAGCTGGTACCTTAGGCTTAATTTATGATTTCTCTTATTCTCCAATTTCTTCTCTTCTCTTAGGATTTTTATGCTTTTGTTAATCAAGATTGCTATGAACATGGCAATGCTTGAGTAGTCGTTTTATTTCTAGGAATTTGGGCTATGCCCCAGATTTGTTTTATGTTATGAATTGATGTTTGTAACACCCCCCTTGGGTATTACTACCTAACATGTCCAGAATAAAAATTAAAAATATAATTTGCTGGTGCTTTCGGAAAATAATTTATATAAGTACATAAATGTCTGAAATTGGGTATAAAATTTTTGTCACGACTCCATACCTAAGCCATAATCGACACACAAACTTACTATCATAGCTTGGCAAGCCTATTTCATTTAAAGAATATACTTAAATACAAGCTAATAGTTTTACAAAAATTTCGACAGAGTCTCCTCTGTAATTCGGACATCCCAGAAAAAATAACACCTGTTAAAATAATTACATTTTCACTCCAGAATTCCAGTTACACCAAATTCAACAGGTATCAATACATAAAAATAATAATTATAGCCATAAGCTTTACAAGACCAAAAGAAATAGCTTAGATTTTCATTCAAAAGATATGCTCTCCGAGCTATAGACATTCCATTTTAAAATAAAGGCTCTCTGAGCCAAACTCGTACATACTATCGAAATAATCTAAGTCTCAACCCTAAGCTGGTCGTTCTAAAAGTTATTCCGCAAGTAATACCTCATCAAGCAACTAGATCTAAGTCTCTGAGTGACTTAGAAAGACTCCTCTACACTATCTGTGTTAAAGTACCCAGGGTACAATATCGAACTAGAAGAATCCTGAAATGTGTGTAAGGGTGAGACGCCAATATATGGTTTTAACACAATAACTAAATGCGCGACACCACATAACATATATACATTTACCACACGAGCAGTTATAAGCTAATAGTCTATCAATGGGTTCAACACCCCAAACATCATCCATAAAATTATGCATGACTCTTCTATTCATCATCTAAATTTTCGTCCTAATCTCATGAGATATCCCAACATCATATGAGTTGATCAGACTCCATAGCCACACTGGCTAACTTGGCCAACTGCCAACAGGTGCGCAACCTCTTCCCATCTTCAAAGGCATACATAGCCAGGCACTCACAAGGCCAAACACATTGCTAACGTCCACAATCAGTGGCCTACCTATTAGCAAGTAAGATGGGGTCTCAATCTCCATGTCCTCACTAGGCACATGAGATAAATGCACATCGGAATTACCTTTCGCCGCTGGTAATTAATGCATTAAACCACAAACCGCAGGCACGTCTGCCAAATGCATGCAAAACACTTTTGTTTTGTTCTTTTCTTTGTGTTCAATCTTTCTTTGCCGAAGCTCAAAATAGCTTACGACTCACATAGTTTTAAAACACTTTTAAAACTTTCATCACAACACAAGACCTCACTGTCCAAAAAACTTTAATCAAAACATAGGACCTCACTGTCCATAAAACTTTTATCAAAACATAGGACCTCACAGTCCGAGTGCTCAATCACGACACCTCTCGACCGGTGCACCAGTCTTAGGTTCGTGGCACTAGAAACATATTCAATGTTTCAACACAGTATACCTCATGTATACAATATAGGCCCTTAAAGTCCAAATGACTGAGTCCATCACAACACAGAACCTTAGTACCCCGACGTCTCGGTTACTAAGTTCCACACCACTTTTAACACTAAATCAGTTTTGCTTTCATAAATTCTTTTTCCAAAATTGGAAATTCATCAATAAAATCCTTAAATAATAAAACTTGGTTTTCACAAATGTGAGTCACTTGAGGTTTTAACTTCCTTAAAATATGTACTGCCGTTTCAAAATACTTGCCTTCTACGTTTTTCCAAATCTGTCATCACACTTTTCCAAATCATTCATCAATTATCACTTTTAAAGCTTCTTAAGCCAAAACTTAACTTTTTCCACTGAAACAACTTTCTAAAATCATCATTAACTTCTTTTCAACAATTAATTTTATAAAATAACTTTATATAATATTGCAAACTTTCTTATATAAAAATTAGCAAGATTTTAAACATTTTCACAATTTCGCTCTCATTGTGACTCGAGTTACTTTTACACTAATAAATCATCAAAAATAATAACATTTATCAAAACTCATTATTTTTCCAAAATAATATTTTCCACCACTATTATATTCCAACGTTTCCCATAAAACCTGGAATATAATTTACACAGTTTATTAAAGCTTTTATCTGATTAATCGGTTGTGCACTGACCACGGTCAGGCTTCTCAAACAACACTCACAAGCAACATTCAATAACAATTATTAGAATTATACCACCAAACAGATCATGCACCATAGCAAAATCATATACAAATAATCAAATAATTTAAAGCAGATCAGACACTGATACTCAGATATACAACACAACATAAACCACATAATCAGATAACCACAACCACATCAATTATACAGACTACACAACAAGCAAATGGTTATTGAGAAAAATCCATCAGGCAAGCCCCCCTTACATTTGAAGACAAGTAAAGGATCCTCGTCCTAATGCCCACATTAGCTCATATCTACTCCATCAAGCAAGCATAGCCGTGTCCAAACGTCTCAGAGAGTAAATCCAACAACGCGCAACAACCAGAAATCAAGAAATCAATTTCACATGATCAAACACACATTCTAACTTTGTCTAAACACTTAATCTAATTACCAAACAAGGTTATTTTTAAAGAAAATCATGTTTGAAGCTCACGCTTCCAAATACCCTTTAAGAAAACTTTGTTTTGATCAAAAGATCTTGAAAAAGAACTTTGGAAATCATCCATTAAGAGTCCTAATTACACTAAGTCATAATTAATTTTACAAAAACATACCCAAATTCAAATAAATCAAATTGGGGTTTAGGGCTCCTTAATACAATTTAGGGAAAACTCAGAATATTGAAATTAGTTTGGGGAAACACAAATTCGCAGTCCCAATTTCATAAAACAACCTTAAATTTCAAGATTAAAATCTGAAATCAAAGGGTTAGGGTTAGGGTTTCAAAATCAGATTTGGAGTTTTGAATCTGAGCAAAATAGATGGGGTTTTCACTTACCCATACAAGGAAGAAGAAGCACGTGGCGGTGTTGTGGGGGACGCGCGGCCATGAACGGCGACGACGGCACGGAGGACAACGACGGTTCTACAGTGAACAAGAACAAGAGTTGAAAGAGAGCATAAAAGAAAAGAGAGAAGCTTAACCAACGAGTTGGGTTCGAAACCACCATGAACGGCGCTTACCATGGTGAGGTGGTGGCGGTCCGACGCGGAACATGGTGGCTCGGCTTCGCTGCTCCGATGACGCGTGCAGGGACGCGATCTTCGTCCTTCCATCTCGAGCGGCGGCCGGCGGCGATCCTGGTGGGGTGAGCGGCGCTGCTGTTTGGTTGAGAAGGAAGAGGAAGAAGAAGAAAAGAGAAGGAAGAAAGAAAGAAAGAAGGAGAAGTTGCAGAGAAGAAAAGAGAGAGTGAGGGCGTCGAGTGAGTGAGAGAGAGAAAAGTGAGAAACTTAAGTTTTTAAACTAGTTACTTAGTGATAGGTACAAAATGAGTGATAAATATTAGGCCTAAAATAAACATGTTTTTACTTTTTGGATTCTAAAAATAAAGATTGATAAGGATATGTTTTCGAAATTCAAGTTAGAGTAAAGATTAATAGTTGAACTGATCCACTAAGAAAATACTCAGTCCAAAATTTAATCTCCGATTAAGGTCAAACCAAAATATTTTTAACTCTAAAATTAAATAGAACGCTAATATGAAAATGCTTTTCTCTTAATCATATTATTTAAAATATTTTTCTGTACTGGTATAATAGTGACAATAACGTAAATTATTGTCTATTAAACGTGCATTCACTGAAATAAGTCAGTGCTAACGCACCTAATAAAATAATTTGAAGAGAGTAATTTAATTACTCAGACTAAACCACATAACATAATAAACTTAAACATTCAAATAAAATAATTAATCCTAGGTGTAAAAACTAGGGTGTTACATTACTACCCTTCTTAAAAAAATTTCGTCCTCGAAATTTCGTAGCTCAAAACTAAATAGGATGTTGTAATCTTACCTTAACTCTAAAATCTTGCTTTGTATTCTCATCGCTTCATTCCTATCATCTATAATACTATAACATAATCAATTCTTATGCCATTTTATTTATCCTCGAGACTTTTTACTACCGCATTAACTCCACTACCTTTGATATTTCATCTTAGTCTATTACACTTCAAAGAACAAAATCAACGCTTAATCTCTTCATTTAACTTTCTCAATACAGATCCATTAGAAAAACTGTCTCCAATATCTAACTTTCACAACTAACATCAAAACCAACACTAACTTTACATAACATCAATTAACCTTCTACTCAAGAGATGCAATCATAGTCTTAGTTCAATTGGGCTTAGTCTACTTTTCTAGTCATATCAAATTCACACTTTTCAAGTCTTCCAATCAAAATATCATAACATTCCTGAGTTGCACATGATAAACTTTGCGCCAAGAACCTAAGAAATTCAATCTTATTGAAATTGAATCTTACCACATTCAACATAGTCTCTCTTCTTAATTCCTCTTGAATCTTTTGCTTACTTCGATTTCATATCCTTTATTTGCCTCTCATGCACGTCTACCCTATTGTCCAAGGAAAATATACAACTCCTAACAATTCCTCCATCTGAAGACATAGCTCTATCACTTATGCAAGGAAGTGCTTGTATCATATCTGTCCTTATCTTATATATTTGCAGCCGAGAAAAGAGATTATAAAACAGAGTTTCTCTAAGGCCATTACCCCTAAGAGTTGCACCAAAACAAAGCCAAGAAATCTAGGTGGACACTCCCCAATGGCAATCTTGAATTTAAAATGTCCAGTTTCTACTATGGATCATCAACCACATATTTACCAAAATAAGACTTCAAAGATTATAAACATTTCGCCAAAGTTTATCACACCCGAAAGACATAATCAAAACTTCTTCAACACCTTATCCTCACAACAAATATCAAGTTCAACACTAACTTTACTCTACTACAGATATTAACTTTCAACCCAAAGCACACAATTGTAGTCTTAATTTCCTTTGAACTTATTCCACCACTAACTTAAAGAATACGATTGCATTTCTCCATGCAACTACAACCAAAAGGAATCACTTCAGTTTGAATTATTCCAAAATCATAATTCTTAAACTTTTCTAACAACTGAGTTTCACTCAAGAACTCCTCTATACTATTTCCGTCCAGCTTAAGGAAAACTACCATATATATTTTTCCGTTAACCCTCGGACTCACTAAGTCAATATTAACCATAAATATTGATCACTACTCTAAATTCCTTTAATGATATATCTACCTCGATCACGATAAGATCCATTGTAATCATCTCACTCAATAATGTTGAACTTAAGGGTTCTCATAATACCATTCACATCTTATACATTAACAAAACTCCTATCAACTCTGGTTCGTCCTACCATAGAGATGAAAAAATTTAGATACCACAATATCTCCCAACTAACCTGCTAAAGATAGGTCACCTCATTCCTTATCCATCCTACTAAGGATAATCGGTCAGACTTAGTTCTCAACACTTAAAATAAACTTAACCGACACACGTTGATAAACTTCCGTTTTTCATCTGAAACAACACTTAAAGATACGCTATGAAGTCTGAATAATCCTCTGATACATTATTCGGTTCACTAACTCCGCTTGTGGATCTTAACTTGTAAGAAGATGTAAACTTCACCAGTCGCTCAACGATCACTTGAATTCAAACAAGACTCATACAGGTCTTCAGAAAACTCATAACAAAGATTGAAGGAATGCCAACATCTCAACAAGGAAGGTCTCAATTGTACATCTTGATGTGGAGATATCGAACTCATGACTGATGAGATAAGTCACACATCGACAACATTTGGAAAATACATAGAATTAAGATGATCAATGACAACAAGCACTTTTGAACCGCAATAAGACATGACCTTGGTGATCATAAAAGAATTTCTCAAGAAAAGAAAATTTTTCTTGATTTCACTTTCACATAAGCATAGAAATGAATTTCATTAACTGAAGGATACAGGAACATCCAGTATGGAAAAAGATCATTCCATCAGGTTCGTGAGTGTAAAAATGCATGATCAATACACATTTACAAACATGAATCTAATAAAGTTCATTCTTCCACAAGAATCTTCCAATGGATTCAAATAATCAAGAAATGAATAATGTCTAATCCCAAAAGGATTAATTCTTATTCTTAATACAAAGAATTTACAAAATGATGACTTTCACCTCTATCAAAAATAGAAGTGACGAAACTAAGTTTCACCAAGAAACTTCTGCTATCACGAAATTATCTGGGTTATAACTCAAGAAATAGTCATAACCACTTCTCTCAACAAAGTGTGAAAGTATCCAGACCAATCGATTCCTTTAAACCAATTCACTCAAATGTCTAATACATCGAGGATCATTTAGAAGTGTGAGTATGACTTCTCACAAACAAAGAAATGTATAACTGGAAATTTATGACTCAGCCTAACTAATTCATGAGTTCCAACAGATTTCAAATTAAGATCAGAAAATTTATCTGACTTACACAAACTTCACCGTTGTGATTATCTAATACAATCACAGGATTTGAGAAATAAATGTCAATTGACAAACACAAGAGAATCAAAGGGTACAATGAAGAATTCCTCAATCACGAGACACTCACCCAAGATCGAAAATCCACTCGATTCGTCTTGGTTCTAACCAACATCCACATCTTTCTAGCCAAGCTTAGTATGACCACCTTGAATTTGGGTACGATCCCGGACAACTTAATCAATCGATTCAACATACAAAAGGTTGATCTTTCCTCATAAACTGAGTTGACGATGCAAAACCTTAAATAGGTCATCACTCCAATCTGGTAATAACTCGTCTTCACGTCGATCTTTGAGTAGATGACAACTCCTCGAAATAGATTTACCAAATCACTACGCAAGTCAGAGAATACGTGTTCATAATTCGTCCTTTTACCTAGCTGTCAGAAATCTAGACGGTGACACGAGCCTCCACACAACATTGGTGCTTCACAAGGAAAACACTCGGTCTAACAAACGGTTCTAACCACCAATCTTTCAGTTGAATCGAGTCGTCCAACTCGTTCAACTTTGTAGGTAACATCCTACACAAAGCGACAGAGATATGACCGAATCCAGAAACTAGATCAATCAAAAATCAATGTCCATTGCTAACCATAAACCTAAAATATTTCCAGGGAACACTCCCGGAAAAATCTATACACAAACACCTTGTTTCGAATGTCTGACACGATTCGCAAGGATAATCGAATGTCATATCCGAACCCAAGTAACATTCAAGATCTACGGTCTCCCAGGACATAAAACCCTTGGAAAAACCATCAACAAAACATATACTTGTGTGTCAACACACATTGCTTCAACAAGAAACAATTCAAACAAGAGCCAACCAGAGATCACACAACAAAAACTTAACAGACCTATTCCCCAAAGATCCCGAAAGACTCGACCAGCTCTGATACCACTCTGTAACACCCCCCCCCCCCCCCCTTGGGTATTACTACCTAACACGTCCAGAATAAAAATTAAAAATATAATTTGCTGGTGCTTTCGGAAAATAATTTATATAAGTACATAAGTGTCTGAAATTGGGTATAAAATTTTTGTCACGACTCCACACCTAAGCCATAATCGACACACAAACTTACTGTCATAGCTTGGCAAGCCTATTTCATTTAAAGAATATACTTAAATACAAGCTAATAGTTTTACAAAAATTTCGACAGAGTCTCCTTTGTAATTCGGACATCCCAGATAAAATAACACCTGTTAAAATAATTACATTTTCACTCCAGAATTCCAGTTACACCAAATTCAACCAGGTATCAATACATAAAAATAATAATTATAGCCATAAGCTTTACAAGACCAAAAGAAATAGCTTAGATTTTCATTCAAAAGATATGCTCTCCGAGCTATAGACATTCCATTTTAAAATAAAGGCTCTCTGAGCCAAACTCGTACATACTATCGAAATAATCTAAGTCTCAACCCTAAGCTGGTCGTTCTAAAAGTTATTCTGCAAGTAATACCTCATCAAGCAACTAGATCTAAGTCTCTGAGTGACTTAGAAAGACTCCTCTGCACCATCTGTGTTAGAGTACCCAGGGTACAATATCGAACTAGAAGAATCCTGAAATGTGTGTAAGGGTGAGACGCCAATATATGGTTTTAACATAATAACTAAATGCGCAACACCACATAACACATATACATTTACCACACGAGCAGTTATAAGCTAATAGTCTATCAATGGGCTCACACCCCAAACATCATCCATAAAATTATGCATGACTCTTCTATCCATCATCTAAATTTTCGTCCTAATCTCATGAGATATCCCAACATCATGAGTTGATCAGACTCCATAGCCACACTGGCTAACTTGGCCAACTGCCAACAGGTGCGCAACCCCTTCCCATCTTCAAAGGCATACATAGCCAGGCACTCACAAGGCCAAACACATTGCTAACGTCCACAATCAGTGGCCTACCTATTAGCAAGTAAGATGGGGTCTCAATCTCCATGTCCTCACTAGGCACATGAGATAAATGCACATCGGAATTACCTTTCGCCGCTGGTAATTAATGCATTAAACCACAAACCGCAGGCACGTCTGCCAAATGCATGCAAAACACTTTTGTTTTGTTCTTTTCTTTGTGTTCAATCTTTCTTTGCCGAAGCTCAAAATGGCTTACGACTCACATAGTTTTAAAACACTTTTAAAACTTTCATCACAACACAAGACCTCACTGTCCAAAAAACTTTAATCAAAACATAGGACCTCACTGTCCATAAAACTTTTATCAAAACATAGGACCTCACAAATTGAAGTGCTCAATCACGACACCTCTCGACCGGTGCACCATTCTTAGGTTCGTGGCACTAGAAACATATTCAATGTTTCAACACAGTATACCTCATGTATACAATATAGGCCCTCAAAGTCCAAATGACCGAGTCCATCACAACACAGAACCTTAGTACCCCGATGTCTTGGTTACTAAGTTCCACACCACTTTTAACACTAAATCAGTTTTGCTTTCATAAATTCTTTTTCCAAAATTGGAAATTCATCAATAAAATCCTTAAATAATAAAACTTGGTTTTCACAAATGTGAGTCACTTGAGGTTTAAACTTCCTTAAAATATGTACTGCCATTTCAAAATACTTGCCTTCTACGTTTTTTCAAATCTGTCATCACACTTTTCCAAATCATTCATCAATTATCACTTTTAAAGCTTCTTAAGCCAAAACTTAACTTTTTCCACTGAAACAACTTTCTAAAATCATCATTAACTTCTTTTCAACAATTAATTTTATAAAATAACTTTATATAATATTGCAAACTTTCTTATATAAAAATTAGCAGTACTTAAACATTTTCACAATTTCGCTCTCATTGTGACTCGAGTTACTTTTACACTAATAAATCATCAAAAATAATAACATTTATCAAAACTCATTATTTTTCCAAAATAATATTTTCCACCACTATTATATTCCAACGTTACCCATAAAACCTGGAATATAATTTACACAGCTTATTAAAGCTTTTATCTGATTAATCGGTTGTGCACTGACCACGGTCAGACTTCTCAAACAACACTCACAAGCAACATTCAACAACAATTATTAGAATTATACCACCAAACAGATCATGCACCATAGCAAAATCATATACAAATAATCAAATAATTTAAAGCAGATCAGACACTGATACTCAGATATACAACACAACATAAACCACATAATCAGATAACCACAACCACATCAATTATACAGACTACACAACAAGCAAATGGTTATTGAGAAAAATCCATCAGGCAAGCCCCCCTTACCTTTCAAGACAAGTAAAGGATCCTCGTCCTAATGCCCACATTAGCTCATATCTACTCCATCAAGCAAGCATAGCCGTGTCCAAACGTCTCAGAGAGTAAATCCAACAACGCGCAACAACCAGAAATCAAGAAATCAATTTCACATGATCAAACACACATTCTAACTTTATCTAAACACTTAATCTAATTACCAAACAAGGTTATTTTTAAAGAAAATCATGTTTGAAGCTCACGCTTCCCAATACCCTTTAAGAAAACTTTGTTTTGATTAAAAGATCTTGAAAAAGAACTTTGGAAATCATCCATTAAGAGTCCTAATTACACTAAATCATAATTAATTTTACAAAAACATACCCAAATTCAAATAAATCAAATTGGGGTTTAGGGCTCCTTAATACAATTTAGGGAAAACTCAGAATAATGAAATTAGTTTAGGGAAACACAAATTCGCAGTCCCAATTTCATAAAACAACCTTAAATTTCAAGATTAAAATCTGAAATCAAAGGGTTAGGGTTAGGGTTTCAAAATCAGATTTGGGGTTTTGAATCTGAGCAAAATAGATGGGGTTTTCACTTACCCATACAAGGAAGAAGAAGCACGTGGCGGTGTTGTGGGAGACGCGCGGCGACGAACGGCGACGACGACACGGAGGACAACGGCGGTTCTACAGTGAACAAGAACAAGAGTTGAAAGAGAGCATAAAAGAAAAGAGAGAAGCTTAACCAACGAGTTGGGTTCGAAACCACCATGAACGGCGCTTACCATGGTGAGGTGGTGGCGGTCCGACGCAGAACACGGTGGCTCGGCTTTGTTGCTCCGATGATGCGTGCAGGGACGCGATCTTCGTCCTTCCATCTCGAGCGGCGGCCGGCGGCGATCCTGGTGGGGTGAGCGGCGCTGCTGTTTGGTTGAGAAGGAGGAGGAAGAAGAAGAAAAGAGAAGGAAGAAAGAAAGAAAGAAGGAGAAGTTGCAGAGAAGAAAAGAGAGAGTGAGGGCGTCGAGTGAGTGAGAGAGAGAAAAGTGAGAAACTTAAGTTTTTAAACTAGTTACTTAGTGATAGGTACAAAATGAGTGATAAATATTAGGCCTAAAATAAACATGTTTTTACTTTTTGGATTCTAAAAATAAAGATTGATAAGGATATGTTTTCGAAATTCAAGTTAGAGTAAAGATTAATAGTTGAACTGATCCACTAAGAAAATACTCAGTCCAAAATTTAATCTCCGATTAAGGTCAAACCAAAATATTTTTAACTCTAAAATTAAATAGAACGAGAATATGAAAATGCTTTTCTCTTAATCATATTATTTAAAATATTTTTCTGTACTGGTATAATAGTGACAATAACGTAAATTATTGTCTATTAAACGTGCATTCACTGAAATAAGTCAGTGCTAACGCACCTAATAAAATAATTTGAAGAGAGTAATTTAATTACTCAGACTAAACCACATAACATAATAAACTTAAACATCCAAATAAAATAATTAATCCTAGGTGTAAAAACTAGGGTGTTACAATGTTTTCCCTTTGTTAATTTCAATTTGCTTTTGATTTAATTCCTATTGTTATAATTACTTGTGAATTTAGTACGCACTTATTTGCATGTCTTAGATATTCTAGGGTAAAACTGAGAAGTGATCCTAGGTATTTGATCTATAGAGATTGAACTTAGGACTTAAATCACGAGAGTTAGAAGCGGTCCTTCGAGGGTTCATTAAATTGTCACAAACCTCAATGGGTCCAATTTAAATACAATCACCACGAGAGTAGGGGTTGGTTTAATTGGGCACGGTTCTTGTATCTCGAGAGGGAACATTAACTATATTAGGATAAATTCACCTTCAAATCAATTTTGATAATTAACAAGAGGGGTAGTCAATTTAGTAACATAAGTAGTCTTGTTGGTAACCCAATTCCTGGAAATCTCTTTTAATTTGAAAAACTCCAGATTTGATTTGCTTTGTGATTCTGTTTGGTTGCGTTTTAAATACTTGATTTGTTAATTAATCCTTATTTCAAAAACCAAATCTTTTTCTTGTTTAGTTAAATTAATTTAATAATTAATTGTTGTTCAAGATCACGGTCTCTGTGGGTTCGATCTTTTTATTACTTGACGATGAAACCGTATACTTGTGGATTCACGCTATCAGTTATTCCATTTTGTTGTGGTGAATAGGGTGCAGAAAACTCATGTGTTATACCATTGTTTTCACAAAATTCCCTAAGACTTGTTGTAATATATTCACCACCTCTATCTTACCTTAATCTTTTTATTTTTGGGTCTAACTAATTTTTTACTTCAACTTTATATTTTAGAAACATTGTTTCTGCTTCATCTTTTGTTCTTAAGAGATAAATTTTAGTATATCTTGAATAATCATCCACAAAAGTATGTGTACTGCTCGGGAATAAAGGACGAGTATTGACCGAGCTTCGCTTATCCATTAACAGATAATATACTGATAAGGGATCAATATTGACCGAGTCTCACTTATAACATATTTAAGATAGGATAGAAGATAATGAAATATAACTATTCGAGATCTCTGCATAACAGACTTAGGGTGCGTTTGGGTAAACAACTTAATTAAGAGTTTATCGCATAAGACCTTATCGCATTAGAGCTTATGCCATAAGCGCTTAAAGAAAGAAAAAGAAAGGGGCATGAGAGGATTCGAATAGTGAAAAACACGGAGAGGGTGTTTAGTGCATAAGCTCTTATAATAATTCCATAAGCTTCTCCCAGTGACTTATGAAAATAAGTCAAAAACTCCTTATGGGATGACATAAGTTATTTTTATAAGCTCTGCCAAACACACTGCATAAGAGCTTATATCATCGACTAAGTCAAAAGGAGCTTAAATAAGCTATTCCAAATGCCACCTTATCAGATAACAAAGTCTATCAACAATAAAGATAAAATGGCTTATCAGGATAAAGGATTAGATTACAAATAACACTATAAATATAAGACTTCCCCAAAGAAGGAGGACACCTAATATTTCATAGAGAACTACGTTAGCTTTGATTCTCATTTGGGATAGGAGCAGGATCTCATCCTGTCAAGCTATATTCTAAAACATCCTTAATATCCATCCTTAGAAATATAGGTCACACCCCGTTTCAGTTAGATTCCGACAAGTACAGTTCTTAGCAGGAATATTTGACGTCCACCGTGGAGCCGAGGTAAACTTTCCCCGACCGCACAATCATCAATATACGAAGAACGAAATGATCAAATTATCTGTCAAAACTCATGCAACAAATGTCTCTTCAAAGTTGGTATTCTCGTCACAGGGGAATGATCAGGGAAGAAATAATTCTTTTTTCTTATTGTCATTATTAAAATATTTTATTATAAAGTAGTAGTATTATTAATGTGTCAAGCACCAGTTAATTAATACCAGATTTCTATTGCCATGACATGCGCATACATTGATTTTGATTTCATTACTTGAGTTGTCAATTTCTAATTTCTTTTTTTTGAATTGATATTTAATTGCCATATCTTAGGCGAGCCGAGTTGAAGCCCACCTGGTCGTTCATTGCAAGAGCGAAAATGGCAATATGCAAATTGAAATATGCTCTCCATTACGTCAGTCTCTCAATAATGGATAATATGCTCAGTGCACACTAACCGACCGACCTCCACCTTGTTATAAGACAAAGAGATAAGTATACTTCAGTTTTAAGTGGATAAGACTTATCTTCATTAAAAAAATAACAAATCACACGGTTGAAGGAGTACCATGCCATTCTGATAAACAAAGAAAATATTCATGCTCAATTTCTAAATTGCTATTAATGAGTTGCATTGTTAATTTTATATTTAATCAATTAATTGCTAAATGAATTGCATTGTTAATTTTATATTTGCCTTTGTTGCAGCGTTTAGATTCACGTGTTCTGTCTCATGACTTACACAACACAAGGGTATTAAGATCTCATCTTTTCAATTCGTTTGGTGTTTGAGCTTGAGTAAAAGTTATGAAAGTTGTAATACTGGGCACATGGCCCATGACTTTTTCCACGTAATGACATTTCATTAGCTTCTTCTTTATTATATATAAAATTGTTAAGATATATTGTAAACCAGCTAGATTTTACTAATCTGTTAATACAATTTTCGGCACTAGGGGTGAGCATAGGGCGGTATCGGGCGGGTTCAGGTTGAGATTCTCGGGTTCGTTCGGGTTTGATGAGAATTTCTGTCCGATATATACAACGGGTTGATCGGGTGGCGGGTGGTTTCGGGCGGTTTGCAGTGGGTCAAGAATTACTTATTATTTATTATTTTATTTTATAAAAAGAAAAAAGCCCATTTGAATTTGAGCCCAATTAAGTCTTAAAAAAAAGTCTAAAACAAAAAAATAAAACAACAGAGAGAGGGAGATCTCATATTTGTGAACCAATGAATCTCATCTTCTCCCTCGAGGCCCTTCTCCACAACACCCTCTCCACCAGCACCATGTGCACGACTGCACGGAGCTGAATGGCTAGAGGTGCTGCTCGTGGCGGCCAGTCAGTGGAGACGGTACGATTCGAGTCGGGGAGCTCTGGATCTGCGTTGGGCAGCGTGGCGAGAGGCGCTGTGGCTAGTACGATTCGCGGTGGAGGCGTCGCGATGGGGGCACGGAACTCGGACGTGGTGGATCTGCCAGTGTATGCGTCAGATCTGGGTCGCGTCAGATCTTGGGGGGTAGGTAGATGGTTGGGAAGGGAGGGCTTGGGGACTTGGCTCTGGGTCTGGCTAGCAGATCTGGTGGTCACGCGGGTTGGGGGAAGGAGAAGACCTCCGGTGAGGGAGGGAGGAGGTGCGGTTCTAGGTGGTGGTTGTGAGGGAGGAGGTGAGGGAGCTGGTGATTTGGGGTTGGGACATGGTGACTTGGTGGTGTGGGTCTGTGGAACGAAGGGAACTCTAAAGGAGAAACTGAAATTTTCAAAAAAAATTGCAGTGTTTGGTCGGGTTCGGTTATCGATGGGTTGCATTATACGGAACCGAACCCGCCCGATGGTACCCATGCTTATCCGATGTGTTCACCCGATCAACCCGCTGACCCAACCGAACCCACCCATTTCAAAAAATGACAATCGGTTAGCTCGGGTTCGGACGGGTCACGGATTGATGATCAGCCATACTGGGCACATGGTCTCATCACTTTCTATATGAAATAGTACATATGATATTATTAGTTTGAATTTATTAATTGTACATTATAAATTGATTTGGAATATTATGATGTGCTTTCACTTTCACTTTTTGATGTTTATACAGACTAGTTAGCCAAGATAAGAAGTATGGTAAAAGCCAAGGCCATCCATATACTCAAATAAATGTTTGAATGACCCTCGAAATTCCTCGGATTAAAGCTATTAAAGTTGAAACAGCTGCAAATGAGTAAGGATCTCCTGATCTCGTGAAGCATGCGTCTCACCTACTGGGTAAAACCACGCAGATGGCCCTTACAAGGATAAGGTCTGAGATTGATAAATTACCATCAGCTTATTAAACAGGTGGTGATAGTTGGTTATTTTCAATGATTAATCACTGGCTCACGCAGTTAAATTTTCCTTGAAAAGATCTAAAGAAATATTAATTATCCCTCAAAATTTTGGCATCATCTTTATGTTTATCAATTATCATTATTTCAACTTAATTTTAAAAGCAAAAATACGCTTGTTATGTGCATCATTATCTTTATTGCACATTGGCTTGAAGTTTGAACTCGTTGAGTTCATGCCATTATCTCTATCCTTTTTTTTTTAAGAAAAAAAAACCTCATTAAAACATTATGATACAAAATCTTCTTTAGGAAAAAAAATAGAGAAAAAAACAATAAAAAAATACAAATAATAGAAAACGGGGGGGGGGGGGGCATTGACCTGACACTCGGAAATTCCTAAGGAAATCATGAGCAACAAAGTTAGGGATTGTATCCCACCAAAGAAACCCAGAAATCCCAAGACCATAATTGGCCAAACTATCAGCACAAGAATTGTCTTCTCTATAGATATGAGAGTAGGCAAACATCATCTTCTTAATCAGTTCCATGAAATTCTTCCATCTATTCTGAAGCTTCCAAGGAACAATATCATAATTTCTAAAAGCTGCAATCACAAGTGTTCCTGTCGAGATCTGACTTGCCGGAATCTCGTCGTAGAACGTCAAACCAAAAGTGAACAATGAGGGTTGTTGTAGATTATGGCTTGACAGAATATTGTATTCGGTCCTACGTATCCCAATGGGAATCAAAGCCAGACGTAGTTCTAGGTTCAACCATTGGCCATACAGTGATCTCAATCCCCTAATCTTGTATCTGATGAATACCAACGAGCAAGGACTCTTCAATAGTCTCTTGGTCGAGCTAGTTTCTCTAATATGCTTAAGGGAGAGTCATCTGGGTTAGTGAAAAGTCGGTCTCTCTTTTGGATTCTCCTGTTTTTATAATAGGATCCCCAAATATTTAAGAGATCTGGATTTATATCCTTTTATCTCTTAAATCTTCTTTGAGATGTGATTTCCTTAATTTAAGGGATATTATCTCTTCTAACCGGATAAGGTTATTTGAGATAATATCAGGATTTATTAAAGATAATATATATATCTTATCCTTCTCATCTTGATTAGATCGGGTATCCAAGCTCGGTGGCCGGGTTTTACTCCTCGACCGGTACAACAAGCTTAGAATCACATTCTAGCCAAAAGAATCTCCAACCTTTGTCAAAGGCAATTTCAATAGCATACTTAGCACCAATAAGCTCAGCATGAAAAGCATACATAATTCCCAAATTAACTGAAAATCAAACTAAAGCAACTGAATAATGACCGGGACATCCCTTTGCAACCCCATCCGAGTTGCATTTAATCATATAAATACTAGGAGGAACCCAATTCACTTTAGTAATTTTGGGAGCACAATTACGGTGACCATTCACTTTGAAAACCTTTAAGACATTGAACTCCTTTATAGAGTTGAACATGGAACCTTTGCTAGAATTGTCAACCAAGGAGACATTAGAGATAATTATGTTTTTAGCCTGATACAAAGGCTTTCTTTATTTCAAACTTCAAGGCAATTTGGCCACGAAAGGATCTTTTATCAAGCCGATTGATACCTTCAGAAGCAGAACAAATACAATCAACAATGGATCTGTCTTTAACAAAGTCTCTCTGGTTTACAGATATAATAGAAGGAGCTATAATGGCAAGTCTATCAGCTAACACTTTAGAAATGATTTTGAATTTAAAATTGGTCATAGCAATAGGTCTTAATTGTTCTACTCTATCAGCTCCCTCTTGCTTTGGAATTAAAACCACTGAGCTAGAATTAAAGTTAGGGAGAATCCAATCTTTATCAAAGAATTGATGCACAGCCATGTAGACATCTTGAGAAATAATATCCCAGTACTCCTAAAAAAATACTCCACCAAAACCATCTGGCCCTGGAGCACTATCATTGTTATTTTATAAAATGCTGAAATTCCAGGGACTTATCATAACCGAATTATAAATGCAGTTGGCTGGTCTCAAGGGTAAATGATAATTTGCTACATAATTTACTCGGTCTATATTCGGCCCAAGAATGAGAGTAATAAATTTTTGTGATGTTGTTAGAGAGCAACAATTTCCGGGAAAATTGGCTCTAATGAGAAAATGATAAACTTTACTGTTGATTTGTTTGGGAACTCAAATTGCTAAAATTATGGCATTATACTGTTATCCTGTCATCGTATATTATTATCTTAAATTATCAAGATTTCGACATTATCTATCTTTTTATAATTATCTCAAATTTAAGCATATTATTTTTATTATTATTTCTCATGATATCTAATTCGGTGTAAACCGATTAAACGGGATTGAAGTTAGATTATCATCTGTTTCGTGAAATAAATTTACGCGCAGGAACCCTCTAACCTTGGTTTCGCTCATTGCAGGCCCAAGATTTGAAATTGCTGAAATTTCGGCATTATCTATATTTTAATGCATCACTATATCTCTAATTCAAATTTTGAAAAGCAAGAATATGCTTTTTATCATTATCATCATCATTAATTTAAATCTAATAAGAATTGAGATTATTTCTTTAACCTCCTATCCACTAAGTAAGATATTTTCGTTTGAATGTGATTGTGATATGCAGTTTTCATTGAATCTTGTAAGTTGCGGACAATCTAAAATGATGACGATCTCGGCCAATCCAGACGATCTCGGCCAATCCCAACGATCTCGACCAATCCAAGTGAGCTAATAAGAGGCCAAGCAACAAAAGACCCTAAAAACTCCTGGAGTTCCATAGCTCGGGGGATGGGCATAAATGAAGTCCTTACGTGTACATCACACCAAATGACCCTACAAAACTCCTGGAGTTCCACAGCTCGGGAGATGGACATGAATAAAGACCCTACAAAACTCCTGGAGTTCCACAGCTTAGGAGATGAGCTAGATAAAGACCCTAGAAAACCCCTGGAGTTCCACAGCTCGGGGGATGGGCATGAATAAAGACCCTACAAAACTCCAGGAGTTTCACAGCTCGGGAGATGGGCATGAAAGTTATTGAAAAATCCAGGAGTTCCACAACTCGGGAGATGGGCATGAAGGTTATTAAAAAATCCCGGAGTTCCACAGCTCGGGCATAGAGGTCCATGACAAGTTAAACTACATACAAACTCAATGGAGAGGAAACTAGTTAGATCTCGATCAAACACTATCTCAAATTGAGACAATGTTCTTTTTCATGCCCATTGTGATTTCTTGATATGTTGAACTTGTTTAAATCTCGATTAAACATTATCTCAAATTGAAAAACGGTTCTTGTTCATGCATATTACTTTTCAAAATTATTATCTCAGTTCTTGTTCATGCATATTACTTTTCAAATTACTTTTCAAAATTATTATCTCAAACTGAGAAAAGGTTCTTGTTCATGCATATTACTTTTCAAAATTACTTCTCACACAGAGGGAAATTTAATATTCTTTCCTTTTGTAGTTTGGACATAGTTATATCCAATACTGTTTCCTATTACTCATATGCTCTCCACAATTTTAATTGCCTCTTTTAAAGCAATGAGATACTCATCAAAGAGTAGGTGACAAGATTGTCACAAATATTGATCAATAAGATTTTAAAGGCTCAAATTAAGCCTGGATCCAGGATTAATATCGTATTCTAAGAGCACAAAATTATCCAGGATCCTAGGAATTCAAATGGAGCTCGGATTTTAAGGGCTCAAGTTAAGCTCGGATCCTAGGATCAATCTCGGATTCTGAAAGCACAAAATAAGCAAGGATGCTAGGAACTCATGTGCAGCTCAGATTTTAAGAGCTCAAGCTAAGATCGGATCCTAGGATCATTTCATTTTCAACTCGAGTTCGATCTAGAAGAATGTGGTTCAAACTTAATTGCTTGGACACTCAAGCCTGGTCTAAGAACCCAACTCAAGCACGGACCAAGCTCGACTATCCATGCAGGTCCAAGCTCAAGCTCAATTTAAAGGAATGAGGTAACATCTAAACCAGCACCAAAGGATTTCTTAGTGGAGGAAGTCAAAATCGATCCAAGCTCAATAGCATTATACGCGACCCAAAGTTCATTTGGCTAATTTACTCAGCTCAAGCTCAGTTGCTTGAAGCTCTTCAAGAATGTGATAATGATTAAGAAAACAAAGCTCGGACCAAGCTCGATTGCTAGGTACTCAGCTCAAGCTCGGTTGCTAGTCTCATGGGTGGCAGCTCGGCACAAGCTTAGATATTATCACAAATGTTGACAAAACGGATTACAACAGTATGTGGCAAGCTCGTATCTAGAAATCACTTCAAATAAATGAACTTAAAATCAACTCGGTCCTAGGTTAGTAAACTCAGATTTTATAAGCTCGAAGTAAAAAATAAGCTCAGATATAGCTAGGTAGAAAATGACCTATTTATCCTGGTTTTCCACACCATTCTCTTCATAAGTATTCCCTCCATTCTTCTCATTCACTTCCTTCTCTGCATTGCCTTTGTCCTCTGGAACCTCAACCAGGCAGCCATCAATTATTTGCTTCCACACCCCAACCTCAGATATATCTGAATCAGAATCATGAAAGGTGATGTTAACTTGAGCGAAGCAAGAGTAAAAAACGACAATATATTGCTAGGTCTACTTAGAACTCACGACCAGTATGAGAATGCCAAGCTTATCAAAAGCATTGGCATAAGGAAATTAGTTAAGTCTCCAAAGTGCCACAGACAAACATTAGAAGATTATGTCTCCAAGAATCAACATCCCTAAAGTTTATACGCGCAAAATAAACTTGAGTAAACAAGTCATGGATGTTTAAAGACAAATATGGTACAATTAAGTACTAATATGGCATAATTTATCCAGTCAAGTGAAGCCCGATCAATAACTTAATAAAAGCTCTTTCGCCTTATTAAGACTTAGAGCTTGGGGGACTTGTGTATTGCCCGTGAATAAAGGACGAGTATTGACCAAGCTTCGCTTATCCATTAACAGATAATATACTGATAAAGGATCAATATTCACTACAAAAAAAAATGCTATTTTGCGACGGTTATTAGTTTAATTGGCGTCGGTTTTATGCGCCACAGATTCGTGTTTACGGCAGTTCCTCCATCGTCTCAATGTCGACCGTCGCGAGCAGCATTTGCAGCGGTTGGGAAAACTGTCGTACAGACTGCCACAAATTTATTGCGACGGTCTGTAACCGCCGTAGATTACTACCGCAAAATTGGCAACACAAATAGCAACGGTTAGAGAACCGACGCAATTTGTTTCCCCAATTCTGAAAGAAATTTCACGGCAGTTTTACAACCTACGCAAAACTTAGCAAAATTTTTTTAATGATTTTTTTTAGCAAATCATTTTGAGTCTACAAAACCTGCTTATTAAATATATATAAATTTCTTAAAACAAATAAAGGTAAATAAAATAAAACAATATAAATAAATTAAAACTCATTCATAAATAGAATGTTGAGTTACGTACAAACTACGACCAAAAAGAAATATTCCAAATAGAGTTCAACAATTCCACAAATATAAAGTAATACAACTAAAATCCATCAAGTTCATAAAATGAAAACTAGAACTATCTAAACGGTCCTACGTGACGATGCTCCGTGGTCTTCAGGCATATGACTAGACTCAGAGGAACGTCTCATATCTCTTGGTGACTCTAAGTCAGCCGGCTGTAATTCAAAAAAAATCAAAAATTAGATAGCAACCACTAATTCAACAAGTGAACTATCAAAAGTTAAAAACTAAATTTAAAAGCAATTATTTTACCTGATTTCCCTTAACATTCAGCATAAGGAAAGCAATTTGTTCCTTCAAGACTTCATAAGTCGCAGCTTGTTCCTTAAGCGCTAGGACTTCAGCTTCCAATTTTTCAATATTCTCATAGGGAGATACCAACCTCTCAGAGTGAGACCTAAATCCAGTGAGCTGAGATGGTGTTATCCCAAGTCCCATTCCTTTGGCATGTCCAGGGTGGTCCTTTCCAAAAACTTTCACAAATGCATCATTCTCTGTTGATCCCTCATGAGTTTCATTTTGCAATTGTTCCTACATATAATATTGAAGACATACACCATTACTTAAAGATCACCATTAACAATGAAATACAACTAACAATAAAAAGTTACATTTTTGTTATTTTTGCCTATATATATAGGAAGTTTTGGCATGCAAATTGAAAAAACATGTGAACACTAAGTGTCGAACTTCTAGCAAACAAGCAAATAGTAAGCATAGTAACAAAGGCACCACAAACCTATTACTTGCAAGCCAACAAATAATGGGTCTACTTCTAGCAAATCAAAATTGAAAATGAAGGGTTCTGGTTACTAAGTGTGTACTACGTTGCTTATCATCATAAAGCCTATTAACCAAATATAAAAATAGAAATGAAATACAAATAACAATAAAAGGTTATAAATAATACATTGTACTTACATTTTTTTCCCTAGCCTCTTCACTGACAAATGATCCATCCTTCCTTTTGAGAGAAATAGGATAAAATTCTGCCTTGCTAAATTCTTGTCCTTCTAGTAATTCCTAAAATTAAGCACCATACAATAAGTGCTAGTACAAATAAATTATACTGTTAAAAAAAAAAGAGTGAACCATACCAACTCATATTTTGTCCTTGCAATTCCCTTGGAGCCTAATGTATGGTGGATCACTAACTTTTCACGATTTGTTGCATTTTGGTCAGCTATATCCTGCATTAATTAATAACATAATGAAGAGTTAGTAAATAGTAGTTGAAGTAACAAAGACTGCAACTTATGATGATTACCATTTGTTTAGCGCTCCGCCTATAATTTATATAAATAGCCCAATGGTTGGAGTCAATATCAGGTTGGTGCCTCTGAAGATTTTCCGCCAAGGAAAGCTCCCAATCATGATATTTATGAAATAATCTGCATCGTGTGTCCCTCCATTTTTTTGCAAGGCTAGTTAAAATGTACTTTTTGTGTTCTCTATCATTGACAACAAATTTATTCTTCAAGAAAACATAATAAAAGATAGTGTTAGCTAACAAAACACATAATAAATCGAACGTATTCACTTAACTACAAATAATACCTGTATTTTTTGAGAATAAAGATTGTTTTTCAAAGTATCTGGAACTTTTTTCCAATTTTCAAACATTATGGGAATGTTATTAAAGTTTCTTGCAAGTTCACCCAAAAATCCTACCAATAAACCAGCTGACTCTCCCACTGGTTGTGCATGTCGATTCCACCTAGTTATAACCCTTGTTGTACCACTTGATGCAAACACATATGTCACCCTTAAACGTGTTTGTATCACCTGACTGCTTGCATCTAACACATAAAGTAAAAAAATTAAAACAATTCTTAACCCAACATATAATAAAATTAAAATTTTTTTAAGAGAAATATAAAATAGATTAGACGTACTTATAACATCTATTGTCCAATATGTTGGAGCTTTTTTTGGAACAGGCAAGGGACGTTCAACCACATCAGGTGCAGATTCAGAAGTTGGTGCAGTGTGTACCTCATCATGAAATGATGATTCAACATTGGGTAAAGGATCACTTTGTTGTAGATGTCCATCTACATATCCTTCAGAATATGCTTTTGGTTGAATTGGTGTGGATTGACACCTCCGACGAACACTTCTTGGACCGGCCATACCTGAGAAGTATAATGTATCAAACAGGTATATGACAAGCAAGAACACCACACATTCACAAATTACCTAAGAATCAAGAATCAAACTGATATAATTAACCAACTAAAATGGAACATAATGAGACATTCAAATTGATATAATAACTATGAGCCATTTTTCAGTAACAAACCTTAAAAAAATTACAAAATAAGTTCACTAAGCTAGAATCACCACAGGTTCCAAGTTCTACACAACATAACACAAAAAACTAACATGTCTATAAAATCACCAATGGATCATAAAACCATATCTTGATTATCATCATTAAAATTAAAATTACCAATGGTTGAACTTTCAGGATCGTCATCTGCAACCATTCTTGCCAATTGTATATGTGGGGTATCATCAGAGAAAATTTGTTCCAAGTTTTGTGATGGGTATGCATCAATGGATGTCATAATTTCATCATCTTCACCCATGTCGTACAAGTCTCTTGGCTTCAAATGAACTGGTATGCTCCAACCTTTTTCCTTCTCATCCTCCACATAATAAACCATTTGAGCTTCTGAATCTTTAATGTATGGTTCATCATCTTCATGTTCTCCAGTATGTATTAGTCTTGCAAAGTTAATAGAGATAAAACCCAACTTATCTGTCTTCATACCTCTTGGGTTAGTGGTATTAGCCCATTCACATTTAAACATGGGTACTGTGAAGCCATTATAGAAAACCTCAATGATGTATATCAATCTTCCATAGTAAGGTACCCCTCCAAACCTCATTTGGGCATCACTATTTCTTGAGTATCTCCTGGTTCCAAACATTCCAAAAACCCCACTGTTTTGAGTTTTTAATAACATATCTCGTGCCAAGGTTCGAAATTTGTATCCATTGACATTATATGTGTTGGGTGGGTTCCCTCCTAAATGGGACCCAGTAGATAAAAAGTAAAAAAAAAGAAAAGGAAAAAAAAAGAGGAATGGTTGTTAATGGGCCAAGCCCATGTGACATTAAAATAAAAAGGAAATAAAGGGTTTTTCGTAAGGTACCTGACGTGAGAAACAATTGCTGCACGAGCAACAGAGAAAGGTTTCGGCGCGCAAGAAGAAAAGAGAAGAAGAAAGAGGGTTCAGGTGGTGGAAGGTGGTACAACAAACTTGCTCCGTTTTTACTGAAATTTCAGTATGTTATTCCTACCAATGAGCTCATCAGTTTGATATATTCTATTTGTTGTTTTGCCTTCTCTTTGAGCTGAGTTGTTATACCCATTATTGTGGGGTTTCTCTCTTATTGCTTGCTTGTATCCACCTTTTGGGTGATGTATTGCTGATTTGGTGTTCCCTAGTATTTCTAGGAAGACTTGGTGTACCCATTATTATTTATAGTGGAAGTTTTTGCTGGACTTGGTCCCGTGGTTTTTATCCCTACACTGGGGAGTTTTCCACGTTAAAAATTGTGGTGTCATTCCTATTTATTTTTCTGCCATTGATACTATCCTGTGGAAGAATATTTTTGTTGTGCCTATTTATTTGCACAGGTGAAGGGAAAAATATTTGCTTCATTAGAGATTGTTATCTCTAGCTTTTTCCCAACAAAGTGGTATCCAGAGCTCAGGTTGTTTGTTCTGTACTGTGCATTTAAATGGAGGAAAAATCAAGGGCCAAATATGATTAAGCTGAACCCTACAAATTATACACTTTGGAAGACCCTCATGGAAGATATGTTATACAGCAAAGACTTGTGTGATCCTATTGAGGGGGACACTGCCCGACCCAAGGATAAAAATGAAAGTGATTGGAAGAAGATGAATAGAAAGGTAGTTGCTTTGATTAGGCAGTGGCTGGATTTGAGTGTATATCTGTTGGGAATTTGCGTATAAAACAAAAATAACGCAGCGGAAAAAATTCCCATCGAAGGATCCTTGCGAATGGTCATGATTCATGGTTAGAAGATTTACCTCTTGAAGCGATGACAGTTAATTAAAATCGTCTATCACGAACACCGCACGAACGATGTCTCTAAGGTATCCACACGAGCAGATTCCGTGAACGTCCAACGTCACGAACCAGAAGCATCTCTGTCTCACAGTGCTAGCTTCGAAAACCGAGACCTGCTGCTCACTGTCACTCTCTATGTGCGACTAGGGTAAAACCGTGTGGGCACAATAGCTTAAGTGGTCTACTTATAGTAGCACCTCCTTAAGTGAGTTAGTGAGCAGCGTTTGACCTAAGCCCCATGTACTATGCGCTAGGCCCAATAGAAAAGTCCAACTCTCCTTTTAATGCTTCTTTTAATCCGCTCTTATGTGTGTGACCCTATAGGTTCCCAAAACGTTAGTAGTAATATTAAATCCCATTTAATATTACAAACAGTGAGTGGTATCTAGCAATACATCACTGCTACCTAAGTAGTGAGAAAGTCAGTGATTTGACGAAACCTTTCTGTGACAAACATTCATGTGCATTATTATCCCTTTGTCCATATATCTATATTGAACACAAGACATAGAATGTGTCACCCTTGTATGGTTCAATATCATGTTCCCTGATACCCGAGTAGACTTAACAACAAATGAGGTCAATATCTCATATTGACTCATTTCAGCACGGCCATGCATTTTACAGTCTCACTCTATCAGGGGGCCCACAGATATTACTCCTGTTATGTAGGAGGGACAAATTCCATCTAGGTCACTCACATCCCTCTGCATGGCTCGTGGTATGCCCAATGACCGTCTTTATAATCATCCTATTACAGATGACGTTTGACGATATTAAAGCACACGACTCCTCATGTAGGGATCGTAGCGATTTCAGGTCGAATGATTGCATACACCATTGTCACTATGAGAACTACTTATGACACTCACATAACGCTCCATGTAGTGTTCTCATGGTGGGTCAATCCAGTACATCATTACTCTAATGTGTACCTATGTGGCGACTCGATATCTCATATCCATGACCCGTGAGATATGGTCATCAGTCTGCACACATAATAGTCTCAATTGTATTATTATTTTCCTTATTAATAAAATACCTGTCTACGGATATTTAAGAATAGGATTTCATTGTTCAATAGTGTCTCACGATCAAGTCATATACTTGATATTCTATTAAACTGAAATTTCTATTCTAAGGACTTTATTATGTTTAAACAAGTAACATAATAAACTGGAATGCCTCATATCATATATATATAATAGCAAGATACAAATGTAAGTCTAAGAAATACACTGGTCTCTAGGTCTTACACCAACAATATCCTCATGTAGACACAAACAGATGCCCAGAAAATGTGGAAGAAGTTGGCCGAGCTGTATGAGCGGAAGAATGTGCAAAATAAAGCATTTCTGATCCGGAAGCTGGTGAACATGAAATACAAAGAAGGGGATTCAATGGCAGAGCATATGAGTATTTTTCAGAATACTGTGAATCAGTTGACAACAACAGATATTAAATTAGATGATGAGTTGCAAGCTTTGTTGTTGCTTAGTTCCTTGCCTGACACTTGGGAAGTTCTGGTTGTGACATTGACTAATTCATCTCCTAATGGGAAGTTGACAATGTCAATGGTAAAAGAGAGCATGTTGAATGAAGAAGTTAGAAGAAAGGAGCGTGGTTTGAATGGTACCTCCACTCAGTCAGAAGCACTAGTTGCAGAGTCACGGGGGAGAAGTCAAACCAGACATTTCCATAAGCATGAAAAATCTGACAGTCGTAGCAAGTCAAGAAGCGAGTCCAGGACTAGAAAAGAAGTGAAATGTTATCATTGTGGCAAGGTGGGACACATCATATTTGTTGTTTTGTCTTCTCTTTGAGCTGAGTTGTTATACCCATTGTTGTGGGGTTTATCTCTTGTTGCTTGCTTGTATCCACCTTTTAGGTGATGTATTACTGATTTGGTGTTCCCTAGTATTTCTAGGAAGACTTGGTGTACCCATTATTATTTATAGTGGAAGTTTTTGCTGGACTTGGTCCCATGGTTTTTATCCCTACACTGGGGAGTTTTCCACGTTAAAAATTGTGGTGTCATTCCTATTTATTTTTCTGCCATTGATACTATCCTGTGGAAGAATATTTTTGTTGTGCCTATTTATTTGTACAGGTGAAGGGAAAAATATTTGCTTCATTAGAGATTGTTATCTCTGGCTTTTTCCCAACAAAGTGGTATCCAAAGCTCAGGTTGTTATGTACTGTGCATTTAAATGGAGGAAAATCAAGGGCCAAATATGATTAAGCTGAACTCTACAAATTATACACTTTGGAAGACCCTCATGGAAGATATGTTATACAGCAAAGACTTGTATGATCCCATTGAGGGGGACACTGCCCGACCCAAGGATAAAAATGAAAGTGATTGAAAGAAGATGAATAGAAAGGCAGTTGCTTTGATTAGGCAGTGGCTGGATTTGAGTGTATATCCTCATGTAGACACAAACAGATGCCCAGAAAATGTGGAAGAAGTTGGCCGAGCTGTATGAGCGGAAGAATGTGCAAAATAAAGCATTTCTGATCCGGAAGCTGGTGAACATGAAATACAAAGAAGGGGATTCAATGGCAGAGCATATGAGTATTTTTCAGAATACTGTGAATCAGTTGACAACAACAGATATTAAATTAGATGATGAGTTGCAAGCTTTGTTGTTGCTTAGTTCCTTGCCTGACACTTGGGAAGTTCTGGTTGTGACATTGACTAATTCAACTCCTAATGGGAAGTTGACAATGTCAATGGTAAAAGAGAGCATGTTGAATGAAGAAGCTAGAAGAAAGGAGCGTGGTTTGAATGGTACCTCCACTCGATCGAAGCACTAGTTGCAGAGTCACGGGGGAGAAGTCAAACCAGACATTTCCATAAGCATGAAAAATCTGACAGTCGTAGCAAGTCAAGAAGCGAGTCCAGGACTAGAAAAGAAGTGAAATGTTATCATTGTGGCAAGGTGGGACACATCAAAAGACAATGCAGGTTCCTAAAGAGAGAGAAGTCAAGAGAAAAAGATGAAGACAAAGAGAAGAAAAATGATAAAGACACAATTGCAGTTGCATCTGATAGTGATGTTTACATTGTCTGTGATGATAATTCTATAAATCTAGGATGCCATGATTCTAGTTGGATTGTTGATTCTGGAGCCTCATACCATGTCACTCCTAGGCGTGATTTCTTCTCATCTTATACTGCTGGTGACTTTGGCACAGTTAAAATGGGAAATGAAGGGGTATGTAAAATTGTTGGTAGGGGAGATGTTTGGATTGAAACCAGCATTGGGTGCAAGCTGCAATTGAAGAATGTCAGACATGTTCCAGATATCCGTCTCAACTTGATTTCTGTTAAAGCCTTGGACATTGAGGGTTATCATACTTACTTTGGTGGTGGCATATGCAAGCTCACCAAAGGGTCACTAGTGGTGGAAAAAGAAGAAAGCCTCACTACTCTCTACAGGATGCCTGGAAAGTTAAGCAAGGAGGAAGTGAATGCAGTTGAAGATGCTTCTTTTGACTTGTGGCTTATGAGCCTTGGTCACTTGAGTGAGAAAGGACTCAACATCCTTTCCAGGAAAAATTCTCTTCCTATGAAAGGTACACCTTTAAATACTTGCTCTCATTGTTTTGTTGGAAAACAACATATAATTTCATTTCGTAGTTCCGGTCCTCATATGAGGCCAAATGTTCTTGATTTAGTTCATACTGATGTTTGCACTATGGATTGTAAGTCTCTTAGTGGTGCTTCATACTTTGTTACTTTTACTAATGATCACTCTAGAAAAGTGTGGGCTTTTGCTTTGAAATCTAAAGACCAGGTACTTGGTGTCTTCAAGCACTTTCATGCAAGTGTTGAAAGAGTAAAAGGAAGCATGTTGAAATGTGTCCGAGCAGATAATGGTGGTGAATACAGGGGTCCGTTTGAAGAATATTGCAAAGAACATGGAATCAGGCTTGAGAAGACAGTTCCAAAGATGCCTCAACATAATGGAGTTGCAGAGAGAATGAATCGTACCATTAATGACATAATCAGGTGTATGCTCTCTCATGCAAAATTACCCAAATCCTTTTGGGGTGAAGCAGTGAGAACTGCAGTGGATTTGATCAACCTCTCTCCTTCTGTGCCACTAGATGGTGATGTTCCAAACAGAGTATGAATAGGGAAAGATGTCTCTTATAGTCATTTGAGAGTGTTTGGCTGCAGGACTTTTGTTCACATTCCAAGAGATAAGAGGTCCAAGCTCGATGGAAAATCCAAACAATGTGTCTTCTTGGGTTATGGTCATGAAGAGTTTGGTTATAGACTCTGGGATCCAGCTGACAGAAAAATTATCAGAAGCCGGGATGTGATATTTCTTGAAGACCAAACCATTGAAGATTTTGAGAAAGTTGAGAAACAGAAACCGGTTACTAGAAGTTATATTGATGTTGTGCTTAAACCCCCTACTGGAACTTTTGTTGAAGGAGGAGATATACAGGTAGATGATGGGAATGCAAATGATGACCCTACACCTCAACATGATGAACCAGTTTAAGAGGTTCCATTTGAGCCACCAGTTGAGCCTCAGTTGAGAAGATCTACTAGAGAGCGTCATGCTTCCCAAAGATACACTCCACATGAGTATGTGATGATCACTGATGGTGGAGAGCCAGAAAGTTATGAAGAGGCTATTGTAAATGTGCACAAGGAAGAGTGGTTGAAGGCCATGCAAGAAGAAATGAATTCCTTGCATGAGAATCACACATTTGAATTGGTGAAGTTGCCTAATGGTAGGAAAGCACTCAAGAACAAGTGGGTGTTCAAGCTGAAATCAGAAGAGAATAGCTCCCAACCAAGGTACAAAGCAATATTGGTTGTGAAAGGCTTCAATCAGAGGAAAGGTATTGACTTTGAAGAAATTTTCTCACCTGTGGTGAAGATGTCCTCTATTCGAGTTGTGCTTGGATTAGCAGCTATCTTGAACCTAGAGGTTGAACAACTTGATGTGAAGACAGCATTCCTTCATGGTGATTTGGAGGAGGAAATTTATATGGAGCAACCTGAAGGCTTCAAGGTCAAAGGAAAAGAGCATCTTGTGTGCAAGTTGAAGAAAAGTTTGTATGGACTCAAGCAAGCACCAAGGCAATGGTACAAGAAATTTGATTCTTTCATGGAGAAACATGGTTATAGTTAAACCACTTCAGACCACTGTGTGTTTATGAAGAAATTCCTTAATGATGATTTTATTATCCTCTTGCTATATGTGGATGACAGGTCAAAGAACATTGAGGTGCGGAATCATTGGATACGAGATGCGCTAGAGATGAAGACATTTTCACTTGAAAAGATCAATACTGATGAAAATGGTTCAGATATGATGACAAAGGCCTTGCCTATGACAAAGTTGATTTGTTGCAGAAAGATAGCAGGCATGGTTGAGCAGTATCTTCCCACTTAGTCGGGAAGGGGGAGATTTGTTGGGTGGGTTCCCTCCTAAATGGGACCCATTAGATAAAATTAAAAACAAAGAAAAGGAAAAAAAGAGAGGAATAGTTGTTAATGGGCCAAGCCCATGTGGCATTAAAATAAAAAGGAAAGAAAGGGTTTTTCGTAAGGTGCCTGACGTGAGAAACAATTGCTGCACGAGCAACAGAGAAAGGTTTCGGCACGGAAGAAGAAAAGAGAAGAAGAAAGAGGGTTCGGGTGGTGGAAGGTGGTACAACAAACTTGCTCCGTTTTTGCTGAAATTTAAGTATGTTATTCCTACCAATGAGCTCATCAGTTTGATATATTCTATTTATTGTTTTGCCTTCTCTTTGAGCTGAGTTGTTATACCCATTGTTGTGGGGTTTCTCTCTTGTTGCTTGCTTGTATCCACCTTTTGGGTGATGTATTGCTGATTTGGTGTTCCCTAGTATTTCTAGGAAGACTTGGTGTACCCATTATTATTTATAGTGGAAGTTTTTGCTGGACTTGGTCCCGTGGTTTTTATCCCTACACTGGGGAGTTTTCCACGTTAAAAATTGTGGTGTCATTCCTATTTATTTTTCTGCCATTGATACTATCCTGTGGAAGAATATTTTTGTTGTGCCTATTTATTTGCACAAGTGAAGGGAAAAATATTTGCTTCATTAGAGATTGTTATCTCTGGCTTTTTCCCAACAATATGCAGTGAACCTTCTAGCTTTGTCATGAGGACCTTGTGCAAGACTAACGAGAACATCTTTATCTGGTCCACTAAGACTGTCGAGATTGTTACAAATCTAGATGCCATAATAATATATATTGTTAGTCACATTCTTGTTCAAAAAATACATAAATGACACTAACACACTAATAATCATTGTTATGAACACTAACACGATTGGTGAACCAACGAACAAACTCTCTATGAACCTTCTTGTCCACCTCAGAAGCACTCCTTGCACCACCCCTTAGTTGCCTTCGCACGCTAGTTCTATACTGCCTATTTAGTTGAATCATATTAGATGTATGGAAAAAAACTTAAGAACAATTAAACCAAGTAGAATAATTACTTACTGAAGATAGTAATCAACTATATAGAAATTCGTTAACACGTGTCTATGAGCCTGAAACTTTTCCATGGGTGTCAGGGTGACATATGAAGAGCCACCAACCGATTTTTCAACTTTAGGAAATAATTCAGCTACTCGTGAGCCATATTGTATATCATTAATAGGCTCATCGTCTACACGACTAGGTCGGTTCCATCTAGTCTCAATGCTATCTAGATACCTTGAACAAAACGTAAGAATCTCTTGCACAAGGTAGCCTTCCGCAATAGATCCTTCAGGTCGTGCTTTATTATGTACATAGGATTTTAACTGTCCCAAGTACCTATTGTTAAACGACAACAAGTATTATTTAGAACAACCAGTACATTACCAAATTAGAAAAAATAAAATGACTAATATCGCACATCTTTTACCTTTCTATAGGATACATCCATCGATAATGAACGGGACCTCCGAGTTTAGCTTCTTCAACAAGATGAACAACCAAGTGAACCATAACAGTAAAGAATGAAGGAGGAAATAACATTTCCATGTGACATAAAGTGAGGATGATTTGATTTTGTAATCTGTCTAGATCTTCAACTTTCAATACTTTGCCACATAGTTGTCTAAAGAATGAGCACAACTCAATTAATATTGCCGAAACCTCATCAGGCAATGTTGCCCGCATGGCTAATGGTAGCAATTTCGCTATCAATATATGACAATCATGACTCTTCAATATTCCATTCAACTTAAGATTGTCCAAATCAATGCACCTAGAAATGTTGCTTGAATAACCATCCGGCACAGTGATATTCTTTAAAGTAGTTAAAAATGCCTTCCTACCTTTATTAGTCAATGTAATGACAGCTGGAGAATATTTTCCATTTTCATTGGGCCAAAGGTCAGGCCTTAAGCCCATAGCTTGAAGATCTCTTCGAGCATTAACATGATCTTTGCTCTTTGCGCTGTCATTTAGCAAAGTAAATATGACATTATCGCACACGTTCTTCTCAATATGCATCATGTCAAGACTATGACACAAACAATTATCCTTCCAATACGAAAGTTAAAAGAATATGCTTTTCTTTTTCCATTGTTGAGTGGTACCCCGTGTAAGTTGATTGCCACGTGTTCTTTTTCCCGAAACTTCTTTCTCTAATTTTCTACCAAATATGACATTGATGTTTTGAACCTGTTCAAGAATTTCAGAACCAGATAATGTTTTTGGTGGACTACGCATTTCTTGTTCACCATTAAAGCGGACTCTATTCAGTCTAAATCTGTGTCTCTGGTCAAGAAAACGACGATGACCCACAAAACACCATTTTTTGCTATGAGGAAGACGACATAGGATGGAGTTGAAGTTACAAGATGTGCAAGCAAGTCCGGTGTACGTGTTCCACCCAGAAAGTGTTCCTAGCCCAGGAAAATCACTAATTGTCCACATTAAAGGTACATGTAATTTGAACATCTCTCGCTTGAAAGAATCATAGGCATCCATACCCGTTGTCCATAACTCTTTCAACTCTTTGATCAAAGGTTGTAAGTAGACATCTATATCATTCCCTGGCATTTTTTTACCAAGAATTATCATTGAAATTATAAAAGATGTCGACTTCATGCACACCCATGGAGGGGTATTGTATGGAATGAGAATAACTGGCCAAATACTATAGTTTGAACTCATGACACCAAAAGGATTAAAACCATCAGTGGCTAACGCAAGGCGCACATTTCGCGAATCTGATGCAAACCAAGCATACAACAAGTCAAACTACTTCCAAGCTTCAGAATCTCTAGGATGCCTCAACATTCCATCATTGTTATTATCGTCAGCATGCCATCTCATATCCTCAGCTGTCTTTGAATAAAAAAATAATCTTTGTAATCGAGGCTTCAGTGGAAAATAACGAAGAAATTTTGCAACCACTTTTTTCATACCAGTGCCATCATCGGACACCCTAGTCTTACTAGCTTTTGCCCTTGATTTCCATTTGGAAGTGTTACAAATTTTACATGTCTCCCTCTCTTCATCTTTCGGATTACCCCAATAGAGCATACAATTATTCGGACATACAGGTATCTTTTCATAGTTCAAACCAAGCTTGATGATCGTTTTCTTGGCCTCGTAGAATGAACTTGGAATATTTGCATGTTCAAATGAATCTTTCAATAGTTCTAAAATCATTGTCATGGCCTTGTCGCTCATTCCACACAGGCATTTGATATGATACAACTTTACCAAAAAAGACAATCTTGAATACTTCGTACACCCTTCGTACAGGGGTTGTTCTACATCTCTAGCTAATTCATAGAATTATTCATCTTCATGTTGTTCTTGAGCTGTATTTGTCATCACATCTGCATCCCGGTCAATCTCCGCATTTGATGCAACGGGTACTTCATTTGCGAGGTGCCTATCAACTCCAAATGCATCATCGATCATGTTCCGAATAGGATCCTCAACAATAGTGGGGTCTTGAACTACATTTGGAATATTACTAGGTGAGATATTACTAGTTTCTATTGTTCTGGACTCCCCGTGATAGTTTCTATTGTACTTTGCCATTTTTTGAAACCACATCGTTTACAAGGGCATATTGTTTTGCTATTTACCGATTGATGTACAAAGGCAAAATCAATAAATCCCCTAACCCCTTGCTCATATTCAACTGAGTTTCATGGCTTCATTATCCATGACTTATCCATTGCTTCAAAATATTAAATCTGGATTTAAAAATAACACACCACTTCATAAATTGAAAAATATATACTATTTTTAAAATATATATAAACTACCATCTAATAGAAACATATCAAAACTAACATAGCTACACAACTAATTTAAAGTGCAAGTATACAATTGCTTTCTACAAAACCACAACCGTCTCTGAAAAAACCATGTAGATTTTTTTGATAGAAAAGGTATACTGAAAAAACCAAGAAGCAATAAAATCCACAACAACCTGGAACAATCAGAGAGGCAAGTATGTCTTATATTCTTGACTAACAATTAACATGAATGAATAACAATAGTAAAATTCCCAACTGAACTTCATAGGAAATTTATCCTCTTTCAGTATATTACTTAAACATGAATTTGAACTCTACTATAGAACAAAATCAATTTAACTCTAAAGTTGCACTCTAAAATTGTCATAGTTGACAACCAAACCAACACTGCTATAAGTTTCAACATTCTAGAGCTGCTGTTTCTTTAACCCAACACAATAAGAACAAATAATCTCTCACAATTCCGACTTTTTCCTTATCTCCATGTTTAACCATAATCAAATAATCAAAGACTGTTTTTGCTTCACAAAGAGAAATTTTTCTGCACTTCATTACCTCTGTGAAGAAATGCAGCAAATGCTAACTACTACACATGCATATTTAACCCCCACAAAGAGGAGTGTTGAAAGACAAGGCCTAGATAAAGATCATGTTCAAGATTTTCATACTTTTAATTAGTTATATTTTAACTTGTCAGCAACAAATGCAAATAGTTAGAACATGTGGAATGAACTACCATATTCTCACAAGCAAAGATTATCAGAATTGGTTTGTGTCAAGATTCAAATACACAACTTTTACCAATGAGATGAAGTGGTATAGTACAGAGAAAAATCCAGGCAAGGAAAACTACACTATCTCAGATGCCATGCTTAAATTCTCCAAAAACAATGGCATTTGTGTTATAGGTCGTAACATTTTCTGGGACAATAAAAAATACCAGCCTGAATGGGTCAAGTCCCTATCTCCTGAGGAATTAAAAGCAGCAGCAGCAAGAAGAATGCAATATGTGGTTTCAAGATATAAAGGAGAACTGATTGCATGGGATGTGATGAATGAGAATCTGCACTTCAGATTTTATGAGGATAAACTAGGCGAAAATGCTTCTGCAGCATATTATGCTACAACATATAACCTTGATCCAAACACAACCATGTTCATGAATAAGTATAATACCATGGAATATAGTAGGGATGAGGTTGCTAGCCCAATAAACTATCTCAAAAAATTTCAGGAGATTCTGTCATTTCCAGGAACTGGTGGAATGTCAGCAGCAATAGGGTTGCAAGGCCATTTTGGTTCTGTCCAACCAAATCTGATTTACATGAGAAGTGCTCTAGAAATTCTTAGTACTGTTGGCCTTCCAATATGGCTCACAGAAGTGAGTGTAGGTCCAGACCCAAATCAGATATTTCCTCAGCTTTCAGAAAGTATTCTCATACATATTTACTTCTACACCTCCCTCTTATAACAGGACCTTCTGCTTATCACACAATAAGTCAAAATATAACACCCCATAATTTAATACAACAAGACTTATCTTATAAGAAAATACAGAAAATTAAAAGGATGTAGCTTATGAGGGAACATTGTTTTTCTAATTCTTGTTTGTTGGGCAGGCAGGGTACTTAGGAATGATACTAAGAGAGGCTTATGCTCATCCTGCTGTTGAAGGGATTATAATGTTCTCGGGTCCAGTATTAGCTGGTTTCAATGAAACGACCCTAGCAGATGAAAATTTCAAGAATACTCCAGCTGGAGACGACATGGATGAGCTGATTCAGTAATGGGGAAGTAGACCTCAGAGAGCCATAGCAGATAGCACAGGATTTATAGATATTTCACTACATCATGGAGATTATGATGTAACTGTCAAACATCCTCTGACCAACTTCTCCAAAACACTGAATCTAAGTGTAGGGAAAGATTTTGCACAAGAAACCATCCATTTGAAACTGCACACCTAAACAACTATTCAATAATTGCATACTTTTTAACTTCAGCTTTTGCCTTTGCAATGGCAGTTGCTTGCATTTGGCTTCCAGTATGTATCTTGAGTCCTAACTTATCTTTTCATTAACCATGTATATCTCTAATCTCTCCATGTTTTGAGATTTTGATTCCAACATTAATATGAGGACATAACAAAATGTAGAACCATTTTTGTGTGAAGTTTTCAGCTCAGCCCTGCTTTTCCCTTGTTTTTTTCCCCATCACTCGGGTCCATAGAATTGTTTCAAAATAACAACTCCCAGCAATTGAAAACCCATTACCACACCCTAAAAGTCCATAAATCATAAATCACAAGTTCATAAATTGAAAAAAAAAATCTTGTTCATAAATCATTCAAAATCCCAGCAATTGAAAAAACTTGAAAAAACTTGTTCATAAATCATACCAACTCAATAATCACACAATTTCACAAGTCACAAACAATAGGCATAACAGAAAAAGTAAAAAAATACCAAAAAAATATGAATGGGATGGTGAGAGCTTACCTCTCTGTAGCTAAAGAAACAACTGCTCCTCGCTATTAGAGTAGGAGCTTCTGGGAAAAAACAATGAATGAAATCAGAATAAATAAAAAAGAGAATTAATTGATTATATACTTCTGGATGGAATGAACCAATGGCCACAAATTCACTCTTTATCCAGTAAGCAATCATGTATAAGTGCAGAATCCACATAAGTCTTTCTACTTGCACTTCCATGTATAAGTCTCGGATTAACTCCATAAAGATCTGGAACAACATGCATAGAAAAATTTGAAAAAATGGCAGTAAAATAACCATTGTAGCAGCATGTAACATACCGAGTCAAGCCATACCAATCTTCAATCCCTAACAGAGAAACAAAGAGTAATCCCTTTTACGACTTTGATGTGAAGCCAGGGATGGGTCGCATGCAAGGGTACCAAATTATCATAAATAACAAAACGAAAATCCTCAATTGCTATTATTTCAAAATTGTCAAAGAATCAGATTTGTTATGATAGAGAAGAGAATCTAGGGTTTTCAAATTGGGCAGCAATCAAGAGTGAATGGAATTTGGAAGAAATCAAGATTCAAGAGTAAATAGAAAGACAAAAAAAAGGCGAAAAGAGAGAGAAGAAGAATGGAAGCTTACAACAACAAGCTTTCTCTGTACCTTCATTGGCTTAAAGAATCGTCCCCTTTTTTAGTGACGAGATGCAGCGACGGTGAGCTGCTATGGGGCGGAGGTAGGGATGTCAACAGGGCGGGGCGGGTACGGATACTGGTTACCCGCTACCCGCCCCGTTGGATAAAAAATCTACACGTATCCGCACGGATACCCGCTTAACAGGTTTTTAACGGATTCGCAGGTTTTCACGGGTATCCGCGGATATCCATGGATAGTTATAAAAACAAACAAATCTTTTTTTTAATTAAAAAAAATACACAAAACTTAAACAAATCAATACATTAATATCTTCCGATATTTGAACAAAATAGCACCTACAAATTAATACATCACACTTAAAATATCCATGAAACAACACTATAGATGAAAATTATCTATGAAATGATATAAGGACTTTGAGAGTAGATATATATAATAAAGTGTATTATAGTAATTAAGTAACGGGTGCGGGTATCCGTGGGCACGGATAGTGTGATACTCGCCCCCGCCCCGTTTATAAATGGGTTTTGGAATTACCCGTTTATTTTACCCGCGGGTACCCGTTTAACTACCCGCCCCATGCCCGTTACGGATTTTATCCGCGGGTATCCGCGGATACGGATAAAATTGCCATCCCTAGGAAGAGGACGACGGTAGAGTGATGAGGAATCGTTGGGTGAGGGAAGGTGAATGGTTTGGGGAACGACGGTAGAGTGAGAGCAAAGTCAGAGAGGGAGGTTGAAAAAAAAGGCAAAGTGAGGACGAAGCACGCGGTACCCTATTTGTTTTTCTAAAACCGCTGTTAAAAAAAAATAAAGAACCACTGCAGTGTTTTATTGTTTGGGGCGGTTAGCATAAACCGCCGCTCTAACTGCCGCAGATTATTACCGGCGGCGGTTGGACTAAAACCGCCGCAAAGTGTCTGTCGCAAATTCTCAATTTTCATGTAGTGATTGACCGAGTCTCACTTATAACAAATTTAAGATAAGATAGAAGATAATGAAATATAACTATTCGACATCTCTGCATAACAGACTTATTAGATAACAAAGCCTATCAACAATAAAGATAAAAGGGCTTATCAGGATAAAGGATTCGATTACAAATAACACTATAAATATAAGGCCTCCCCAAAGAGGGAGGACACCTAATATTTCATGGAGAACTACATTAGCTTTAATTCCCACTTGGGATATGTAGGAGCATGATCTCATCCCGTCAAGCTATATTCCAAAACATCCTTAACATTCATCCTTAGAAATATAGGTCACACCCCGTTTCGGCTAGATTTCGGCAAATACCATTTTTGGCAGGAATGGTATATAATATTGTTTTCCTCCTTTGCTAACAGTGTTCTTAAAATCAGTTAAGTCTGAATGGATTAATTCCAAAAGTTCAGTTTGTCTAAAAGATATTGATTTAAAAGGTTTCTTAGAGTGTTTAGCTTCCACACAAATTAAATAGGGACTTACGAATTGTCTCTTCACTTATAGGAGGTAGTAATTTCATATTTCTATATCTTTTAATTGACGCTACATTTAGATGTTCGAATCTTCCATGCCAAAGATCAAGAGACTTAACAATATGAACAAAACTAGAGGCAAAATAATTCATGTTAACAGGATTCAAAACAAATAACCCACCATTTAAATTACCATTTCCCACAAATTCTCCATTTTTAGTTATTATAATTTTATCAGCCTCAAGCACAATTTTTAGTCCAACTTTATTAAGCAATATGCCAGAAACCAAATTTCTACGCATAGACGGAACATATAGCGCATTTTTCAAAGACAAGATTTTGCTAGAAGTTAGCTTGAGTAAAAATTTTCCTTTACCGTACACTCCAGCTGTAGCTGAATTTCCCATGTAGACTATCTCACCATCAGTAGCTTCTTCAAACTCTTGAAACAACTCCTTGTTGACACAAATATGTCTAGTTGCTCCCCTGTCGAGTACCCATTCAGTTACATTGCTTAATACGTTGGTGTCTATGACTACAACATCTACTGTTTCTTCATCTTCCACTAAGCTTGATTGCTCCGTTGGTTGAATAGCAGTCATCGATCAAAATATCTTACTTTTAAATTGTTAGTAGGGATGAACGATGGCTGTATTGTGGTTGAACCACTTCCTTAAAAGCAAGATTCCAACATACCCAATGTAAAATCTTACTATCCAGCTTGCACCCCAAGGTTAACACATCAAACTCTTAAACTTGTACAATCAAGGTCAAGAGCAATGAAGTTTACAAAATACAATTGCCCAAATATAGAGATAGTATATAAAGTGGGAAATTTTCTCAAACTAAAAATCAATGCATGTTCTATAACTCTATTTCCACCATGATTTTCATTTATTTCTCATCATTAAAAAATGATCAAAGAAAAAGAATGTTGGGTTGGCAACGTTAAGAAGAAACCAATTATTATAAAACCTATTTTAATTAAATGAAGAGATATTAGTATTTTTATATGATAATTTATATCAAAACGTGTCTCCATGTGATTATATATATTTTATGCTGCCTATCCAACAAAAAAGAGACCAGTTATTTTTTATACGAGAGTGAGAGGAGTAAATATAGACCATACAATCATATATGGATTGTTAGGATTAAAAGTTATTTAATGATTTTAAAATGTCACATGATCACTTAACAAAGTCACATGACTTGGTGATCTAATCTTTGACCATTTAAAGTTAGATCCAATGACTATGATATAATCATCTCACTCTCATAAATAAGGCCCTCTCACTTGATATGTCTTATATATATATATAGGACATATCTAAATCTAGGCTATACAACCATGGTTAGGATTAAAATTTATTTCATAATCTAAAAATGTCATATTTCTACTTAAAAAAGTCACATGATTTTGTGGTTTAATCTTGATCGTTTAAAGTTTAATCCAATGACTATGATATAATCCTCTCATTCTCATATAAATAAGACCATCTCACTTGATATGTATCCCTTATACTTTTATATATATATATATATGGACATGATCCATTGACACCATATGTAAGTTGTTTTTGACTTACAACAAATCTTAACCATTAAAACCATTAAAATTAATTGATCCTATGGATTAAAATATTTCAATAAAAATATATTAAAAAGGTAAATAGAAATCATATGAGGCATTTCTCTCTTTCCCTCATCACTTGTTTCTTATCTGAAGCATTTCACCGAAACTCGAAACCGTCGCCGCCACCGTTCTGCACGTCTCTTCTTTCTCCTTTAACTCCACGGATACAGAGATAAAGTTGCAAACTCGAAGAATTAAGATTCACCGATATCTTCAGAAAAGTCGTTGTAACTTTAACTGCACATATTTGTTTTCATGGCCTTGTAATATATTTTATATATTACTGCCATAGGATAGGAGTTTGGATTCCAAATTCCTTCTTTTATTTTAATATCTAATTTGATATTATGCTTATTTTTTACAAGACTTTCAAGAGATATTGTATAATTTGGAAAATTATTGAAAAATGTTGGACCATCATGAAGATTGGTCTCAATTATGGAAAGCACTTGATCCTCGAACCTTGCAGGTCAAGTATCTCTTAAGCATACACACACAGGTGTGTCTATGCCTAATTTGTGCAATGGTTTAATTGCAACTTTTTTTAAACCAATATGCAAGAATCTGTATTTTTGCTTATGTTATACCAGAATGCCACTGTGGATCATCTCAAAGAATTAGTAAATAGATAATAGTTGAAATAGATGAAATCAGAGTATAAATGAAAGTACTGTTATCAAACTATCAGTTTTTAATTCATAAAACTTGATTGTAAATTACATCAGAGTAACTTCAAATTCTTTGAAATAACTTACAAATACAGAGCTTCAAATGTAAACTTTCTTTTCAAAGCTTCAACATTACAAGATTACAAAGAAAACTCAATTAGTAACTTAGAGCGAAGATTAACTCTGGCTTGAATGAAGCTTGAAGTCTTCTTAAATAGAGGGGAGAAGCCTTTGAGAAAGCGGACTCGAATTGGTTTGAAATCCGGGAAAGCAGGTACTGTTAAATTTTTTACTTCAGACCATGGTTTTTACTGTAGCTGCTTTATTCTTTGTCTACCATTATTCAACGTCGGCACAAACTGTCAAACAACTTTACTTTTGCTTTTAATAAAGTAGATAACTGAGTGGAATACTTTGTCGGTCATCTTGACTTGAGAGAGATGCGACAAAACTGAATTCTTCCTTTTGATTTATTGGTCAAAAAATCCAAAATCTGGGTCATTATTTTCCAGATAGGGATTATAATCATCCTCTTCTGTTACTGAAACTTATTGTTCTTCATCTTCATCAGACCCTATGGATGAAAGGGCCTCCTTTAACAATTTTTTGTACTCCGCAGGAGTGGAAGCACTAAAATTTATTGTATAAGGAGTTATTGGTTGAGATGATGAACTGATAACTTCTTTTCTTTTTATTTGAGAAGGAGGTGTCTTTGGGGGTTCATATGCTGGAGGAACCCTTCTTCTATTTATCCGACCAAGCTTATTTTTCCAGGCTTCAAACTTGGTTTCAACAACCTTTTCATTAAACTTCTTCCACCAAGAGACGGTGTTGACTGAACAAATGTATTTAGGAAATGACTCGGGTAAATGGAGGTGGTATTCAAAATTAAATTTGAGTAACCATGCAATACCGAATTGAGCACAAAAATGCAACAATTTTGATGATGATAATTTTAATGAAGATAATCTTATGTTAATTTCATTCAAAAGTTCACTACTAGATTCTTTTCCTATTTTAATATCTTTTATTTCAGAATCTGACAATTTGTAAGGAGTTATTAATGATTTTTCTAATTTCTTAGAAGAAGTTTCTTCCTTTGAGGGTAAATCATTATCTTTGGTAGTATTTGCTACTTGATATAAAAGTTGATTTGTAAAATTCAATCGATGTTGAATATTTTTTATATCATTTCTTGTGGGATTTTGCATAGTTAATGTTTTAGCATCTTCTTTCATTGTTTTGAAAGGGGATGCAGTTATTTCGACATTTTCAACATTTGGGAAAGTTATTTCTTCCAGTGGTGGAATTACAGAAATAACCTCTTTGCCCTTAGTTGTCTTCCAAATTCTTTTGGCGGAATTTAAGGTATTTAATTCTAAATTTTTAAAACAGTGATTTTCAAACCATGTGAAGTAGGCAATAGTATCATCCTCTACCTCCTCTAAATAAGCAAAATAGGATTCCCTATATTGCCTTATTTCTGATTGGGAAAACGTGGAGAAGAACCATTTTCTCTTGTTTTCAAATTCAGGTTTTAAAAATTCATTTTGTAGTTTCTGTTTATCAATGTAAAATTTTGTTATTACAAAACATTGATCTGGGGTTTCAAAACTTTGATTTATTTCAGATAGAGTTGGAGACTCTCTCTGAGTTACAGGTTGAACAGATTGTGGTGTTTCAACCCTGTATTCAGGTTGAGGAATAACAGGATGATCTCTTACTCTTGCTAATCTTGATGAATGAAATGACTCCATTGATTTTCTTGAATTATTTGTTTGTTTAGATCCTTCTGGAGTTCTGAACGATCTAGTAGAATTACTTCTACTAAATGGTGCAAAACTTATTGAAACATTACCAGATGCATACTCAACTGGTATTGTCATTTGAGAAGGTTCTGGCTCCTCTGGAGGCAGAATCTCTTGTAAATTCCATTCAAGATTCCTAGAGACTTCATTATGATTAAGTCTCTTAGGTGTTACTGCATTTGATTTTTCAAGATTTACTTGTAAGAGCAAAGTGTCTTCTTTTGAAGAAATATTTAATGCTTTTGGTGAAATATTTGTTTTCATGGCCTTGTAATATATTTTATATATTACTGCCATAGGATAGTAGTTTGGATTCCAAATTCCTTCTTTTATTTTAATATCCAATTTGATATTATGCTTATTTTTTCCAAGACTTTCAAGAGACATTGTATAATTTGGAAAATTATTGAAAAAGGTCGGACCATCATGAAGATTGGTCTCAATTATTGAAAGTACTTGATCCTCGAACCTTGCCGGTCGAGTATCCCTTAAGCATACACACACAGGTGTGTCTATGCCTAATCTGTGTAGTGGTTTAATTGTAACTTGTATTAAACCAATATGCAAAAATCTGTATTTTTGTTTATGTTCTTTAAGCATAGATAAATTCAAGAGATTTAAACTCTCCTGAGTCTTATCTACCTTAATTGTGTATTCAGCAGTTTTAATTATAAAATCGGATTTAAATTTGTCAATTAATTTGGTTTTATAAATTTCAGAAACATTTATTGAAGGAATACTCCAATTATGTAACTTTTGTTCTATATCTGGTAAGATTATTTGTTGTTCATTAATTAGAGTTGAATTAAGACTTTCACTTGTACTTGGCTTATCTAACTCATCTATTTTTTCTTTACCCTTCCTAGAGACCATCTTAAGAAGACTACTCATGATAACTGAACCTTAATGACACTAGTACTTAAAACAGAGACATGATTTCCTCACCAAACACCGGGATCACCAGGCTTACCAACAGGTTTACTACCCTGTTCGTCGGGATTTACTACCGGGAACACCCTTCAGGCTGACCAACGCTGCAAGAAAGGAAAACTCGAGACTGAAATAAGTACCAGAGCACTATGGCTCTGATACCAGAATGCCACTGTGGATCATCTCAAAGAATTAGTAAATAGAGAACAATTGAAATAGATGAAATCAGAGTATAAATGAAAGTACTGTTATCAAACTATCAGTTTTTAATTCATAAAACTTGATAGTAAATTACAATAGAGTAACTTCAAATTATTTGAGATAACTTACAAATACAGAGCTTCAAATGTAAACTTGCTTTACAAAGCTTCAACACTACAAGATTACAAAGAAAACTCAATTAGTAACTTAGAGCGAAGATAAGTCTGCCTTGAATGAAGCTTGAAGTCTTCTTAAATAGAGAGGAGAAGCCTTCGAGAAAGCGGACTTGAATTGGTTTGAAATCCGGGAAACCAGGTACTGTTAAATTTTTGACTTCAGACCATGCTTTTTACTGTAGCTGTTTTATTCTTTGTCTGCCATTATTCAACTTTGGCAAAAACTGGCAAACAACTTTACTTTTGCTTTTAATAAAGTAGATAACTGAGTGGAATACTTTGTTGGCCATCTTGACTTGAGAGAGATGCGACAAAACTGAATTCTTCTTTTTGATTTATTGGTCAAAAAATCCACTTTATTAAAAGCAAAAGTAAAGTTGTTTGTCAGTTTGTACCGACGTTGAATAATGGCAGACAAAGAATAAAGCAGCTACAGTAAAAAGCATGGCATGAAGTCAAAAATTTAACAGTACCTGCTTTCCCGGATTTGAACCTTTAATATTCTGCATTGTGAATATGCAATTACTTCTGGAGCATTGGGATTTGTATTTTGTGTAATTTTAGCTGATTTGGAATCAATTAGAATGAACTGGTAGAATGCAAGGTTTTATTTCAATACCATTGATAGGAACCCAACCAAAACCATTTGGGATTAATTGCTTTAGTAAGTCCCAGGGTTCTTCGGTGGCAGGGTTACCTAGTTCTTGCTCGACTAGAGCATGCTTTACGCAACAAGATTTTATTTTGAAATTTGGTGGTATTCTTTGAACAGATAATTGATCGGGTTGCTCACCACTGAAAGGGGAAAATTTATTTGTATCTTGAATAGGATTATTTGTGGGGTTTGATTTGGGAAGGTTTTTCTGGGTTATTTGTGAAGCAGATGGGGCAAAGGAATCTGAATATCCAGTAGATCAACAGGTAGAAGCTTTAATATTTGCAATTTCTCAAGCGTTTATTGGTGACGCAAATGTTTTTGCAGATAGATCCCTTGAAATACTTAATAATCTATATTGGCCAACACTTGGAGAATTTAGATGGTATAAAGATAATTTTTTTAACAAAAATTTATACCAGAACAAATTGCAGAGAAGCATATTGGAAAGACAGGTTCATTTCTTGTCTTCCAACAAATTTTGCTCAAAAAGTAAGATCTCAAATTAAACTTGAGTACCCAGGTACCCCCTTAGAAGAATTAACTTATGGAAGAATAATTTCGATAATAAACAAAACAGGTTTGCAGTTTTGTACTGACATCAAAATGCATAGACAAGCCAAATTTGAAAGTAAAACCAATAATAAAGAATTAGGAAATTTCTGTGAACAATTAGGCTATGAGAAATTAACTCCTCCTTCTAAACAAATAAGGGCAAAGCCTCAAAAATATAGAAATTACAAAAGATTTAACAAGAGAAAACCAGTTGAAAAACCCATTAAACCCTATAAAAAAAACCCCAAAATAAAACTTATACATATAATAAAGGATTCAAGAAAAACATAATTTGTTATAAATGTGGCCGTGCAGGACACATGGCAAGAGATTGTAGAGTTAAACAAAAAATTAAGGAACTTAAAATGGATGATGAAATTAAAGAGAAGATTACAAAAATCTTGCTCTACGAAACAGAATCCTCTGATAACTCATCCTCTGAGGATGAACAAGAAATAATTTATCAAAATCAAGAAACTTCATCAGACTCTGATGTTGATTGTTTAAGTTGTGGTTCCCTTGGAGATAATTGTGATTGTAAATTTACAATTAACGTTATTTCTAAAGAAGCCAGAGTTCTATTAGACCTAGTAGGTCAAATAGAGGACCCACAAGTTAAACTTGCAATGCTCGAAAAATATAAAGAATTAGAAACTCAAGAAATAACAACTAATGAATTTACAGGCTATAATTTAAAAGATATATTAAATCCTCAAACAATCCCTGATTCTTTTTTTAATCAGGAACCTATGAGCCTTTCATTTCTTTATAAAGAAGTTGAGAATTTAAAAAATGAAATTAATGATTTAAAAAACAAATACAAAATTTTCAAAAATCCTTGGGGAAGGGAAAGGGAAAAACTATTTCCAATTCTTCCTCCACACAATTTGATGAAGAAAAAGAATTTGATGCTCTTTACAATGAAGATGCAAATTTCTTTTTAAGAATAAAAACAATGCAACAGAAGTGGCATGTAAAGGTAAATCTAAAAATTAACAAATCTTTCCATCAGCCTTTTATTGCCTTAGTTGATTCAGGAGATGACCTTAATTGTAATCAAGAAGGTCTTATTCCTACACAATATTACCAAAAGACAATTCAAAAATTATATGCAGCAAATAATCAAAAATTACAAGTAAACTATAAGTTAGAAGAAGCAAGTATTTGTAACAACGGAGTTTGTTTTAAAAGCTCATTTCTTCTTGTTAAAGATACTTCAGAACAAATAATTTTAGGAACTTAGAGCGAAGATAAGTCTGCCTTGAATGAAGCTTGAAGTCTTCTTAAATAGAGGGGAGAAGCCTTCGAGAAAGCGGACTTGAATTGGTTTGAAATGCGGGAAAGCAGGTACTGTTAAATTTTTGACTTCACACCATGCTTTTTATTGTAGCTACTTTATTCTTTGTCTGCCATTATTCAACGTCGGCACAAACTGACAAACAACTTTACTTTTGCTTTTAATAAAGTAGATAACTGAGTGGAATACTTTGTCGGCCATCTTGACTTGAGAGAGATGCGACAAAACTGAATTCTTCTTTTTGATTTATTGGTCAAAAAATCCAAAATCTGGGTCATTATTTTCCAGATAAGGATTATAATCATCCCCTTCTGTTACTGAAACTTATTGTTCTTCATCTTCATCAGACCCTATGGATGAAAGGGCCTCCTTTAACAATTTTTTGTACTCCGCAGGAGTGGAAGCACTAAAATTTATTGTATAAGGAGTTATTGGTTGAGACGATGAACTGATAACTTCTTTTCCTTTTATTTGAGAAGGAGGTGTCTTTGGGGGTTCATATGTCGGAGGAACCCTTCTTTTATTTATCTGACCAAGATTATTTTTCCAGGCTTCAAACTTGGTTTCAACAACCTTTTCATTAAACTTCTTCCACCAACAGACGGTGTTGACTGAACAAATGTATTTAGGAAATGGCTCGGGTAAATGGAGGTGGTATTCAAAATTAAATTTGAGTAACCACGCAATACTGAATTGAGCACAAAAATGCAACAATTTTCCAAAAATTTGTATATTTGGGGTTAATTGTTTAAATTCAAAATAGAGATGGTGAATTGAATTGGGAAGGATGTCGGCAGATAGGCCATACTCCTAAAACCATTCCATGAACCAATTTGGAAATCGGGTTTGGTTATTTAAAAAATTTAAGTACCAGGAATGACGAGGATTTGGTTGAAATAAATCCATTTCCCATGCTTTTTGATAATCCCAGTAAGTATAGACAGGCGGGTCAAATACCCTTGAAAATCTTTTGGGTTTCTGAGAACTCTGACCCCAATCAGATAGGGTTAGAACCTTTAATATTCTGCATTGTGAATATGCAATTACTTCTGGAGCATTGGGATTTGTATTTTGTGTAATTTCAGCTGATTTGGAATCAATTAGAATGAACTGGTAGAAAGTAAGGTTTTTTTCAACACCGTTGACAGGAACCCAACCAAAACCATTTGGGATTAATTGCTTTAGTAAGTCCCAGGGTTCTTCGGTGGCAGGGTTACCTAGTTCTTGCTCGACTATAGCATGCTTTACGCAACAAGATTTTATTTTGAAATTTGGTGGTACTCTTTGAACAGATAATTGATCGGGCTGCTCACCACTCAAAGGAACAAATTTATTTGTATCTTGAATAGGATTATTTGTGGGGTTTGATTTGGGAAGGTTTTTCTGGGTTATTTGTGAGGCATATGGGGCAAAGGAATCTATTGTTAATTCTTTTGATTTTCCCGAAGAGGGGGAGGCCCCACCTTGGACAGACCCTCCTCGAACATACCCACCTCAGGCCTTAGATGCCATTAGGAATTCTTTTCCTGCAAAAATTCCCCGGTTAGAAAATCAGGGATAAAATTATTTTCTTCTTTTAAATATTCTATTTCAAAATCAAAACAGCTTAATAAACTTTTCCATCTTGCGAAAATATGCTTAGAAACTAGATTTTTAACATCTTTTTCTAAAACATCCTTGGCTGCTTTACAGTCAATTCGAAGTAAAAACTTTTTATTTATTAAATCATCTTGAAATTTTGTAATACATAGTACTATAGATAAAATTTCTTTTTTAATAGTACTATATTTTTCTTGAGAAGCGATCCAATGACCAGAATGATATCGGACTACCTGTTCTACTTTTGACTCTGGAAGGATTTGGAGTAGGATACCACCATATCCTTTATCTGATGCATCTGTCTGAACAATTAGACTAGCATCGGGATGTGGAAATCCAAGACAAGGAAGTGACTTGACATCCTTTTTTATATCTAGAACTAAATTGGATAATTCAGAAGACCAAGGTTTAGGATTTTTGGTTTTCCTAAGCCTAGAATTAAGGGGTTTACATTTTACCCTAATGTTTGGAATAAACTCAGATACATAATTTAAACATCCTAAGAATCTTTGTAATTGTTTTTTATCCTTTAATTCGTTTGGGAAATTATCAGCAAAAGTTATACTTCGGCTAATTGGGGTTATTATTCCTCGAAAGATTTCATGGCCTAAGAATCTTATTTTTGTTTGAAACAATTTTATTTTCTTAGCTGAAATCACCATACCATTTATTTTTATTGTTTCTTTAAAAGTATTAAGGTGTTTAAAATGTTGTTCTAGTGATTGAGAAAATATTAGAACATCATCTATATAAACAATAATAAATTCTGAATAAGGATTTAAAATATCATTCATTATATTTTGAAATTCGGAAGGAGCATTCTTTAAGCCCATTGGCATAACGTTCCATTCAAAGTGTCCAAAGGGAACTGTGAATGCTGTTTTGTATTTATCTTTTTCTTCTAACTTTATTTGATAGAATCCTGATTTCATATCAAATTTAGAAAAAATGATTCCATCATGTAATCTTTTTAGTAAATCTCTTTTATCAGGGATTGGGTATCTTATCCATTTTAAAACTTTGTTTAATGGTTTATAGTTAATTACCATCCGAGGTTCTCCTCTTTCTATTTCAGATTGTTTATTGACATAGAAAGTAGTGCAACTCCATGGGGGATTTGCTAGGCCTAATTAATTTTTTTATCTAGAAATCCTTTTATTTATTTTTTGTAAAATTCTAAAGTTTCACTATTCATTTGAATAGGTCTTGCTTTAGTTGGTATTTTACTTTCATGAAAATCATCTTCATATGGTAGGGACACCATATGAGTTTTTCTTTCCCAAAAAGCATTGGGAACGTATGAACAAACTTCATTTTCAAAACTCTTTTGTAACTTAATTATTTTTTCTTTTATTAAAGGATCTTGAATTTGTTTTTCTATTTTAGCATATAAGATTTCTTTTTGGAGAAATCCTATTTGATTTTCTTTTCTGCGAATTATAGATAGAAAATTCTTTTCTTCTAAATTATCTTTTATATTATTCAATTCTTTTGTCTTTATTGGGTTTATAAATTCAAATAGTATTTCTTGATTATCTTTTATAGTTTTTATTCCTTCTTCTGTAATTTGAGGAGGATACAGTTGTGTTAGGAAAGGTGTTCCTAAAATTATTTGTTCTGAAGTATCTTTAACAAGGAGGAAAGAACTTTTAAAGCAAATTCCCTTGTTACAAATACTTGCTTCTTCTAACTTATAATTTACTTGTAGCTTTTGATTATTAGCTGTGTATAGTTTTTGAATTGTCTTTTGATAGTATTATGTAGGAATAAGACCTTCTTGAATCCAATTAAGGTCAGCTCCTGAATCAACGAAGGCAATAAATGGTTGATGGAAAGATTTGTTAATTTTTAGATTTACCTTTACATGCCATTTCTGTTGCGTAGTTTTTATTCTTAAAAAGAAATTTGCTTCTTCATTGTAAAGAGCATCAAATTCTTTTTCTTCATCAAATTGTGTGGAGGAAGAATTGGAAATAGTTTTTCCTTTTCCCTTCCCCAAGGATTTTTGAAAATTTTGTTGCAAAATTTTGTATTTGTGTTTTAAATCAGTAATTTCATTTTTTGAATTCTTAACTTCTTTATAAAGAAATGAAAGGCTCATAGGTTCTTGATTAAAAGAAGAATCAGGGATTGTTTGAGGATTTAATATATCTTTTAAATTATAGCCTGTAAATTCTTTAGTTGTTATTTCTTGAGTTTCTAATTCTTTATATTTTTCAAGCATTGCAAGTTTAACTTGTGGGTCTTCTATTTGACCGACTAGGTCTAATAGAACTCTGGCTTCTTTAGAAATAACGTTAATTGTAAATTTACAATCACAATTATCTCCAAGGCAACCACAACTTAAACAACCAACATCAGAATCTGATGAAGTTTCTTGATTTTGATAAATTATTTCTTGTTCATCCTCAGGATGAGTTATTAGAGGATTCTGTTTCATAGAGCAAGATTTTAGCAATCTGCTCTTTAATTTCATCATCCATCTTAAGTTCCTTAATTTTTTGTTTAACTCTACAATCTCTTGCCATGTGTCCTACACGGCCACATTTATAGCAAATTATATTTTAAAATAAAAGAAGGAATTTGGATGCCGACCATAAACGATGCCGACCAGGGATCGGCGGATGTTGCTTTTAGGACTCCGCTAGCACCTTATGAGAAATCAAAGTCTTTAGGTTCCGGGGGGAGTATGGTCGCAAGGCTGAAACTTAAATTCTTTTGATTTTCCCAAAGAGGGGGAGGCCCCACCTCGGACAGACCCTCCTCGAACAGACCCACCTCGGGCCTTAGATGCCATTAGGAATTCTTTTCCTGCAAAATTTCCCTGTTTAGAAAATCATGGATAAAATTATTTTCTCCTTTTAAATATTCTATTTCAAAATCAAAACAGCTTAATAAACTTTGCAATCTGGCGAAAATGTGTTTAGAAACCAGATTTTTAACATCTTTTTCTAAAACATCCTTGGCTGCTTTGCAGTCAATTCGAAGTAAAAACTTTTTATTTATTAAATCATCTTGAAATTTTGTAATACATAGTACTATGGATAAAATTTCTTTTTTAATAGTACTATATTTTTCTTGAGAAGCGATTGAAAGACCATAATGATATCGGATTACTTGTTCGACTTTTGACTCTGGAAGGATCTGGAGTAGGATACCACCATATCCTTTATCTGATGCATATGTCTGAACAATTAGACTAGCATCGGGATGTGGAATACCAATACAAGGAAGTGACTTGACATCCTTTTTTATATCTAGGACTAAATCGGATAATTCAGGGGACCATAGTTTAGGACTTTTGGTTTTTATAAGCCTAGAATAAAGGGGTTTACACTTTATCCTAATGTTTGGAATGAACTCAGATACATAATTTAAACATCCTAAGAATCTTTGTAATTGTTTTTTGCCTTTTAATTCATTTGGAAAATTATCAGTAAAAGCTATACTTCTGCTAATTGGGGTTATTGTACCTTGGAAAATTTCATGGCCTAAGAATCTTATTTTTGTTTGAAACAATTTTATTTTCTTAGCTGAAATCACCATACCATTTCTTTTTATTGTTTCTTTAAAAATATTAAGGTTTTTAAAATGTTGTTCTAGTGATTGGGAAAATATTAGAACATCATCTATATAAACAATAATAAATTCTGAATAAGGATTTAAAATATCATTCATTATATTTTGAAATTCAGAGGGAGCATTTTTTAATCCCATTGGCATAACATTCCATTCAAAGTGTCCAAAGGGAAATGTGAATGTCGTTTTGTATTTATCATTTTCTTCTAACTTTATTTGATAAAATCCTGATTTCATGTCAAATTTAGAAAAAATGATTCCATCGTGTAATCCTTTTAATAAATCTCTTTTATTAGGGATTGGGTATCTTGTCCATTTTAAGGCTTTGTTTAAAGGTTTGTAGTTAATTACCATCCGAGGTTCTCCTCTTTCTATTTCAAATTGTTTATTAACATAAAAGGTAGTGCAACTCCATGGGGATTTGCTTGGCCTAATTAATTTTTTATCTAAAAATTCTTTTATTTCTTTTTTACAAAATTCTAAAGTTTAACTATTCATTTGAATAGGTCGAGCTTTAGTTGGAATCTTACTTTCATGAAAATCATCTTCATATGGTAAGGATACCATATGAGTTTTTCTTTCCCAAAATGCATTGGGAACATCTGAACAAACTTCTTTTTCAAAATCCTTTTGTAACTTAAATATTTTTTCTTTTATTAAAGGATCTTGAATTTGTTTTTCTATTTTAGCATATAAGATTTATTTTTGGATAAATCCTATTTGATTTTCTTTTCTGCGAATTACAGATAGAAAATTCTTTTCTTCAAAATTATCTTTTAAATTATTTAATTCTTTTGTCCTTATGGGGTTTATGAATTCAAATAATATTTCTTGATTATCCTTTATGGTTTTTATTCCTTCTTCTGTGATTTGGAGAGGATAAAGTTGTGTTAAGAAAGGTGTTCCTAAAATTATTTGTTCTGAAGTATCTTTAACAAGAAGAAATGAGCTTTTAAAACAAACTCCCTTGTTACAAATACTTGCTTCTTCTAACTTATAGTTTACTTGTAATTTTTGATTATTTGCTGTATATAATTTTTGAATTGTCTTTTGGTAATATTGTGTAGGAATAAGACCTTCTTGAATACAATTAAGGTCAGCTCCTGAATCAACTAAGGTAATAAATGGCTGATGGAAAGATTGTTAATATTTAGATTTATCTTTACATGCCATTTCTGTTGCATTGTTTTTATTCTTAAAAAGAAATTTGCCACTTCATTGTAAAGAGCATCAAATTCTTTTTCTTCATCAAATTGTGTGGAGGAAGAATTGGAAATAGTTTTTCCCTTTCCCTTCCCCAAGGATTTTTGAAAATTTTGTTGCAAAATTTTGTATTTGTTTTTTAAATCAGTAATTTCATTTTTTAAATTCTTAACTTCTTTATAAAGAAATGAAAGGCTCATAGGTTCCTGATTAAAAAAAGAATCAGGGATTGTTTGAGGATTTAATATATCTTTTAAATTATAGCCTGTAAATTCATTAGTTGTTATTTCTTGAGTTTCTAATTCTTTATATTTTTCAAGCATTGCAAGTTTAACTTGTGGGTCCTCTATTTGACCGACTAGGTCTAATAGAACTCTCGCTTCTTTAGAAATAACGTTAATTGTAAATTTACAATCACAATTATCTCCAAGGCAACAACAACTTAAACAACCAACATCAGAGTCTGATGAAGTTTCTTGATTTTGATCAATTATTTCTTGTTCATCCTCAGAGGATGAGTTATCAGAGGATTCTGTTTCGTAGAGCAAGATTTTTGTAATCTTCTCTTTAATTTCATCATCCATTTTAAGTTCCTTAATTTTTTGTTTAACTCTACAATCTCTTGCCATGTGTCCTGCACGGCCACATTTATAACAAATTATGTTTTTCTTGAATCCTTTATTATATGTATAAGTTTTATTTTGGGGTTTTTTTATTGGGTTTAATGGGTTTTTCAACTGGTTTTCTCTTGTTAAATCTTTTGTAATTTCTATATTTTTGAGGCTTTGCCCTTATTCGTTTAGAAGGAGGAGTTAATTTCTCATAGCCAAATTGTTCACAGAAATTTCCTAATTATTTATTATTGGTTTTACTTTCAAATTTGGCTTGTCTATGCATTTTGATGTCAGTACAAAACTGCAAACCTGTTTTGTTTATTATCGACATTATTCTTCCATAAGTTAATTCTTCTAAGGGGGTACCTGGGTACTCAAGTTTAATTTGAGATCTTACTTTTTCAGAAATTTTTTTTGGAAGACCAGAAATGAACCTGTCTTTCCAATATGATTCTCTGCAATCTGTTCTGGTATAAATTTTTGTTAAAAAATTATCTTTATACCATCTAAATTCTCCAAGTGTTGGGAAATATAGATTATTAAGTATTTCAAGGGATCTATCTGCAAAAACATTTGCGTCACCAATAAACGCTTGAGAAATTGCAAATATTAAAGCTTCTACCTGTTGATCTACTGGATATTCAGATTCCTTTGCCCCATCTGCCTCACAAATAACCCAGAAAAACCTTCCCAAATCAAACCCCACAAATAATCCTATTCAAGATACAAATAAATTTGCCCCTTTGAGTGGTGAGCAACCCGATCAATTATCTGTTCAAAGAGTACCACCAAATTTCAAAATAAAATATTGTTGCGTAAAGCATGCTCTAGTCGAGCAAGAACTAGGTAACCCTGCCACCGAAGAACCCTGGGACTTACTAAAGCAATTAATCCCAAATGGTTTTGGTTGGGTTCCTGTCAATGGTATTGAAAAAAACCTTGCATTCTACCAGTTCATTCTAATTGATTCCAAATCAGCTGAAATTACACAAAATACAAATCCCAATGCTCCAGAAGTAATTGTATACTCACAATGCAGAATATTAAAGGTTCAAATCCGGGAAAGCAGGTACTGTTAAATTTTTGACTTCAGACCATGCTTTTTACTGTAGCTGCTTTATTCTTTGTCTGCCATTATTCAACGTCGGCACAAACTGACAAACAACTTTACTTTTTCTTTTAATAAAGTGGATTTTTTGACAAATAAATCAAAAAGAAGAATTCAGTTTTGTCGCATCTCTCTCAAGTCAAGATGGCCGACAAAGTATTCCACTCAGTTATCTACTTTATTAAAAGCAAAAGTAAAGTTGTTTGTCAGTTTGTGCCGACGTTGAATAATGGCAGACAAAGAATAAAGCAGCTACAGTAAAAAGCATGGTCTGAAGTCAAAAATTTAACAGTACCTGGTTTCCCGGATTTCAAACCAATTCAAGTCCGCTTTCTCGAAGGCTTCTCCCCTCTATTTAAGAAAACTTCAAGCTTCATTCAAGGCAGACATATCTTCGCTCTAAGTTACTAATTGAGTTTTCTTTGTAATCTTGTAGTGTTGAAGTTTTGTAAAGAAAGTTTACATTTGAAGCTATGTATTTGTAAGATATCTCAAATAATTTGAAGTTACTCTAATGTAATTTACTATCAAGTTTTATGAATTAAAAACTGATAGTTTGATAACAGTACTTTCATTTATACTCTGATTTCATCTATTTCAACTATTCTCTATTTACTAATTCTTTGAGATGATCCATAGTGGCATTCTGGTGTCAGAGCCATAGTGCTCTGGTACTTATTTCAGTCTCGAGTTTTCCTTTCTTGCAGCGTTGGTCAGCCTGAAGGGTGTTCCTGGTAGTAAATCCCGACGAACAGGGTAGTAAACCTGTTGGTAAGCATGGTGATCCCGGTGTTTGGTGAGGAAATCCTGTCTCTGTTTTAAGTACTAGTGTCATTAAGGTTCAGTTATCATGAGTAGTCTTCTTAAGATGGTCTCTAGGAAGGGTAAAGAAAAAATAGATGAGTTAGATAAGCCAAGTACAAGTGAAAGTCTTAATTCAACTCTAATTAATGAACAACAAATAATCTTACCAGATATAGAACAAAAGTTACATAATTGGAGTATTCCTTCAATAAATGTTTCTGAAATTTATAAAACCAAATTAATTGACAAATTTAAATCTGATTTTATAATTAAAACTGCTGAATACACAATTAAGGTAGATAAGACTCAGGAGAGTTTAAATCTCTTGAATTTATCTATGCGTAAAGAACATAAACAAAAATACATATTTTTGCATATTGGTTTAATACAAGTTGCAATTAAACCACTACACAGATTAGGCATAGACACACCTGTGTGTATGCTTAAGGGATACTCGACCTGCAAGGTTCGAGGATCAAGTACTTTCAATAATTGAGACCAATCTTCATGATGGTCCGACCTTTTTGAATAATTTTCCAAATTATACAATGTCTCTTGAAAGTCTTGGAAAAAATAAGCATAATATCAAATTGGATATTAAAATAAAAGAAGGAATTCGGAATCCAAACTCCTATCCTATGGCAGTAATATATAAAATATATTACAAGGCCATGAAAACAAATATTTCACCAAAAGCATTAAATATTTCTTCAAAAGAAGACACTTTGCTCTTACAAGTAAATATTAAAAAATCAAATGCAGTAACACCTAAGAGACTTAATCATAATGAAGTCTCTAGGAATCTTGAATGGAATTTACAAGAGATTCTGCCTCCAGAGGAGTCAGAACCTTCTCAAATGACAATACCGGTTGAGTATGCATCTGGTAATGTTTCAATAAGTTTTGCACCATTTAGTAGAAGTAATTCTACTAGATCGTTCAGAACTCCAGAAGGATCTAAACAAACAAATAATTCAAGAAAATCAATGGATTCATTTCATTCATTAAGATTAGCAGGAGTAAGAGATCATCCTGTTATTCCTCAACCTGAATACAGGGTTGAAACACCACAATCTGTTCAACCTGTAACTCAGAGAGAGTCTCCAACTCTATCTGAAATAAATCAAAGTTTTGAAACCCCAAATCAATGTTTTGTAATAACAAAATTTTACATTGATAAACAGAAACTACAGAAAGAATTTTTAAAACTTGAATTTGAAAACAAGAGAAAATGGTTCTTCTCCACGTTTTCCCAATCAGAAATAAGGCAATATAGGGAATCCTATTTTGCTTATTTAGAGGAGGAAGAGGATGATACTATTCCCTACTTCACATGGTTTGAAAATCACTGTTTTAAAAATTTAGAATTAAATACCTTAAATTCCGCCAAAAGAATTTGGAAGACAACTAAGGGCAAAGAGGTTATTTCTGTAATTCTACCACGGGAAGAAATAACTTTCCCAAATGTTGAAAATGTCGAAATAACTGCATCCTCTTTCAAAACAATGAAAGAAGATGCTAAAACATTAACTATACAAAATCCCACAAGAAATGATATAAAAAATATTCAAGTTTGGTATTTTTGCTCAATTTTTACGTAATATCCCTTTAAATAAGATTATTTACGTAAATCTTAACTTTGATTTATTATATATATATATATATATATATATTAAAAAAAAGGTGAATATCTTTGGTACCAATGTAAAATTGGATGTCAATTTTACACAATATATATATGGCCCAATTAGATATTGCCAAGCAATGACAGGTCATTTAAAATGTGACAACTCATCTCTTTCTTAGTAAAACATTCATTTGGTCCTTATACATCTGAACCATCTCTCTCACGTCTCACCCTCCGTGTTCATCTTCTTCTTGGTTGGCAACAGTGAGTGAGATATTGATTTGCAAAATTAAAGTCATATAAATATATAAAATAGAAAAAAAAAGTCATATAAACATTGTTAGAAAATTAGAGAAATATTTGTTATCTTTTCATATCATAGAATAATTTAGAGTATATTGGATGATCTTTGTAACACCCCGATTTTTACTGTCCTTCTATATATATATATATATATATATATATATATATATATATATGTTTATATTTTTATTCGAGACCTAGAAAATGATTTTGAATAAACCAAAGTCATATTTATACTCTACTTTATCATAGAGAGTTACGATTAAATTTTGGGTTGAAAATTAAGATGGAACTCGGTCTATGTTTTCACTGATGATAAAATTTTACTGATCAGAAAACCTAATTTTGACTCGGGAATGAAATGGTTAGATTTTATATTGCGTTTCCAATGATATTAGTTATTTTGAAAATTTTCAAAATAAATAAGTTATTATACGCTAGGCGGGCAAATACTCGACAATCGGGTATCGACGGAATCGAGAACGGATGTGCAGAGACAAAAACCCGACGTCGGATGGATGAAGACAACGAGTCATCCATGATGACTCATGGTGGTGAGTCATAGGGGTGAGTCCCCTAGAATTTAATGCATGTAATGATGACACCAAAGTATCATGATATTTATTCTAGTGAAAAGACCAAAATGCCATTGGTCTTTAAGTGAAATTCCAAGAGTGTCCCTAAATGAATTTGACCAAAATACCCTCCCACCTCCTCAATTTCGTGGCTGCCCTCACTTCATCCCAACACTTAGCCATTTTTTCTTGATTCACTTCACTTTCTCTCACAAAATACAAAGGAACCTCCATTGATGTTCTTGAAGAAAACTTGCAAAGTTTATCAATTCTCTTCCATTTCTCTTCATTTCAAGGTGAGGACTCTCTTCTTAATCCTCTTAACTTCATTAATCTTCAACAAATTTCCATTTTCATCAACTATTTCTGTAACACCCTGTTTTTCCTATGCTGTCTGTAGCAGTAAATACAAATTTAAATGTGTTTATTTTAGATTAAACCCAGAGGATGATTTTAATCAAAATAAAATCATTTTCTTGTGTTGTTATATCATATGAAGTTACGGTAAAAATTTCGGTTGAAAATTCAGACGGAAGCCAGTTTGCGTTCTCACTGCCAATACAAGTTTACGGAGCTAGGGGCCAAATTTTAATTCGTGAACGAGACGGTTAGTGTTTTTATGATGTTTTGTGTGGGTTTGGGGGTTTTTCGAAAAATCTTGTTCGGGGCCAAATCTTAGGGATTTCCCGGGCGAAATCGTCGGGAAATACGATCGGGGAAGTCATCTGATATGCAATGAAGCAGAGCATCAAGAGGATGAAGTGACATGGAGTGACTTGATGTGAAGGCTACGACACACCTCAAAAAGTGAATCTTGACTTTATTTCAAAATCTCACTTTTTCATCTTTCTCTCTCCAACCTTACCTCCATACCATACCTCCACCTTACCACACCTTACCTTCTTTCTTTCCCTACAAGCAAACCTTCTTTTTATCTTCTTTTTCCTCTCCAAAACCGTGCTCCTCTCTCTCACTCTCTATAAATACTCTTCATTTCCACACTTCACCACTTTTCCTCCATTTTCTCACATTTACACCTTATTACATTTCTTCTTCTTCTCTCTTCTAAAGTTCATCTTTTTATCAAGCTTTTTACTTTAAGTTCTTCATCAAAGTTATTCATATTGTTGAGGGTAATGATCCTATGTTGTCTATTTTTCAAGTTCTTGTCTTCATGTTCATAGTTTTGCTTTAAGTTTCCTTTAAGCTTTCAAACTTCTAAAATCTCTTAAAAATGGTAGAAAACTCCGTTTGAGTTGAAACCAATTTATATGTTCTTATTTTTACTCCTACTACCACATACTAAAAGGTTGTGTAAAACAAAAATTTCTAACCCTATTTTCTTGATGAGGCCGAAACCATGCTTTTTGGTTTTGGTGGGTTTTGTTTAACTTTGCTTGTATGGACTTGTATTTGAGTTCTATTCCAAGATGATCATGGACCAAGGCTCCTTTATGTTAAAGGATGCTATGTCTAAGTTATTGGAAAGTTTAAAGATTTTTACTCTATTTTTATGTAAAGACCAAAACCAATGAGTTTTAAGGCAATGTTGTTTAAGTTTTGTTTTCCAAAATGATCATGGATTAAGACTCCTTGATATAGGAGGATGCTAAGTCCAAGAGATTGGAAAATTTGAAGATTTCTAACCCCTATTTCTTGAAAAGGCCGAAACCTTCAATGGTTACGGCAAAGATGTTGAGTTTTGTTTTTCCAAAGTGATCATGGACTAAAAGGCTCCTTTATGTTAAAGGATGCTATGTCTAAGTGATTGTAAAGTTTAAAATATTTCTTGATTTATTTTCCTATGATGGCCGAATGTAAAATTTGACCTAGGATGTGTTATTTTATTTTGTTTTCCAAGATGATTATGGATCAAATCTCCTTTATGTTAAAGGATGCTATGTCCAAAAGATTGGATGATTTAAAGATCTCTAACCTCACAAACATGTTAAGTCTGAACCTAAGAGTTCATGGTCTAAGACATTTGACTTTTCCATTTTCCAAAATGATCATGGTTTCAAGCTCCTTACTATGTATGGATGCTAACCTAAAGAGATTGGAAAGTTTAGAAATTTCTAGCCTATTTATCTATGCTTGGCCGAAACCCTAAGTCAAGTACTTAGTGGGATTTTTAATTCAACTTTGTTAAAAGATCATTGTTTATGAACTCCTAACACTTAAGGATCATAAATCCATGAGTTGTATAATTTTCGGGAATCCTTTACCTTAAGAACTAGTCTTGGTCGAACCTATACCTTGTGGTTTAGTATTCTTGTTTGATTTTAATTTGTGATTTTGTGTTCATAACCTTACACTTTCATCGCGGAGGAAACAAGGACGTTCATGGTTTACCTCTCCAAGCATCTAATCTCCTTACCTTCACGGAAGGTAAGACGGGATTGCCTAGGGATATTCAATGACTATATGCATGTGTGTATGTGTTTACTTGAGTGATTTGAATATTATTGTGATATTGAGCCAATACTTGAATAACTTGTTTACTTGAACTATTGTAGTTATTACTTGAATTTGAACATTACTTGCTTTAAAGTGTTATGAATTATATATATGTGATGAACTGTCATTAACTGTGATATTATTGTTGAGAATATATTACTGTTGATTGAAGTTTGAGAAGCCGGACTTGAGTCTGTGCACAATGATTATAAAGGATTAAAAGCCTTAATAAGCCTTGAATAGAACTTTGAAAGTATTGGTTTCATTTATAAAAGTTCCTTGTTTAAAATGCTTACTTCAAGAAAATGAGATTCTTATTTTGAAAAGAAACGTTGAAGTGTTTTTAAGACGATAGAAACTACCTTTTTATGATCCAAAGTTGGTACGAGAGAAAACCTTTTTCGAACTATGTGTTGTATGAAGGAAAAACCCTTTGAAAATATTTGACTTTATTCCATCAAGGAATTTCAAATACAAACGAATTTCCTAAATGTTTTAGAAAAGATTTTGCAAAGGAAAAGGATTTTCTCCTAAATGATTTGGAAACATTCCGGTTACTTGGATAAGTGACCGAGGTTTTGTTTTGGATTTGATTTTCACTGAGCGAAAAGTAAACACATGTGAATTGAATCTAGTTCGCGGGACGTCGCTTCTAGTATTCTGTAATATGCACGTTGATCCTTCATCCGTGCCACGTTGTTGTGGACTGTGTGTCCTAATCAAGTTGTTGTGGACTGTGTGTCCTAATCATGTTGTTGTGGACCGTGTGTCCTAACCACGTTGTGATGAACATTGTTAAAGGTGAATGTTGTTTTCTACGACCATAAGCCTAGGACTGGTGCATTGGTCTAAGGTGTTGTGATTAAGCACTTGGACTGCATGTCCCGTGTTGATGTTGATAATTTCAAAATGATGAAATTTATGAATAGTCGCTAGCCTTTGAGCTTCGACAACGAATGAGAACGAACACAAAGAAAACATCGAGAACTAAAAGTTTTACATTTGCATTTACGGCAGACATGCCCGACATGGTTTTAACGTGAGACCTTAACATGAAAGGTATCATGTGACGGTGTATTATCGTTGTTCTTAAATTGGACAATGAGACGGTGTACATGTATCGTTGTGCCTAAATGGACAATGAAACGGCGTGCATAATCGTTGTGCCTAAATGGCCAATGAGACAGTGTATTATCGTTGTGCTTAGCTAGCCAATGAGACAGTGTATCGAGCCTGATCAACTCATTTGGAGGATGTGGGGATCTCCGGAGATTATGATTAGAGCCTGATGATAGAAGTGTCATGCATTATCTTTATAAAATTGATTGATTCGGGTATGAGACCCACTGAAATAGTACTTTTTGTTTACCTATGAGTAATGTTTAGAATGTTAATATACCAAGGTGTTGTATGTATCATGTGTATGGTTGTTTTATGATATATCAATTTGCCGGTGTCTCACTCTTACAGTTATATCAGGCCTCTTCAGGTTTTTGCTGTAGTACTTTGTTACTCTAGTACCGATGTTGCAGAGGAGTCTTTCTAAGTCACTTGAAGACCTAGTGTCAGAGGTTGGGAAAGTATTCTGATTGGGGGTCTCTCCAATGAATATTTGATAGAATGACCAGCTTATGAGTCTGAGTTGGGTTGTATATCTAAGGAGGTCGGTAAATGTAGTGTTATATACATCCATCTGTATTTTGAACTTTTCTTTCGAAAGTGGAAACTTAGAGAAATGTTGTATGTCATGGTAACTTTGTTACGAACGTGACTTTACGTTTTAAATGTATGTATGATGGATTTCAAAGTTATCCTTATAGAAGAAAATTTTATACCCCAGTTTTCTGACTTAAAAGAAAACAAATTTTTCGAAAGCAACCGGCAAATTATCTCTTTAATTTAAATTCCGCATGTGTTACGTAGTAACACCCTAAGGGGGGGGTGTTACAATTTCCCAAATCTCAATTCCTAGATCTAGTTTTTCAAAAAAAATCATAGAAAAATCCTGTTAATATGAAACCAATTTCTATGAACTCTATATGATGTCTAGATTGGTTATCCAAGAGCATGAATCAAAATAAAATTTTCTCCCTATTTTCCTATTGTTGGCTGAAACTAAGCTCAAAGGGAGTTATGGGTTTTGCTTCAATTTTTGTGAAGTAACACTTAATTTAGTCTTTCTAATACTCATAGTCGTTGAATCTAAAAGCTTAAGAATTTTTAAAATCTCTAGCCTATTTTACTCTGCAAGGCCGAAACCCTAACTGTTGCTTTGGCTTCAATGACTCGAGAGGGGGGGGGGGGTGAATTAGGTCTTCTTAAAATATTTCCCTCTTAAAAACTTTTCACAAAACTTTACTTTTCAGATTTGTGGCCTCGGGATCTTTTAGAAAATCAATGAAGGGTTTATATAAAATCTTGAATAGAAGGTGATGGGGATAAGAAAGATTGATTCAGAATTAATATATCACATAATAGGTCCAGGTTCAAAACTCAATAATAACAAAATACAGAAATTGATTAAACCTTTAAAGATTAAGAACAAGTTATGCAAGTTTCAGATACAAGTATTAACAATAAAGAACAAACTTGCAGGTTTCAGTTTCAGTAATAGTTCAATTTCAGCAATCAAGAATGGTTTTGATCAACTCGGTTTTGAACGCAAATAACACAATCTTGATTACAATCACTGCTTGATACCTACCTTTGCTATTTGATACTAAAACACTTGCATACACATTAAGTTGTATTTGTCATATATCAAAATCTCTAATTCATTGAGTCTAACACTAACCATATGGGTCAGATGAGTTTTTGATTCAATCTTTATCAAATAACAATTGATTATGTCTTCTTAATACTTAAGGATCATAAATCCAAGAGTTGTAGAAATTTTGACATCCCTATCCTAATTTAACCATGTAGGCCGAAACCTCATCATGAGTGATTAGGAGGATTTTGTTGTTTTACTTTGTTAATTGTGTTGTGATTTATTGCAATGATCATTGTTGTGGATCGTACTAAGTTGTGAGGTGGAATCGGAAACGAATCGAAAAGAAAACTATGAGAGGAAAACTGTAACTTCAAGAGGTAAGGGGAGTTTACCTGAGGGGTTTTGATAGCCACATGCTATCCGTGAGTCTGTATGATTATTTGTGATTTCGTTGTGGTTGCTTGATTTATTTGACGTAATTGTTTACCTGAGTTATTAAAATTATCTGTGGTGTATGTTTATTTGTGATATATGTTTATCGGTGGATACATGTTATAACAGTGATATCAGTTATAACTGTGATGTGTGATTTTACTGTTGTTGGTTGTTTGACTGAGAAGTCTGATAGTGGTCAGTGCTAAATTAAGCTTAAATATAAAAACTTGGAAAATATTGAATAAGTTGAAAAATGTTGAAGAAGATGTTGTTTAAGTTAATTTTGTGGAATTTGAAGAAAAGTTGAAAATAATATTATTTTAATGATTTTACGGTAAAAGAGTGATCTATGAGTAATAGTGAGAGCGAACCCGTGAAAATTTTTCAGTCACGTTAATTCTCCCAAAATAAATTCTTAACTAAAATAGAAAGTTATTATAAAAAGTTAAGTTTCAAAAAATAACTTAATTTCCATGTTGAAATTTTTTTTAAGAGAAAAGAGTCAAATTTTGACTTATAAAGAGGATTTTAATTCTAAACGACGAGTAATTCAGAAAATAGTTTTACGGCAATGTTTTGAAAATATTTTCATTTTATTTGGACCGAAATGGGTCATGAATGGGTTCTTTTTCAAGAATTAAAGTTTTCAGAAAAATACTTTTAAGAGGAAAAGAATTGGAGAAAAATGAATTTCTGTGATTTAACGGTTTATAAAAGAATTTCAAACGGAAAAGATTTTCTGCAAGAGTTTTTATTCAGCGAAATCATTTCCAACAACTTGGATAAGTTGTGGAGGTTTTGTTTTGTATTTGTATTTCACCGAACGAAAAATGATGTTAATAATGAAACGTGAACCTAGTTGCCGAGACATCGGGATTCTAGTGTTATGTGGTGAAAACACGTAGATCATTGATCCGTGTAACGTTGTTGTGGACTTTGTATCCCTTATACGGTGAGGTGAACATTGTTAAAGGTGAATGTTGTTTTCTATAACCACGAACCTAAGACTGAGGCATCGGTTTAAGGCTTTGTGATTGAGCACTCGGACTTTGTGTCCTGTGTTGACGATGAAAAATATTAACGTTGAAAATTATGAATGGTCGTAAGCCTTTGAGCTTCAACAAGGAAAGAATGAACAAAAACACAAATGACGAGAATAAATGTTTTACATGCATTATTTGGCAGACATGCCTGAGTTGCCATGTGTACGACTACAACAATAGTTGGATAGTTGTCACAAGGGGTCGTATGACTAGCTGCAATAGCTGTTTGAGTGGCTATCATACGAGGTCGGATAATATTTGTGCATAACTGCAATAGCTGTTTGAGTGGTTATGTATCTGTGTACAACTGCAGTAGTTGTTTGAGTGGTTGTCACAGAGGGATCGTGTGAATAGTTGCAATAGCTGTTTGAGCAATTGTCACATGAGGTTGACATGGGTTTTCCGACAATGTAACATGGAAAGTTGAAAGTTGACCATTGTTTCTTTCGTTGATAATGTTCCATGTAAAGAGCCTGATATGCTCAAACGAAAAGAAGTTGGGATTTCCGGAAATTAGATATCCAGGTTAGTTGTTGAATATTGAAGTGTCATGCATTTTTATAAATGACGATGATTGTCGGGTATGAATCCCATTGTTTAAAGTATTTGTTTATTCAGAGAATTCATGTATTGTATATATGTGTGTATGCTGTTATTTGTGTGCCGCGCATGTAATTATCATGATAAAACTCATTTGTCGGTATCTTACCCTTGCGATATATCTGTTTCTCTGGTTTTGCTGTTGTACCTTGGTACATGAGAGCAGATGGTGCAGAGGAGTTTCCAGTTTCGCTCAAGGAGTTTAGTCCCGATTGCTGAAGAGGTCAGGATAGTGGTAAGGACCATGGAGGTCTTTCCAGTGGATGTTGTATAGAGTGACCAGCTTAGGATTTTTCTTTGGGGTTGCGTATTTTTGAGAAAGTTGGTGTATGTGGTTTGAAAACTTATATGTTGTCGTGGTTTGATTTATGAATAAACTCAGTTTATATGTGTTGTCAAGTATAATGTGAATTTTATTATTGTGATGTGTGCATCACCTTTTCGAAGCAGTCCGCAAGAAAATTTTGTACCCAAGTTTTATGACTTAAAGTAAAATAAATTTCCGAAAGCAACCAGCATATTCATTTTTAATTTATTTATGCACGTGTTTACAAGGTAATGCCCGGGGGAGTGTTATGTAACACCCGGGTGCCGACGAGGGCGGGGAGTGGTGGCCGGTGCAAGAAGGCACGAACAAGGAGCGGCTCCTGGCAGGCTTCTAGGTGGAGGGACACATGAATGAACCGATTACACTCCCGAATGAGAGGGATCCTGAGACTGTGTAGGTTTGGGACTGTACAATTGAGGAAGGCTTATATGAATTGATTGGTACTACCTATACCAATAAGATGCATCTTCTTTTCGGTAGCCCATCACTTAAGAACTCCATAGTTAAGCGTGCTTGACTTGGAGCAATTCAGGGATGGGTGACCTCCTGGGAAGTTTTCCCAGGAAGCATGTTAGTGAGGACAAAGCATGCTGAAAAGACCCATGTTGAATGGCACATCTCCCAGTACGGTGTGGTTCGGGGACGAACCAAGCGGAAGATGGTGGGTATGTAATACCCGGGTGCAGACGAGGGTGGGGAGTGGTCGTCGGTGCAAGAAGGCACGAACAAGGAGCGACTCCTAGCAGGCTTCTAGGCAGAGAGACACATGAATGAACCGATTACACACCCGAATGAGAGGGATCCTGAGACTGTGTATGTATGGGACTATACAGTTGAGAAAGGCTTATATCAATTGATTGGTACTACCTATACCAATAAGATGGATCTTGTTTTCGATAGCCCATCACTTAAGAACTCCACAGTTAAGCGTGTTTGACTTGGAGCAATTATGGGATGGGTGACCTCCTAGGAAGTTTTTCCAGGAAGCGTGCGAGTGAGGACAAAGAATACTGAAAAGACCCGTGTTGGTTTGTGGGGATAATCGTCAATCCATAAAGCAGCCAAGGATGTTACAATCTCTTAAGATTTATTTCTTAATTATATTTTATGATTTGATTATCTATTTGATTAAGATTAGAATTCTACTATTAGTGTAAATAGGACTATTAGGGTTGTCTTTTGTAATCACATCATCACTAAATCAAATCAATATGAGTCTTAATATTTCTTAGTTTGTTTCTTTCTTTTCCATCTTCCCTACCTAAAACCTGCCAATTCAACATGGTATTAGAGAGGTACCATCCTCCGTGACCTGTCCTGTCAGTATTCCGCTGCGGAGTTCCGCTAAGTATGAAGGAACTCTAATCATCTTATCATCTTCGCAGCCATACAAAATATTGCCATTTTTCTCTCTCTTCAGTTGTGTTCTTCTTTTCCGGCACATCCTTCATCTTTTCGACCCTTGTTTCTGTCCCGTTAGCTGCTGCCCGTCGTCGTTTCCGATCGCCGACCCCATCACTAGACTCGTCGGCCACCGTTCGCATACCGACGTGCCGTCACGCATGTCTCATCCTTTTATGTGCTCAGCCGCACACATGTTGTTTCCTCTGGCCCTTGACGGTGCGTTCGGCAACCTTTCCACCGTCGTTTCCAGCGCCGAACACGTCGGCCTCTGCTCTTTTCGGATATGTTCTCACCTCCCACTATGGACCAGTTTTCAGCAACCACCTCGATGTGTTTGGCTCTCTTAGGTTATGTTTTGCTGTGTTCGAAAGCTCAAATCTTTGGCTCTGCTCTACTGTTTACTTTTTCGGTGTTTGTCATGCAATTCTTATCCACTAATGGATCATACCAGTGGCTTCTCTTCCCACCGACGATCATTCCTGTGGTGACTTCTATTTCCATCAATGATTGACTTATGTTGGCTATGAATCACACTAGCCCAACTCATTGTCCTGGATGCTCTGGCCCGACTCTTTTTCCTAGATACACTGGCCCATCTTTCTTCCAGATGCACTAGTCTTGGCCCCTTGTCCCAGATGCACTGGCCTCATCTCAGTCCCGGAAGTAGTTGTCCACCTTAATTTCAATTTTAAATAATTTGGGTCTCTGATATTGTTATTGAAGCTTCCAAGTGCGGTTTTGAGAAGTTCGAACCTTGTTGCTAGATTACTTGCTAAGAAATTTCTATCAGGCTGATGATCATTCCAGCTATTTTGCTAAGTTATCTTTCCAGCAACTCTCTTCGGTCTCTCCAACATTCTTGAGTTGTCTTCCAAATATTGTTTTCGTGGAGCTCAGTTTATGGTTTTTATATTTTAAATTTTAATTTGAGGGGGAATGCATTGTTTTTCCTGTAACAAGTTTAAAGCTTAGTAAGCTTTAGCTTGAGGGGGAGTGTTAGAAAATCAGAGAAATATCTGGTATCTTTTCATATCTTAGAATATTTTAGAGTATCTTGGATGATCTCTTAGGATTTATTTCTTAGTTATATTTTATGATTTGATTCTCTATTTGATTAAGATTAGGATTCTACTTTTAGTATAAATAGGACTATTAGGGTTGTCTTTGTAATCACATCATCACTACATCAAATCAATATGAGTCTTATTATTCCTTAGTTTGTTTCTCTCTTTTCCTCATTCTTTACCTAAAACCTTCGAATTCAACAAATATAAAATAGAAAAAAAGAAAGAAGTGCTTTTGACGTTGTAAAGCTTCTGAACGTATTTGGAGAAAAGTTTCACAGTTTTTGCAAAGCAATGGAGACCAAAAGGGACGACTAGGCAAAGTTGGACAGTGGAGCAGTGGCTCTGGACGGTGGCATGGCAAAGTTCGACGCAGTGGCTCCGATACAGGGTATGGTGCGCATGGGGGAGGGGTGGCCGGATCTGCTTCACGGCAGTCTGAGGTGGTGTAACTAGTGTTGAGCAATTCTTTCCTGCTTCATGACTTTAATTTTGCAAATCTCTATCTTGCTCACTCAGTGTTGCCAACCTAGAAGAAGATGAACATTGAGCGCGCGGGGGGTGGGTTCAGAAGAATAAAGATCAAATTGCAATTTACGATTATGCCCGCTAAAATGTTTGACCAACAAAGAGATGAGTTGTCACATTTTAAATGACCTGTCATTGTTTGGTAAGACCTAATTGGGCCACATATTGTAAAACTGACACCCCATTTTACATGGGTATAGAATAATTCACCTGAAAAAAAAAAGTGATTTTGACATCCAACAACTTAGAGATTATCTTTTAGAGATTTTAAATAAAAGTAGAAGTTATTTTGTGTTTCTTTACAATCATTAAAATCATTTTTAAAAGTAGTTAATGATTTTTTTCAAAAGCTAATAAAAGTAATTTTTCATTTTCACCGTAGAAATGATTTTTTATAAAAATTATTTTTTGTGAAAAATTTAAAACAAACACAATCAAACTCATTAAAAATGATTTTTTATTTTAAAAAAGTGATTTTTTTCTTCAAAGAATTTATAACAAACACACTCATAAGTGGAGGACCGGTCATCGTCAAATTTACCGGTTACAACCGGTTTGTAGGTAAAAAAAAACAATAACAAAAGTTCTAAAAGCCCAATCTCCTTCATCTCTATCTGCCAGCAACAAAGGCTCTTGGTACGGTGGAGACCATGGTGGACCTTTGCTATTCTCTGTCCATTTCAGTTCCTTCCTCCATTTATTTTTTCTTTCTTTCTCTCTTTCAGCATTTGAGACCTGGGTTTTGTTGGATGCAGGTTCATTTTCAAAGATTTTTCTTGTGCAATTTGATTTTCATTTATTTATTTATTTTTGTTTTGAATATGGGGACAATGTTAAGAGTCAACCAAACCTACTCCTAGATCACGCTTCCATCTTTTGTTGCCGACTTGTCGTTGCTATCGCTTGGAACCATAAGAAATTGCAAAAAATGGAACACTGAAATCATTATTAAAAATTTAAAAAGAAGAGATTTTGGAAGAAGCCTGAGAATCAAAACTCGTGGAACATTTCTTGAACCAGGTGTGGGTGCTAAAGATGGGAGCTCAAGGGTCATGAGTTCCAAGAAGTTCCGATAGTGTTGAACATAGATACAGGGGTGTCTGATGAACCACTCCGATGAAGGCAAATTATGACCATAAAACTAAATTAATTTAACTTTTCTCCATCTTGTTTCTTTATCAGCAACAACAAGGTTAACAATCATGCAATTATGAGCTTTGTTGCCCTTCGTCTTTCAAAGTTGTTTGGGTATGAAGATTTGTTGCTTGCATTCACAAGTGAACCGACTTCTATATCCCTCCACTACACGTTGAAATAAAAAGCAAAATGATATTTTCCAAGAATATTCGTTGAGGAAGGATAGTGTTTCAGATTTGAGGGGTTGGAGGTTGAAGATGACGAGAGGGGGTAGGCTGGGAGGAGGCCCCGTTGGGGGGCGAAGTGGAAAGGTTGAAATAGGGGTCCAATTCCAAATGAACAACAAACTGGTTGAACAAGTACCAGCTGAAAATTTTGGATAAATCTAAAGCGTCCAAATATTTAATTATTATATCAATGGTTGACATTACAAGTGCATCCTGTGACACCCTCTACCCTGCATGTTATAAAGAGCATTAAATATAAAGATAATGAATAAAACATGCATACGTCATTTAATTAAAATGAAAAGGTCCATGGGTTGAAAGGTCCCACATGAACTAGTTCTCAACAACGCGGAAAATTAAAAACTCTTTTAAAAGGAAAAGAACATAAACAAGAAACATAACCCAACCCCGATGTCACATACAGAGCTAGTATAATCGTTCCAGAATAATCATCGGAATACAAACTAAACTATAACTAAAACAACTAACAACTGGGAAATCCAAACTATAGAGTCACGGCTCCTCAGAGTCACTCCTTTCCCGGTTGCTCGCCATCCTCTACATAAAAGATACTTGCCAACAACAGGAACAGAGAAAACGGGGAGTAAGAAAACATATAAACATATCGGCATTGAGATAGGAAGCAAGATGAACATACATCATGGCAAATCAAAGCATCATACAATATTCATATACATAAGCATCGACATATATAATACACATAAACATGTTATTCTACCAACATATGCTATGCGGTGCAACACTACTCTGCTACTTCATTATGCATGTGGATCCAAACTATCTCAGGAAGGCAACTTTGGAGTTACATATCCACATTGGCCAAAAAGCACCAACACCGGAGTTCACAAAACCCTGGGTGAACCCCGTGGATAGCCAACACACCATACTCTCGAATGCACCACCACGGGGGCGCACGGTTCACCAAACCTTGGGTGAACCAACCGCGGACTGCCAGATCGCCGTACTCTAGGACGACCTCCCCTATGTTGATCTTCCCCCACTAACAACTCCAATGTGTTAATGCATGAGCACAACAACAAACAAGGGCAACCACCTCCTCCGCTTGGGCCAATAAGCACCCAAGTCTCATCATTATCAACATCAACACCTCAACCCATATGAGTCAAGGCCCCCTTGGCCAAAAAGCACCAAGGTTCAACTTATCAACACCTCGACCGAAAAGCATCGAGGTCACTTTGGCCAAAAAGCACCAAAGCATATCAACATGCGGTAACCCACAGGGTACCGACTTAACCAACTTATTATTCTTGATTATCTTAATTAGTCTTTAATTAAATTATCTAACCCTTCTTTGTTCGATTGGTGTTTTAACTCATCATTTGGGGCATTTGGGGTAAAAAAAACCCTTTAATTCCTTTAATTCACGTTTTGACCAGCAGGGGGAGCACGGGCGTGCTTACCCCCAGCACGGTTGTGCTGCCACTTAAGTGGAGCACGGACGTGCTCACTGTTCTGCACGGACGTGCTCAATGCACAGCCATCTTCCATATTCAAACTGGGAGCACGGGCGTGCTCCCTATTAAGCACGGTCATGCTCCTGGGCGTGGCTGTACTGTCTGGGCTGATTCATTGTGTTCTTGAAGCCAACAACTCCCTAACACTCGTAAATTCAATCCTAGGGTGTTTGACTAAACCATTTGGCATAAACTCATCTCTCACTATTGAATCCATGTTTTATGAACACATTTAGGGAAATTAAGCCATTAATTCTCATGTTAATAAAGATCCCTATTCTAACCAATTAGAGTTTTGTTAACATATTCATCTTCAACCAACAACCATTCAGCCAACACTATATAACAAACAGTACCCACCAGCAATGACATAAACAACACAACTCAACCAGTTAATCATAACATAAAATACATTAACCTGATAAACATAAATTGGCATACCACGTCATGGATGGTTTCACAAATACATCAAATCTGCATTATAACAGGCATACCGATAATCAACTAAACCTTTATTCAAACACAAAATAGGCATCAATAACAGTTAACTACTTATGGGAACTCCTCATCTTACACTACCTCCTTGCCTAATGTTTATACTATCCTTCTCCCCATACCTGGTATGAAGATTTAACTACTATTATGCTTGAGCGAATCTTATGCGTGGCTCCCTCGAACGACTCGACGAGTTCCCCAAGCCTTAGTCAAAATGTTAAAAGGCAAACCATTAATCCATAATTCAAGAAGAAGAAAGGAGATTAACAAAAAGGGATGACAAGGTGCATAAATTCTACCTGGTTTAGAGATCCAAACAAAAAGCACAATGAACACGTGTTCGCAATGGTGTTCCCCAATTGAAGAACAGTGGAAAATGGTGAACGGAATGGTCCCTAGAGGGAGAGTTTTTAGTGAAAAGTGATGAGAACTCAAAGAGAAAGGTGGGAGGAAGTTTGAGTATTAGAGTCGTGTAAACTAGGGGATACTGCTAATTAAGATATGCAATCCTCCTAACACATCAATTATCTTTTTGCAAAAGATATGCTATCTTTTCGCTATGATAATTTTGAGTTTCGGTATTCGTAATTTTATTATTTATTTATATAAAATTTAATTCTTGATACATTATGATTAGTATTTTTTGTCGTTTGATATGATCACGTGCAAGGGAAACAAACTATATATAGGGAAAGAAAATTTAGAACATACCCTAGCCGCCTCTCTCTCTCAATCTTCTCTTTACTCCTCTTTTTCTTCTTCCTCATCCACCGGAATGGGTGGTTTTGGGCCATTTTTGGCCTGGAATCACCCCTCTACATTGTTTCTCTCTCATTTTATCTAAATAAGTGGTCTTTTCCACATAGATTTGGTTTTTCTTTCGTGTTTTTCCGTGTTTTTGTGGTCTGCGTGCGGTGGTGTTTTGTTCGTCGTCTTGTTGCGGCGTCGTTTGGTTTCCCGTCTTGTTGCGGTGTTCATTTGGTTTAGATTGTCAGATCAGCTTCGATCCATTATAGATTCAATCAAGACTTGGCCGTCAACATTACAGATCCGGAGGCATGGGTATTCCGGTCACTTTGATGTGTCACATTTGTAGGTATTTTGTCGTGTTATGCTATTAACCTGGATGTTGTGAGTTTGTTAGCAGATTCATCTTTTTCGTTTTTTAGCGATGTTGAATTTGTGATGTTTTCGATGTATTTTACCAATTTGAATGAATGAATATTTTTATTAGTAAATAAAAAAATTCTAGAACATATTGCTTTAGAAATTATATAGAATAAGAAATAGAGTAGTTTTCACTTTTCACAAAGATGAAATTATTATTTTTCTGCAAAAAAATCTATTTATCTATCTGCGTAAAGGTGTGAAGTTAATAAAACAATACAAGAAATTAAGGAAGAAAAAAATAATATCAACCTAAAAATTGAGTAAACTACAATACTGAACAATAAAGTGAACGAATCGAAAAAAAAAAAAAAAAATTAAGTGTCACCAGTGATGGAAATAGTTGTGATAAGTTAGATTTTTTTTAAAAAAAATCTAATAAAGTTTAGGTGAGTTGGATTCCAGGGGCTCACCAGGGTTAGGAGAGGCCTCGGGGCTCAAGGAATGCTTACAGAGATACTTACAGATTACCCACCAACGAATTCCTCTCGACAGTGGGTTAAGTTAGACTTTATTAATTTAAGTAGGTCTAAGTTTATTTTATAAAGTGTCAATTCAATCCAAATTTATTACTTTATTGATTTTCTTATAGTTAATTTAATATTAAAAATATTATTTCCTTACTAATTTGTAAAAAAAATACATTAAAGATATTAGTTTTATATAAAATAAGCATACTATACTAATACATAATTAGTAAATTATAGAAGAGTTTAATTGTTAATTTGTTATACACTATCGGTGTAAAGATTTTTATACTGTCAACTAATCAAAATCATGATATAGATGACTTTTAAGATATTAGGATGAGTCAACCCATTTTTAATCATGTGTCAGTAGTTTCTGATTGGTTGACAGTGTAAAAAATATTTACACTGTCAGTACATATTAATTAAATCCATTATATAAATATTATAAATTCATAATTATATAAATTAATAGTCTGTCCTTATATATTAGATAAGTTTCTACCAACAGGGGTTGGCACATCTGGTCAAACCATCCACTCACACTAGCTGTGACTTGGGTTCAATTCCTATATCTCCCCTGTTGGCAGGCAATATGTGAATTCCACTATAAATCCTCCCTAAGGTTGGTGGTATTTCTTGGTCTTGCAAGGAAATTTCTTACAACTTTCAACTAACTTGTTTTGCTGCGAAATTTCTTGCAAATTTTTCGTGCAAATTTGATTTATAGGAAAATATGTAGGAAATATTCAAACATTTCCTGTAAATTTAAATCCATAGGAAAATTCGCAGGAAATGTCAAAATTTCATGCAAAATTTCCTGCAAATTTAAATTTAAGGAAAAACCTTATTTTTGAGAAATTTGTAGCAAAATTTGTAGGAAAATCCTGCGGAAAAAATTCGCAGGAAAATCTGTAGGAAAATCATGAATTTCTAGTAGTGTATCCACCTTAGAGCCCGATGTTAAATTAAAAGGAGGCGACATCCCTTCCTCCTTCATCTTCTTTTGAAAACCTAGAGCTTAGAGTGAGAAAGGGTTAGAGAGGGAGATGGAGAGCTTGAAAGAGAAATCAACAAAGGATGAAGCTTTAGAGAAAGGAAAGCTCAACTCACTTTGTGCATGAAGAGAAAGTTGTAGAGGAGTTCTCAAGCTTTCCAAAGGTCTCAATCTTGTATCATCTTCTTCATCATTAGTTTGTCACCATTTTTGGTAAAAGGTTCAAGGTGAGGGATTTTAATGCTTTCTTGAATATCTGTTGTTCAATCTTGTTTAATGTTCTTAGTGAATGTTTATGTCCATGAAATTGAAAGGCAAATGAAGGTTATGACTGCTTGGTTGAACCCTAGAAATTGGGGGTGAGGAAACTTCATTGTTGGAGCTTGTTGTTTGATGTTTTCTTAGGGGGCTCGGTTTTGGTCTAAAATTCTGACATGCACGTAATCAAAATTTTGTAACGTGAGTTGTAGATATCGGATTAGGATGAAATAAGTCCCATACGAAAGTTAACATCCATAGATACCTAGTGTATAAATTTCTTGATTTTTGGAAACCTGAGATGGTCGAAGTTAAATTTTGAAAATATGGCTAGAGCTATCCCGAATGCACCCTGACAGCCTGCATTCAAAAAATGATATCTTGATTTATAAAATTCGGATTGAGATGATACTTGTTGCATTTGAAAAATGAAAGGTAGAGGTACATTTTAGTAAAATTTTATGATTTAAGGATATTTGAGGATGTCCCAGTTTAGTTTTGAAATCAGAGCATTGTATATCTTGGATGTAATGAAACTTGTTTTACTTCAAAATCTATATCTGAAGTTTTAGACCTCATTTTAATATGAAACTGATGTCATTTGAATTAGACAGGTAACTATTGATGTGTTTAAAATTTTGGAATTTTTCTATACTTAATGAAGAGAAATAAAGTTTTTAAGTTGCAGGTTGATTAACTCGGATTTTTGGAAACTACTCTGTAAAACAGTATCAGTGCATGATTTTTCCTGAATTATTGACTTTGAATTTTGATATGGGATAAATTGAATTGTGTTTGTATGTGAGTTGGATATCTCCAGTTAAAGTTTTAAATTTTTCCAATATCATTTGACTATTAGTTCATTATTTTCATTGACTACTGTTCAAGAAAATACTGTTGTGTGTATTCATCCGAATTTGAATGGAATTCTTGTGAAACTCAAAAAGTTATGATATAATATTTTAATTGTGTGATTTTTTTTAATTTTTATTTTAAAGTGTGTTATGATGTATTTGAAACTGAGTTTTAGCTACTGAAATAATCATATTACATACATTTTAATGTATGTGTGGATACTATGGTAAGTGTTACTCTTGTTTATTTTGATAAGTTAAAGGATGTGAATATGTGTATATTCATTTTGTGTCAATTTGCATCATGAAAGGTATCGATGAAGTTATGATATAGAATATAATATTTGTGAATATGTTTTTATGTGTTTGATGATATGGTACTTGGTGGAATGGATTGACATGGTATGAATCCTTGGGTAGGCCGACCGGGGAGCTGAAAGCTTCGGTATATAAATAGCACCGCCGGGGATGAGGGGACCTCGTTAGATACCCCGGGCGTTGAGGATGGATGTTGTTGTTGGCCGGAGGGAGCGTTATCTTCGGGGTATGAAATTAAAATCGTCGGGGCAGGAGGTCCTCCGAAAACCCACCTTTTAGGATACTAAAAGATTCAAATTATGATATTATGCTCATATTATGATTTATCCCCAGATATGGGACTTATGTTAAGTTATGAATTTTCAAGACATTCTACAAGTGACCATTAAGAGGACAAAAAGGGTCCTATGTATGTTATGTAAGTGTTTATTGAATGGATATGCTTATGAGAGGAGATGAAGTTTACAATTATGTATGAATGTATGTGTGATTCTTTGTTAGCACTCAATAATGTATGATTGCATGTGTTTGGGGAAACCCCTCACTGAGTCAGTGGACTCACCCCACGTTTAACATTTCAGACGCAGGTATATGCGAAGCCGCATGAAGCCTTGGATGCCATGTGGAAGTTTTAATGGGTTGATACCTATAGTTAAGTGTATCTAGTTTTTATTTGGACTTTGTAATGTGTGTTGTTTAGTTACTCTGATGTATTATATCCATTATGTTGTAATTTATGAATGTCATCGTTCTCTTTGGATGAAATGAATTTTTGTATGCTTATAAGAATGCGAAGAGGAAAGAGAGACTTTCCTTTTCGGCCGGTCATTGCTAAGAAATTCGGGTCATGACAGTATCAAAGTATCAATAATTTGATATCAAGATTAGTTCTATTACTTTAATAAATACAACATTTTCTTATAAAATTTGTTTTTTTAAATCCTTAAACAATGTCTAAGTATTTTTAACATTTCTCCAAAAGATGTTTGGTTCCATAAAAAATAATATATTAAAGCCAGCAACTTTAAAACATGAAATGGCCCAAATGTTGATCTAAGTGGGAAAAGACAACCATGGGCATACTAACAGGCACTATAAGAATAAGTACTTTTTAGCGATGGATTATTACCGACGGGCACGAGGCGGTCAGAAATATTTCTAATACCGATGGCATAAGCCATCGGAAACTGAAAACTATTTTTTTTTAACATTACCGATGCCTTTTCCATTACCCGTCGCAAATAGTCGGCGCAAAGTTTGGTGCATATTTGTGCGAAATTTTGGGCTCCAAAATTTCGCACGTAGAACATAAATTTGTGATGGCCTACCCGTCGCTAAAGTCACTTTAATTTCCGAAGGCCTCTTTCCATCGCAAACTCACACCCCTTTCGAAGCTTTCCGACGGCTTTGTCCGTCGCAAAATTCACTTTAATTTCCGACGACCTTTTTTCATCACAAAATCACACACCTTTCAAGGATTTGCGAGGGCTTTGTCCGTCACAAAAGTCACTTTAATTTCCGACGGCGTTTTTCCATCGCAAAATCATACACCTTTCAAGGATTAGCGACGACTTTGTCCGTGGTAAAAGTCACTTTAATTTCTGACGTCATTTTTCCATCGTAAAATCTTACACCTCTCAAGGATTTGAGGCGGCTTTGTCCGTCGCAAAAGTCACTTTATTTTTAGACGGTCTTTTTCGGTCGCAAAATCACACAGCTTTCATGGAGTTGCGACGGCTTTGTCCGTTGGAAATTCTGCACCCAGTTTCAAACGAATCTAGTCATCACTAATGTTACTGGCCCGTCGGTAAGGGTTTTACTTAAACCCAATTAAGAAACCCAACCTTTCACTTCCTCTTTCTCTCGTCCCTCATTCCCCTCTCCCCAACCAAAACTTTGGCGCCCCCACTCCCGTCTCTCCCCACCAAAACTCTGGTACTACCATCCGGCCACTGCACTACAGCTACCCACACGGCCGTCGACGGTAAGATTATGTCCCTCTCTCTCATCATTTTTTCTCTTTAATATATTTATCTCATCTCATTTTTTTTCTCTCTTTCATTTTTTTCCCATTCCGACCTGCCACATTCTGGCAACCGTCTAGATTCCGTCCGACCATCCATTTGGTTGATGTCTCCAATACATTCTAGCAAAGGAAAAAGCTTTCCATGTTAGTATTTTTTTTGACTAGTTTTTTTTTTGAAAAGATTGGATACGTTGGATTTTATATATAAAATATGTTAGATGCTGGTTAAGCTGTTAGTATAGTGATAGTTTTTAGATGCTGGAAAATGTATAGGGTATCATTCAAAAATGCTATTATGATATTTTTTAGGCACTAGATAGTTCCTTTATGCATATAGGGAATGGTATTTTTTTTAATTATATTTGTAAGGCACTAGATAGTTTTTAGATGCTGTTTTTTCAATTAATTAAATATGTTTAAGACGGCCAAGCCATCGGTAAAGGGCATGTTTTGTGACGGACTTGGCCATTAGAAATGGGGTCATATTTGCGACAGACTTAGCCGTCAGAAATTTGCGACGGGCTTGCCCGTCAAAAATAGCATGTTTTTTGTGACGGCCTTTTAAAAAACCCGTCGGAAATCGTTTGCGACGACCGTATTAGTGACGGTTCCAGAGCCACTACAAGTCCGTCGGAAACTATCAATTTGATACGGATTTTAGCCTTTTGCGACGGCCTTTGGTCGACAGTAATCTCATTTTTTATTGTAGTGAGGTGACACAGAAACATGACTTGCCCATCCTTTCACCCACATTAACAAGTGTTTTAGATAATGCCTATGAACAAAAACAATTACCCCTTCATGCGCCTACTGATGGAGACCATTAGACCAATACCGTGAACCAAGCAAAAGACCCAAATTCCTTACCATCTCGATTTTTTGGGACAGCAGATTCTTGTGCCTCAATTTAGTACCATAATAATACCCACGTCCTAGTGTATAAAAACCTTGGTTTTTCCAAGTTTTTCTATAATTGGATGGAATTATAATTTGAGAGTAATGATATTTGGACACAAATGGTGTCCAACACCATATAAAAGTACTCTTTTCCACTTATTTATTGTTTTCTTCTCACTCTCATCATGTATTTCATCATTCTCAAGACACTCAAGCTCTACAGTGTCTATACAAGATATCCAAATTGCGTGTCCAAATATCTTTACTCTATAAATAAACACCAGAAGATATGCACGTTTGCCACGTCATATGGTGACCACTGACCAGAACTATCAAATGACACTTGTAACACCCTTCTCGAGTGCTACATTGTCCGTGACATTTTAAGGCCGAAAAGTAGGTTAATTAAGATATCATTTTTATATAGCGGGGTAATTTTTCTTTTTTCGAAAGACATAAATATAAATGCCTTGATTGAAGTAAATAAAATATTTCATGATTATAATTAAGAATATAAGTTCGAAAATCATCTACATAAGACCCAGCCCGACTCATAAACAGAAAACATAAAAATATATAGATCCAGTACAAAGATATGGAGACGCAATTCCTAAAATATCAGATACTTGGAGTCGTAGCTCCATAAACGATAACACTACTCCTAGACAAACAAATCTGGCCAAAATAAAACATAAAAATAAAAACTATCATCTCTTGCACGGCGCGAGAAGGATGAACCAACTGACGAAGTCTAGTGGAAGCTCTATTTGAGACCACTATATATGTCGCCATAGATGATAATCCTGTAGCCACTACAGGTGTAGCTTTCTCAAGCTAAGCCCATTTTCCATTCCGAAGGAAAAGTCAGGGCCTGTGAACTACCGACAGTCATACCCGACTCAAGGAGAGGAAAACTTGGGCATGACCAAGGCACGACTCCATCGTCTCGATCTACTTGATTGTCTATAGGCGATCCAAACAGAAAATGAGGTGAGATCCCCATTCATCATACAACATAAGGCAGGCATGAAGTGGTATGACGCACATACATATGACAACATACATATCACAGTATAATTATTCGTTCTTATTCAACCATTCAGTACAACCAGGTCATTATAATAAATTCCACACATACCCAAAGGTAAGTAATATCTCTCTATCAGTAAGCTTAAAAAAACATGACAAACATTGTCAATTCATAGATGTGACACCCTCTACCCCGTATATTATTTATAAAACATTTACTTAAAAGAGGAAATATAAAATCATGCATTTATTTCATTAAAATAAAAATTTGGATAAAAGGTACCATATTGTAACATCTCATCAACGCGGAAAGAAACATAATTTTAAAAAGATAAAACATAAACAAAGCAATAATATAACCCAACCCCGATGTCACATACAGAGCTGGTATAAACGTTCCGGAATAAAATCCTCAGAATACAACGAAACTAAAACTTACAAAAAAACTATAACTACTGAAACAACTAAACATCCTAGCTAGAGTCACGACTCCTCAAAGTCACTCCTCCACTGGCTGTTCACCTTCCTCTGCATAAGAGATACATGCCAACAACAGAAAAAAGAGAAATGGGGAGTGATAAGCCTCTGGCTCATCTAGTTTTATGGCTAGTTTGACCAGGGTTTTGTTCTAATTATATCCTATTTTCACCCAAATTAGATTAGATTGTCCTCAAGCAAGGTTTTGAGTCTCTAAAGTAGTTTTAGGTTAATTTAGCTAGTTTTGAGTCAAATAATACACTTATAGTTATTTCTTTGTTTTCAGGTTAAGAAGAAGTTGAGAGAATAAAGAAACAGGGGATTCGCCTCGCGAGAGTTTTGCTCGCCTCGCGAACCTGAAAGCAGCAGAACAGTGAAATTGACATCTCTCTGGTTCGCCCCGCGAACAGCTCCTCCCCTCGCGACCCAGAAGGCTGACTGTTCCAAGAAAATGCAAGGTCTCTGGGTCGCCCCGCGAAGAAGATCTCGACCCGCGAGTCACCCAACCCTGAAAAGTCAGAGACGATCACGGCTTGCCCGTGTTGAGGGTCACGACTGTGGCAGTTTTGAAGTTGAAGAGTCTCGCCTCGCGAGCATCTATTCGCCTCGCGAGCCTGGAAGTCAGAAAGCATCACGGTTGGCCCCTGATGTTCATAACGGGCGTAATAAGAAGACTCTTCAGTTCCTCGCCTCGCGAGAATACCAAAGGTTGCAGACTCTTCACAAGATTCACGTCGCGAGATATTCTTTGCCTCGCAAGTGGGCTAAAATTCTGAATAGTATAAAAGGCTGTTCTGAACAGATTGTAAAGACTTTTGCTTCTCCATTGTTCTGTTTTACATTTTTCTCTGTGTGTTTTCGTTTTTGTCATGGAGAACTAAGTTTCTAGGATTAATCTATTGTAATCGATTTCCACTATACTTGAGGTTCTTGTATTTCCTGTTTTGTATGCTTTTCCCTCTTCAATGCCATGCTTTATATTTCTGTTTGCTTAATTCAGGAGTATATTGTATTGTGTTGATTTATTTCCGGTGATATCATGTTCCTAGAATTAATCGCGTTTGCTTAATTCGCGTGTGTACGTTTCGTGTTCGCTTAGTTCACGAAGGGCTTAACCCCGTTTGCTTAATTCGGGAATAGGGACATGTATCTGTAGTAGTGGTTTCGCTTGTAAATTGTTGCTACAACCGGGAGGGGATTAGAATCTGCTTAGGACTTGGAAATTGCATGAACCTATGATAATTGGGGAATCGAGAACAATAGATTAATCTGTTTTTAGCCATTTGATAACCTCTTTGAACTGTCTTGTTTTATTGCTCTGTTTTCATTATTCTGTTTTCTTTGATTGCATCCCAATCCAAACCCCCCCCCCCCCCCCCCCCAAACTGATTTTTTTTGTGAAAAATAACACTTTAAGAGTCCTTGAGAGACGACATCCGAGTTGTCGCCCTAAACTACAGTTTTAAAACCCGCTCGTCCTTTTTGGCGCGTGCGCGACAGCGCGACCAAAAATTGGCGCCGTTGCCGGGGACTCTTATTTGTTATTTTTCCATTTCTTTTCTTTTCTTTTCTTCCTTTTATTTTCATTTTTGTTTTGAATTGGTCTGGCTACTAGGTCTAATTGCCCTGAACTGTGTGATTTTGACCCGGAAATTGAAAGAACACTGCACACACTCCGTAGAGAATTTCGGGCTATCACTAGTAGTGATCCTAATTTCAAAACTGTTTTTGAAAACATGGGTGACCAGAGGACATTAAGACAGCTTGCTGCCCCTGATGTTAACTATAATGGATTGTGTATTTCATATCCTGGTGCTGATACTCCTTTTGAACTAAAATCTGGTTTCATTCACTTGTTGCCAAAGTTTAATGGTCTTGCAGGTGAGGATCCACACAAGCACTTGAAGGAATTCCAAGTTGTATGCTCCACTACCTCAAGATCAGAGGGAGTCACTAAGGATAGCATCAAGTTGAAGGCTTTTCCGTTTTCACTCCAGGGAGTTGCAAAGGATTGGCTGTTGTATCTTGAGCCCAACTCTATCACCACTTGGAATGATTTGAAGAGGGTTTTTCTAGAAAGATATTTTCCTACTTCAAGAGCTGCTTCAATAAGAAAAGAAATATGTGGAATCAGGCAAGGGAATGAATCGCTACCTGAATATTGGGAAAGGTTCAAGCATTTGGTATCTAGTTGCCCCCAGCATCAAATTTCTGAACAGCTCCTGATCCAGTACTTTTATGAAGGATTACTACCGATGGATAAGAATCTTTTGGATGCTGCCAGTGGGGGAGCATTAGTTGATAAGACCCTAGCTGCTGCCAAGCAACTCATTGAGAATATGTCATTGAATTCCCAGCAGTTTACCACTAGAAGAAATTCAGTTAAGACAAGAGGCGTGCATGAGGTCCATAGTTCATCTTCCAACCAGGCCGCCATTGAGAATAGATTGGATGAGCTGACTTCCTTTGTAAGGCAATTGGCAATAGACAGAGTTCAGCCTGCAAAGTTATGTAGCATGTGCAATTCACCTGAGCACCCACATGATCCATGCCCCATCCAGAGGGAAGAGTTTGTCAGTGAGGTATCTCAAGCTTATGCAGTAAATCCATTCAATCAAGGAAACAGTCAGAATCGGTACAGCACTCCAGACCTCTCCACCAATAGGTACCATCCAAACTGGAGGAATCATCCTAATCTGCGGTATGGGAACTCATCCCAACAACAACCGATGGCACCTCAGAATCCTCCTCCAGTGACTACTTCTGCACCTTCGGGATCTTCCCTAGAGGATATGCTCAAGCAATTGGACGCAAACAACCTCCAGCTTCAGCAACAGGTTGGACAGGTTGCAGCTTCACAGGCACAGTTCCAGCAGCAAATAGGACAGATTCAGACTTCACAGGCACAGTTTCAGCAGCAAACAAGTGCCAGCATTCAAGATTTGAGGACACAGATTGGACAGATGGCCACATCCATGAATAACATACAGCAAGGTCAAGGGACAAACCAGCTGCCTGCACAGCCAGTGATAAATCCCAATGCCTCCAACCCTAATGTGAGTGCCATATCTCTGAGATCTGGAAAAGTTGTTGAGGCCACCGCTGGAAAGGATGAAGAAACTATTGAGGTAACTCCTGAGCCTACTGATGAGGTCACTCCTGAGCCTATTGTTGAAGTTGAAGTTGAGAAAGTGTACAGAACACCAATCCCATTCCCACACAGAATTCAGAAAAATAAGAGGATTGGTGGTGAAGACAAGGAGAAGGAAATTCTTGATGTATTCAGAAAGGTGGCTGTAAATATTCCTCTCCTAGATGTGATCAAGCAAGTGCCCAAATATGCCAAATTTCTGAAGGATCTATGCACCAACAAGAGGAAGATGAAGAATAATGAGAGGGTTGACTTGGGAATGAATGTCTCAGCGCTTATCCAGTCTAAGCCAGAAAGAGTTGCTGCTTTAACCCCTACTCAGGCATTGCCACAGAAGTCCAAGGATCCAGGCACTTTCACTATTCCATGCACTATTGGGGATAGGAAGTTTGAAAACTGCATGCTAGACTTGGGAGCATCCATAAATGTCATGCCTACCTCCATCTTTAACAACCTTGATCTTGGGCCATTGCAGTATACAGGTCTTACCATCCAGTTGGCTAACAGGACCAGTGCCCGACCCATGGGAATGGTAGAGGATGTGCTAGTGCAAGTTGATGATTTGATCTTCCCTGCGGACTTCTACATCCTGGACATGGCAGGAGAGACACCTTCCAGTAGATCACCAATAATCTTGGGCAGACCATTCATGATGACATCCAAGACTAAGATTGATGTGTATGATGGGACTATGTCTATGGAGTTTGGTGGTATTGTGGCCAAGTTCAAGATCTTTGATGCTATGAAACACCCAGTGGAGGAGCACTCTGTTTTCCACTTAGAGTTGCTTTCTGAGCTTATTGAGGATACCCATGAGAACTTTATTTCTGATTTTCCTTTTATTTCTGGTTTTGATGATGTATATACTTGTACTAATTGTCCTGACACTAACCCTTGTTCTGTTTGTTCTGAGTTTCTTGATTCAACCTTGCAGAATGATAGTGATAGTGATAGTGATAGTGATAGTGATAGTGATAGTGATAGTGATAGTGATAGTGATAGTGATAGTGAGAGTGAAGCTGTCTGTTCTGCAGAAGTCCGTGGCATCATGGCTACTCCCAACGTACCATCCATTGATCAGCCACCATCCTTAGAGCTCAAGCCACTCCCAGAGAACCTGAAGTATGCTTACCTGGAGACAAATGAAAGACTTCCAGTCATCATCTCTTCTAGCCTTGACTCTGACCAGGAAGCAAAACTATTGGAAGTTCTGAAGAAGCACAAGAAGGCTATTGGGTGGACTTTAGCTGATATTCCAGGAATTAGCCCCTCCAGATGCATGCACAGAATTCTATTGGAGGATGGAGCTAAACCAGTAAGACAGGCCCAAAGGCGACTTAATCCACTGATTCTGGATGTGGTGAAGAAAGAGGTGACTAAGCTTCTACAGGCAGGTATTATATACCCCATCTCTGATAGTACTTGGGTAAGTCCGGTGCAAGTTGTACCAAAGAAGTCTGGTCTAACAGTAGTTAGGAATGAAAATAATGAGCTTGTACCTACTAGAGTCCAGAATAGTCAAGTAGTCTGTATAGATTATAGGAAGTTGAACCAGGCCACCAGAAAGGATCACTTTCCTTTGCCGTTCATAGATCAGATGCTGGATCGGCTGGCTGGTAAATCCCATTATTGTTTTCTAGATGGCTTTTCCGGGTATTTCCATATTCATATTGCCCCTGAGGATCAGGAAAAGACCACTTTCACGTGCCCCTTCGGTACGTTTGCCTATAGGAGGATGCCATTTGGCCTTTGTAATGCTCCTGGCACCTTTCAAAGATGCATGCTTAGCATTTTCTCTGAATTTATTGAAAATTGCATAGAGGTGTTCATGGATGACTTCACTGTATATGGCTCCTCATTTGATGCATGTCTGCATAGTCTGAGTCTAGTTTTAGAAAGATGTATTGAGACTGATTTGATTTTGAACTATGAGAAATGTCACTTTATGGTGGAACAGGGGATAGTTTTAGGTCATGTTATTTCTAAGGAAGGCATTTCAGTAGATCCTGCAAAAATTGATGTGATTTCTTCATTGCCTTACCCATCTTGCGTACGCGAGATCCGTTCTTTTCTTGGACATGCAGGTTTCTACAGGCGCTTTATTAAGGACTTCAGCAAGATAGCACTGCCCTTGTCAAACCTGCTGAAGAATGATGCCCTGTTTCAGTTTGATGAAAAGTGCAATGAGTCATTTGACTATCTGAAAAAAGCGTTGACTTCTACCCCTGTCATCCAGCCCCCAGACTGGACACTCCCTTTTGAACTAATGTGTGATGCTTCCAATTTTGTTGTGGGAGCGGTTCTGGCACAAAGGGTGGGCAAGGTTGCCCATGTAATTCATTATGCTTCTAGGACATTAGATGCTTTGCAGGTACCAAATTACACCACCACCGAGAAAGAACTCGCTAGTCTGTTGTATTTGCACTTGATAAGTTTAGGTCATATTTGCTAGGTTCTAGGGTTATTGTTTTCACTGACCATGCAGCTCTGAAATATCTGTTAAAGAAACCAGAAGCTAAGCCAAGACTGATCCGGTGGATGCTTTTGCTCCAAGAATTCAATGTGGAGATAAAGGACAAGAGTGGAGCTGAAAATTTAGTAGCAGATCACTTGAGCCGGATAGCAAGGGATGAGGATACCTCTCCCATCTAAGATGATTTCCCTGATGAGAGACTTTTACATCTGTATGGGGTAACCCCCTGGTTTGCTGACATAGTTAACATTCTGGTTGCTGGTGTTGTTCCTGCAGGTACAAGTAGACATAAGTTCCACAAGCTCAAGAGCGATGCAAAGTACTATGTGTGGGATGATCCCTACCTGTGGAAGTTTTGCAGTGATCAGGTTATTCGGAGGTGTGTCCCCGATCATGAGACAGAGTCCATCCTGCATTTCTCTCATGCCTCTCCAGTTGGAGGACATTTTGGACCACAGAGGACAGCAAGAAAAGTCCTGGATTCTGGGTTCTACTGGCCCACAATTTTTAGAGATTCCTATGAGGTATACAAGAATTGTAAAGAATGTCAAACAACAGGCCCTGCCATCACTCGTAGGAGTGAGATGCCTCAGCAGCCCATGCTTTATTGTGAAGTTTTTGATGTGTGGGGGATGGACTTCATGGGTCCTTTCCCTGCTTCTTTTGGTTATTTGTATATTCTTTTGGTTGTTGATTATGTTTCAAAGTGGGTGGAAGTAATTCCCACTAGGACTAACGATGCTAAAACTGTTTCCAAATTGGTTAGGTCCAACATTTTTTGCAGGTTTGGCATACCTAAGGCCATCATCAGTGACCAGGGCACACACTTTTGCAACAGAACCATGGAAGCCTTACTCAGAAAATATGGGGTTGTACATAGAGTGTCCACTGCTTACCATCCCCAGACCAATGGCCAGGCTGAAATATCAAACAGGGAGATCAAGCAGATTCTAGAGAAGATGGTGCAGCCTAACAGGAAGGAATGGAGCCGCCGTCTGGAAGACGCACTGTGGGCCCAGAGGACTGCTTTCAAGACACCTATAGGAATGTCCCCCTTCCGGCTTGTATTTGGTAAAGCATGTCACCTCCCTATGGAAATTGAGCATCGGGCATATTGGGCAGTAAAGAGCTGTAACTTGGACTTGAAGGAAGCTGGTGTTGAAAGAAAACTGCAGTTGCCGCAACTTGAGGAGCTTAGGCTAGAAGCCTATGAAAGCTCCAGGATTTATAAAGAGAAAACAAAACTTTTTCATGATAGGATGATTGTTAGGAAAGAATTTTTTGTGGGTCAGAAGGTCTTATTGTTTAACTCCCGCCTGAGATTGATGGCTGGGAAACTTAGGTCCAAATGGGATGGCCCCTTTGTTGTGACTAACGTGTTTCCTTATGGTGCAGTAGAGATTCAAAGTACAGGTACCAACAAGACCTTCAAGGTTAACGGGCAGAGGCTGAAGCCATTCCATGGTGTGGATGTTGGTGATCCTGTGGATGCAAATGTTGAGGAGCTCTCCTTGGATGCTCCCACCTACACTGATACTTGATCAGGGAGTCTCTTTTCCTTTCCCTCACTCTGTTTTTATTGTTATGTTGTTTCATTGGGGACAATGCATGTTTTAAGTGTGGGGGAGGGAACTAGTTGTAGCTTTTCCTTTTCTTTGAATAAAGCTCCTGAATAATTTGAGAAGCTCAGGAGTTGTGTTGAGTCTTTTGTTGGCAAGTTTGATAGATTTTGATCGATGTTGCACAGATTGCTTGCATGATTGATATGTGATGATTCCCCCTAGGCTGAAAATTTTTTGTTTTTGAAAAGTGATTCCCATGTGAAATTGAAAACTGAACTTTGAGATTTTGTTATGATGGCATGATTTATGATAAGTTTGGGGTGAAGGGAAGCACACACTAGGGATAGAATCTCTATCAAACAATTTGCATGAATGTCCAGGTGAGGTTTTGAGCCTCCAACATGTTTCTAACTGTGTGAAATCACTTTCAAATTGCACTTTCCTGAATTTGCTTGAATCTCTTTTTGGTTTGCATGATTATGTGTTTGCTTCAGATGATTTAGGCATTTTCTTTGTAAATAGCTGCTTAGCCTAAGAATAACCAATTCCTAATGCATGTTCCCTAGTTAGCCCCATTGAGCCTATTAGCCTGTTAATTCTTGATAACCTAATGTTATAAGCCCAAAAATCTGGAAAACCTTGTTAACCTGATCTTAGGATTAGGAGAGCATGGAATCTTAGAATGGGTGCAAGAAACTAAGTTTGGGGTGGCTGCAAGGTGTAATATGTTGTTGGGATTGAAAAAAAATACAATAAAAAGGTTGGAGCCAAAGGCTTGTTTGTAAAAAAAAAAAGAAAAAGAAAAGAAGAAAAGTGTAAAAGTGATAAAAATAAAAGAGGCTGTAGTCACCCAAAGCATAAATGAAAATGAAGAAAGGAACTTGAGTAGAATTTCAAAGTGTAAATAATGTTCATCCTCTCTTAGTTCCTAGGGTCTTCAGCCTAGTTCCTTTTGTATATCCTACCTTTAGCCAGGCCCCATTACAACCCATAAAAGTCCTTTTGATGTTACATGCATGTTTTCTGTGGGAATCATTTGGAGATGAAAATCAAATTTATGGGAAGTGTTCTTGAAAAGTGAAACTGAGTGCAATGTTGATAGCCTGACACAAACTGAGTGATTGAGTGATATACTAAATGCCCTTGTGAGGAAGGCAGTTGTTTGAAGTTGGTGATCTCCCTCTTGTGTGTAACTTAGATCCCTTGCTTAGATTTCTGATTGCCTGAATGATGAAATTCTCAAATGTTTAGAATAAATGAATGTGGGGATTGCTTTGCTTGAAAGGGGGGACATTGAAGAAAACTGTTCTGATGTATTGCTTGAATTTGTGCAATGTTGATTGAATCTTTTAAGCTTGCCAGGTCTTGAGTCTTTTTTGATTTTTGAGTCTTAGTTTGCTTGGGGACAAGCAAAGTTTAAGTTTGGGGTATTTTGATAAGCCTCTGGCTCATCTAGTTTTATGGCTAGTTTGACCAGGGTTTTGTGCTAATTATATCCTATTTTCACCCAAATTAGATTAGATTGTCCTCAAGCAAGGTTTTGAGTCTCTAAAGTAGTTTTAGGTTAATTTAGCTAGTTTTGAGTCAAATAATACACTTATAGTTATTTCTTTGTTTTCAGGTTAAGAAGAAGTTGAGAGAATAAAGAAACAGGGGATTCGCCTCGCGAGAGTTTTGCTCGCCTCGCGAACCTGAAAGCAGCAGAACAGTGAAATTGACATCTCTCTGGTTCACCCCGCGAACAGCTCCTCGCCTCGCGACCCAGAAGGCTGACTGTTCCAAGAAAATGCAAGGTCTCTGGGTCGCCCCGCGAAGAAGATCTCGCCCCGCGAGTCACCCAACCCTGAAAAGTCAGAGACGATCACGGCTTGCCCGTGTTGAGGGTCACGGCTGTGGCAGTTTTGAAGTTGAAGAGTCTCGCCTCGCGAGCATCTATTCGCCTCGTGAGCCTGGAAGTCAGAAAGCATCACGGTTGGCCCCTGATGTTCATAACTGGCGTAATAAGAAGACTCTTCAGTTCCTCGCCTCGCGAAAGGTGTGTTCGCCTCGCGAGAATACCAAAGGTTGCAAACTCTTCACAAGATTCGCGTCGCGAGATATTCTTCGCCTCCCGAGTGGGCTAAAATTCTGAATAGTATAAAAGGCTATTCTGAACAGATTGTAAAGACTTTTGCTTCTCCATTGTTCTGTTTTACATTTTTCTCTGTGTGTTTTCGTTTTTGTCATGGAGAACTAAGTTTCTAGGATTAATCTATTGTAATCGATTTCCACTATACTTGAGGTTCTTGTATTTCCTGTTTTGTATGCTTTTCCCTCTTCAATGCCATGCTTTATATTTCTGTTTGCTTAATTCAGGAGTATATTGTATTGTGTTGATTTATTTCCGGTGATATCATGTTCCTAGAATTAATCGCGTTTGCTTAATTCGCGTGTGTACGTTTCGTGTTCGCTTAGTTCACGAAGGGCTTAACCCCGTTTGCTTAATTCGGGAATAGGGACATGTATCTGTAGTAGTGATTTCGCTTGTAAATTGTTGCTACAACCGGGAGGGGATTAGAATCTGCTTAGGGCTTGGAAATTGCATGAACCTATGATAATTGGGGAATCGAGAACAATAGATTAATCTGTTTTTAGCCATTTGATAACCTCTTTGAACTGTCTTGTTTTATTGCTCTGTTTTCATTATTCTGTTTTCTTTGATTGCATCCCAATCCAAACCCCCCCCCCCCCCCAAACTGATTTTTTTTGTGAAAAATAACACTTTAAGAGTCCTTGAGAGACGACATCCGAGTTGTCGCCCTAAACTACAGTTTTAAAACCCGCTCGTCCTTTTTGGCGGGTGCGCGACAGCACGACCAGGGAGTAAGAAATCATGTAAACACAATGGCATGGAAGTAGTTAAGCAAGATGAGCATACATCATAACATGGCATAGCAATATACAACATAACATCAACATAACATAATCATATCAACATGTCATCTCAACCAACATATGCTAAGCGGTTGATAAGCCTCTGGCTCATCTAGTTTTATGGCTAGTATGACCAGGGTTTTGTACTAATTATATTTCGTTTTCGTCCAAATTAGGCTCGACTGTCCTCAAGCAACATTTTGAGTCCTTTAAGTAGTTTTAGGTTAATTTAGCCAGTTTTGAGTCAAATAAAGCACTTATGGCTATTTTATTGTTTTCAGGTTAACTTAGTAGTCAAGGGAATGAAGAAATAAGGGAAATTTCAATCCTGGAAGAATTTGCCCCGCGAGATGCTACTCGCCTCGCGAACCTGAGAGCAGCCTGAACAGCAAAATGTCATCCTCTTTGTGTCGCCCCGCGAATCCTCTGCTCGCCTCGCGAACCTGAAGGCCGACTGTTCCAGAAAATTGCAAACCTTTCTGTGTCGCCTCGCGAACCATGTCTCGCCTCGTGAGAAGGAAGACCAGAAGCCATCACGCGCTGGCCCTGATACTCATCACGGGCGTAATAAGAAGACTCTTCAATTCCTCGCCTCGCGATACATTATTCACCTCGCGAGAATGCCAAACGTTTCAGATTTCTTCATAAGATTCGCCTCGCGAGTGAGTGTTCACCTCGCGAGAGGGCGCAGTTCCTGAATGTTATAAATTGCTGTTCTGGGCAGATTAGAAGAACTTTTGATTCTCCACTATTTTTTATAGATTTTCTGGTTGTGCTACGTTTTTATGGAGAACTAATTTTCTTGGATTAGTCTACTGTAATCGATTTCCACCGCACTTGAGGTTCTGTAATTCCTGTTTTGTTTGCTTTTCCCTTTTCAATACTATGCTATATATTTCTGTTTGCTTAATTCAGGAGTGTATAGTGTTTGTGTTGATTTATTTCGGTGATGTTATGTTCCTATATTTAATCATGTTTGCTTAATTCGCGTGTGTTCAATTCGTGTTCGCTTAGTTCACGAAGGGCTTAACCCCGTTTGCTTAATTCGGGAATTAGGAACATATATCTCGTAGTAACGATTTCGCTTGTTAATTGTTGCTACAACCGAAAGGGGATTAGAATCTGCTTAGGGCTTGGAATTTACATGAACCGATGATAGTTGGGAAATTGAGAACAGTAGATTAATTGTCTTTAGCTTATTTGATAATCTCTTAATTTGCTCTGTTTTTATTGCTCTGTTTTGCAATTGAATTTCAAACCAACCAACCCCCCACCCCCACCCCCCCCCCCCCCCCCCAAAAAAAACTGATTTTTGTGGTAAATAACAATTCAAGAGTCCTTGTGAGACGATACCCGAGTTGTCTCATTCTAAAATACATTTTTACAAACCTCTCGCTTTTTGACCCGTGCGCGACAGCGCGTCAAAAATTGGCGCCGTTGCCGGGGACTCTTGTTTGTTATTTTCGCATTTTTTTTTCTTTCTTCTTTTACTTTCGTTTTTGTTTTGAATTAGTCTGGCTACTAGGTCTACTTGCCCTGACTTGTGTGATTTTGATCCTGAAATTGAAAGAACACTACACACACGCCGTAGAGCAATTCGGGCTAGCACTAGTGGTGATTCTAATTCTGAAACTGTTTTTGATAACATGGGTGACCAAAGGACATTAAGACAGCTTGCTGCCCCTGATGTTAATTATAATGGCTTGTGTATTGAATATGTTGGAACTGTTACTCCCTTTGAATTAAAATCTGGTTTAATACATTTGTTGCCAAGATTTAGTGGTCTTGCAGGTGAGGATCCACACAAGCATCTGAAGGAATTCCAGGTTGTCTGCTCCACACCCTTGAGACCAGAGGGAATAACTGAGGATCACATCAAGATGAGAGCCTTCCCGTTTTCACCAAAGGCGCTGCAAAGGATTGGTTGTACTATCTTGAGCCAAGCTCTATTACCACCTGGAACAATTTGAAGAAGGTCTTTTTGGAGAGATATTTTCCTGTCTCCAGAGCTGCATCAATCAGGAAGGAAATATGTGGCATCAGACAAGGCAATGAGTCATTGGCTGAGTATTGGGAGAGATTCAAGCAGTTGGTATCCAGTTGCCCTCAGCATCAGATTTCCGAGCAGCTCCTTATTCAGTATTTTTATGAGGGGTTACTACCGATGGATAGAAATATTTTGGATGCTGCTAGTGGGGGAGCACTTGTTGATAAGACTCCAGCTGTTGCCAAGCAATTAATTGAAAATATGTCACTAAACTCCCAGCAGTTTACAACCAAGAGAAATTTTGTTGAGACAAGGGGTGTGAATGAGGTCCATAGCTCTTCTTCCAACCAGGCCCTTGAGAATAGAATTGATGAGCTCACTTCTTTGGTGAAGCAACTGGAAATGGATAAGGTTCAGCCGGCAAGGTTGTGTGGCATGTGCAACTCTCCTGAGCACCTGTATGATGCATGCCCCATTCTGAAAGAAGGGTCAATTACTGATTTGCATCAAGCTTATGCAGTCCATCCTTACAATCAAGGCAACAATCAGAATCAGTACAATGTTCCTGACCTCTCCACAAATAAGTACCACCCCAACTGGAGGAATCATCCTAACATTCGGTATGGGAACTCATCCCAACAACAACCGGCACCACCACAGGATCCTTCTCAAGTGACCACTTCTGCACCTTACGGACCTTCACTGGAGGACATGTTCAAGTAAATGACTTCACAAATGACTGCACAAATGACTACACTTTTTCAGCAGCAAGTTGGACAGTTTCAGGCCTCGCAGGCACAGTTTCAGCAGCGAACGGATGCTAGCATTAATAATTTGCAAACACAGGTTGGACAGATTGGTCAGTTTCAGCAGCGAACGGATGCTAGCATTCAATCCCTGCAGACATAGATTGGACAGCTTGCCACTTCCATGAATAACATACAGCAAGCTCGAGGATCAAACCAACTACCTGCACAAACAGTGATGAATCCCAATGTCTCCAATCCTAATGTGAGTGCCATTTCTTTGAGATCCTGGAAAGTTGTAGAGGCAGCCCCTGGAAAAAATGAAGAAACTGCTGAGGTAACTCCTGAGCCTTCAGTTGATGTGGAAGCTAAGAGAGTATATGTGCCACCAATTCCTTTCCCACATAGAGTGCAGAAAAATAAGAAGATTGGTGGGGAAGACAAGGAGAGGGAAATTTTAGATGTGTTCAGAAAGGTGGCTGTAAATATTCCCCTTTTGGATGTGATTAACCAGGTGCCCAAGTATGCGAAATTTCTGAAGGATTTATGCACCCACAAGAGGAGGTTGAAGGGTAATGAGAGAGTTAATCTAGGGCGACATGTTTCAGCCCTCATTCAGCCTAAGCCTGCACATGAAAGAGTTACTGTTTCAGCCCCCACTCAGGCACTACCACAAAAGTGCAAGGATCCAGGCACTTTTGCTATTCCATGCACTATTGGGGACAGCAAATTCGAAAATTGCATGTTGGATTTGGGAGCCTCCATAAATGTCATGCCCACCTCTGTTTTCAACAACCTTGATCTTGGTCCCTTGCAGCATACAGGTCTCACTATCCAATTGGCCAACAGGACCAGTGCTCGCCCCATGGGAATGGTAGAAGATGTGCTGGTACAAGTTGACGAGTTGATTTTCCCTGCTGACTTTTACATCCTGGACATGGCAGGGGAAACAAATTCAAGTAGATCACCAATCATCCTAGGCAGACCGTTAATGAAGACAGCAAAAACAAAGATTGATGTTGATGATGGAACCATGTCTATGGAGTTTGGTGACATTGTGGCAAGGTTTAACATCTTTGATGCTATGAAGCATCCATTGGAAGAGCACTCTGTTTTCCAAATAGAGTTGTTCTCTGAAATTATTGATGATACCTGTGATGACTTGGTTTCTGATTTTCCATTTGTTTCTGGCTTTGATGATATTTATTCATGTACTGACTGTACTAACACTAACCCTTGTGCTGTTTGTGCTGAGTTTCTTGATTCCACTAGTGGAAAATATACATTAGACGGTAAAGGTTTACGTCAGTTAACCAAAAGCTAGACGTTAAAAAAGAAGTGGTGGCAGTTTTGTAAATATCAGAGTTCATTAATTCAATTTTAACGTCAGTTGTTTTAATGACTGACGTTAAAAGTGAAGTGACTCACTTTTAACGTCAGTTCAATAAAAACGACGTTAACGGAACATTTTAACGCCGTCGATTCTATAAAGAACTGACGTTAAAAGTAAGTCACTTCACTTTTAACGTCAGTCCTTACATCAACAGACGTTAAAGGTTATTTTAATAATATTTTTTATCTAGTGTACGATCCCTTCCGCATTGCCTTCCTCAAAGTTTCAGTTTCACATGAATTGCTTTGATGTTTTGTGTTTCTGTTTTTGAAAACTATAAGTTGAATCAATAACCCAAACCGGATCTCATTCATGAAGTCTTTAATGTCTGACAGATACGAAGATTGAAAGGGTTTAAAATCCTATAAAAGTTACATTGAAAGGGTTTAAAATCCTATAAAAAGTTACATTGAAAGGGTTTAAAATCCTAAACATTAAAGCTACATCCCATCAGAGAGTTTTATGAAATATGCCAAAGGGAAAACTATACTCCGAAGACCTCAGAAAACTGGGGGGCATGAGAGAGCTCAAGAGAGAGGCAAAAACAGGTGCACTAGATCTGTTTCAAGCAAAGGCAGTGGTTCCTGAGACTTCCAAGATGGTCACTTGCTGCCAAAGCTGAGGTTTTGGAACTGTGACCCCGAGCACCGATTAGCCCTCCAGACTGGTGATTCTCCGGAAGGTGATAAGGTGAGCAACTCACATAATGTAATTTACTCAGACTTATCACCCATGTAATGTAATTTACTCAAACTCAGAAGTTGTTTGACCATTAAGACAAAGACCTTTGAGTCTAGGAATAGGAAGAAAGAGTGATGAAGTTAATCTCACTACAGAGCCATATTGTGAAGCGGAAAATTAAAAGGATGGAAGGAAGCTATTTATAGGAGCAGGGGATGAAGTTACTAAGCTATTCTTGATTTTGTTGAAAACTTACCTATAAACTTAATGCTCATTAAGAGGATTGAGTTACAAGGTGCATGGGTAAGTAGCACAGTACAGTCAAAGGAATGAATGTTTTTACAGATATCTATACACTTTTAACGCCGCTTTTTTAAAAAACCGACGTTAAAAGTGTTTTTCAAATAAAAATATTAATTGTTAACGTCGAGTTTTTATACAACTGATGTTAAAAGTTTGATTTTTACTTGATTAAATAAATAGGCGACGTAAATAATCCTATATATTATAAACGTGCAGAATGAATATTGGAAATAATGTAATTAATATACGGGAACTTGGCAGTCATCAATTAAGTTGACGTTAAAAATGAGGTGGTGGGTAAACTATTTGCGTCAGTTCTATAAATAACTGACGTAAATAATTATGAAACTCATTTCATTGGTTGTCATGTCCCTGTTGTCCCTCTTAACGCAGATCACTCCATATAGGACTGCAGTTTATTTCTAAACCTTTTTTTTATACAAGTTTATTTTTAATTTTTATTAATTAGCTTGAATTAGTAAACAAATTATTGTGCAAATTAAAATAAATAAACACTTAACATAAAACAAGTTATATGTATAATCAAATCGTATGACATTGAAGCAATTCATGAGTTAAAATTACATGATTAAAAGATAAAAAATTTCTGCAACATAGCCCTAAAATATAAAAAAGTTTCTGCATCAACATCATTTTCTTCTCAGTCCTGTCATCAGAAACTCTAATGGATGCATCACCTCCCTCACTTGAATTCCAAGATGCAAAGTAAATCCTCGATCACTAGCAATAAAGCAAAGTGAAATGGATCTTTGCATCTTTCTTCTTCAGTGGAGTTCCTTGATGCATCATCTTGAATCCACAATCACTTACTTCCAAAGCAAAGTGAAAGGGATGATGGGGATGAAATAAAGTGAGAGAATCACATTACGTGATTCACCCAACCTTAATATCCATGTAATGTAATTTACTCAAACTCAGAAGTTGTTTGACCATTAAGACAAAGACCTTTGAGTCTAGGAATAGGAAAAAAGAGTGATGAAGTTAATCTCCACGGCACAGCCATATTGTGAAGCAGAAAATTAATTAAAAGGATGGAAGGAAGCTATTTATAGGAGCAGTGGATGAAGTTACTAAGTTATTATGATTTTCTTGAAAACTTATCTATAAACTTAATGCTCATTAAGAGGATTAGGTACAAAGGTGAATGGGTAAGTAGCACAGTAGTCAAGGGAATGAATGTTTTTGCAGAAACTAATAAACCTTTAACGTCTGTTGTGTAATACAACTGACGTAAGAAGTTGTGAGTGTTTTTAACGTCAGTTTCTTAATACAACTTACGTTAAATATATGACCTTTAACGTCAGTTATTACTAACAACTGACGTAATGAGTGTAAGTGTTTTTAACGTCCATTTATTAAGACAACTGACATTAAATATATGATCTTCAACGTCAGGTTTTACCAAAAACTAACATAAAATGTTGTTTTATTTTAATTATAATGTTTACCCCCGCGCGCCTTCTCCACTTCTCTGTACGTCTTTTCTCTTTTCATCACGCTCAACCCTCACTCTCGCTCTCACTCTGCCCTAATCGCGAGCTCATCTCCACCGCAACCACCGCGAGGGCTTCTTCGCCACCACCGTGAGGTACACTCTTAACCCCTAGCTTTGTCTTTCCCGCTCATTCTTTGCAATAACTTGACATCTCTCTTTCCCCTGGCCTTCCCGCGCACTAACTCTCCTTGTCCCTCTGCTTTAGTAACCACATCGAACGTTGGCCACCACTCGAGCTTCCCCCCCACCACCACGCGTGCGCCTATTTCTGGTGAGTCTTTAATTAGGGCACATTTTTTTATTCACGGTTTTGAGTGCATGCATGTTGCTCTGCTGGTTTGAAACTGTAGTCTCAGTAGTTGAAACCTTAAACCGAGAGTTTGAGTTGTTTGGAATGTCTCTATTTTTGGTTTTGAGTGTATGTTGAAACTGTAGTCTCAGTAGTTGTAACTTTAAACCGTGAGTTTGAGTTGTTTGGAATGTCTCTATTTTTGGTATTGAGTGCATATTGCTCTGCTGGTTGATCTGTCACGGCCGTGATGCTCATCACGGCTAGGCCGTGATCAGTTCTGCCTATGAGGGTCTGGTTCAGTTGGCACGTTACGGCCGTGATGGACATCACGGCCAGGCCGTGACCAGTGCTTGGCAATCTTCAAAAACTATAGTTTTCAATCTCCCGTATTGTCCTTATATTGGATATATAGATGTTTTGTATATCTACAGGACCTTTCTAGTTACTTTTATTTATACTTCTGTTTTTATTTTGATTTATAACCTATGTTAATACATATATATTGTTTCTGAACAGGCATACATATGGATCAGTCGGATGGCCCACATGCACGGGAGGACACTGTGGGGGTTTCGCAGGACCCGATCACGCCTACGCCTGATTCTAGTGTAAGTTTACATGTTATATACTATCTTTAGTCCTTCTTGTTAATGTAAGTTTATAATGTTACAACCCTCTATTTTATCATTTTTTTTGTCCATACAGACATCACAGGCTCATAGGAAACGGGGTAGAGGAGCCACCTCGTTGAAGAAACTAGAGAAGGACAGGCAGAGCGGACAGAAGCTTGAGGTGTCCTTCGATGCTAATCTAAATGCCCAGGGACCCCGTGCTAAAGAATTTAATAAGTGGGTGTTTCTACAAGCGAAGCGTACGTAAGCATCAACTACAACCATCTGGAATGACGTTCCACAGAACGTTAAGGATCAGATTTGGGAGGCTATCACGGTATTTTACCTTTACATTCGTTTGATTTACATTATTAGATAATTATCTGAGTTATAATCCATCCATTTGTTATATATGTATCTAATGTGTAGGTAGCTTGGACTGTGCCAAATGACGAGGATCATCGTCATAAATGTATGAAAATGGCATCAAAGCGTTGGAATGGGTTCAAGCATGATCTTACCAGGTACTATGTATCTGGGAAGAAGCGGCTTGATAAAATGTTCTTGGATTATCCCTGGATTGATCAGGATACTTGGGATGTTTGCCAGGAGTCGACAGGATGAAGAATTTCAGGTTGGTTGATTAAGTTAATTTTGTATGCTTATTATAGATCATTTAACTGTATTTAATTATGTGTTTTTGTTTGAATAGGCTAAGGCAAATAAGGGTCGGCAGAATCAGGCGAAGAACGTCCACCGCCACACCATGTCTCAGGGTGGGTACCATACTCGGATCCAGCAGATGATGGCGGATAGGCTGAGGGCGAAGCAGGAAGAGCACTCTGCTAGGATTGAAAGAGGAGAGGTGCCTGAGGGCACAGCATCAAGTCCTCCGTCGGACATCGACCGCGAGGATGTCTGGTTAGCCGGCCGCATGACAAAGGCGGGATCTTTTAAAGTTGATGCCACTCGCGAAGTGGCAGATAAGATTGTAAGTAAATAATTAACTTGATTTCAATTGATATTTGTATAGATATTTGCAACACTTTTCACTTGCACGTTTTTCATTTTTTTCATTGTAGATGGATCTTAAAGCAAAATCCTCCCGGGCGCATTCGTCCCCTCCGGGCGGCAGGGCGTCTTGATAACTGCTCTAGGCAAGAAAGACCATCCTGGTCGGGTTCTCGGTGTTCCCGGGAACGTGACCATCAAACAATATTATGGCAAGTCTGCTTCACGAAAGCGGGTGGTCAATGAAGCATCAATTTTGGCTGACATTACTCAAGACCTCATGTCCAACCCGGATATTACAACACATCGATGCAAGGCTTAATAGCCAACCCGAGAATTCAAGCGGCGCTTGCGAGAGCTTTCCTCCGTCGGTACATCCCAGGACACCGCAAGGCTTGCCAGCGCTTCACATGTGAGCACAAAAGAGAGTTTTAGTATGGCACATGTGGAGGACGATGAGTTGGCAGCTAGGGAGCGGGAGTTGGAAGTCCAGCGCCATGAGCATGAGTTGGAAATGAAAAGGCGTGAGCTTGAGTTGGACTCCAAACGACGTGAGCTCAAAATGTTAGCAAAGGTATTTATTCATTATTAATGTCCAAATTAGTCAAATAATTACTTGTGTTTTTTTTAATTATCAAAAACTTATATATTTTATTTTTCCTAAACTGAAGGCCAAGTCGACGTCGGTGTCGCTGTCACCTATCACTCGTTTGTTCTCACTTGGTGAGGATTATGCGTTTGAGATTTTTGAATGTCCATTGGATCACGATGGATGGGTGGCACGCCCAGATCAACAGAGGATATTTTCCTTCGTTGGTGACGATCTCGGAACGCTGCGGAAATAACATCCGGATGAACAAAGCAATGTCATCGGTCTACCGTGCACATAAGTTAATTTTAATTTTATAACTTATTTATTTTTGGTATTTTTCCATTTAATAATTTATTTTAATTTCAATATATATATTATGTAATTAACATCCACACCTTTTCATATCTTAGGTATCTTCATCGTCTTCAGCTTGATAAGGGCGTTGCATCAATTTGCGGTTTCTTATATCCGTCAATCCTTCTGCCCGAGTTCTTTGCTGGCGATGCACTGAGTAAATACTTAGGGAACTTGTTGGGAGACAATCCGAAAGAATTATATCTGGCTCCCTACTGTATGGATCGCCATTGGCAGTTGTTCGTACTTCACCCGTCTAGGCATACTTGTCATATTCTTCTCGCTCTCTCCACCATGATCCGCCACCGAAGGTGGTGGAAGCTGTAAATATGTAAGTAACTAATCTTAAATTTAATTTAAGTTTTAATATCAGTTGTTTTTAGTTTATTACACACATGATATATGAGTTTGTTAATTGATCGACATGATTATTTGTTTATGATAAGCGCTTGAAGGCGAGTAGCATAAGTTGCGCCAACGGGAGAAGTAGGACTTCTAAGGCTAAATCAAATCCTGTATGGAACATCCTCAAGGTTTGGTAGTTTATTTATCAAATAATTAATATTATAATTACTAATTTATGTGTATATTCAACTGACGTTGAAATTAATTTTGTTGGTAGTCTCGATTTCAAACTGACAGTTGGTCGTGCGGCTATTATGTGATGTTTCATATCTTTGAACATAGTCTCCGCATCTATTACGGATGGATGGAAGAAGGTAATATTTAAACAACTTGTTAAATTATATATTATAGTTTTGAAGATGACTTGCATTGATGTTATTATTATTATTTGAACGTGTCTAGGCATTTATCGATCAATCGCCTATTGAAGAAGATGAGTTAAGAGACTTGAGGATGCGCTTCGCTGAATTCTTCTTCAAGTATGCGGCTGAAAAAGGAATTGCCAACATACCTCCGCACTACTTAGATAAATAGTTTTTTTGTTAGACTTTAGAAACTAATTAATAACATGTATATATATATCCTTAGATAGTTTTGTTTTTTAGACATTGGAACTAAAATTTATTTATATATATATACATGGGTTTTGGTTTTAAGTCCCCCCATTGTTCAATTTTCCTTTGCAATTCTGTAATGTGTGTGATATTCTGTGTTACTGGGACTGAATGCAGGGATAGCTGAGGGGAGTGATATTTTAAAACTGAATTTAAAAAAAAACCTATTAACGTCAGTTGTATCAAACAACCGGCGTTAATAGTATTTTATAAAATATACAGTACACTATTAACGTCAGTTGTTTATTACAACTGACGTTAAAATTAAAACTTTAACGTCAGTTCTTTATAACAACTGACGTTAGTTTTAACAAAATCAACGTCCGTTGTATTAAAGAACTGACGTTAATAGTTTTAGTTTAATGTCAGTTGTTTAAAAAACCGACGTTAATTTTTACAAAATTAACGTCGGTTTTGTTAAGGAACTGACGTTAATAGTGTTATATTTAACGTCAGTTCTCAACTGACGTTAAAATATTAACTATTAACGTCAGCTGTATTTACGTCAGTCAGTATTCTGACGTAAAAAATCAATTTTAACTGACAGAAAAAAGCACTTATTGCACTAGTGTTCTACTTTGCAGGGTGATAGTGTGAGTGAAGCTGTCTGTTCAGCTAAAGTTCTTGACATCATGGCTGCTCCGAATATACCATCCATTGAGCAACCACCCTCCTTAGAGCTCAAGCCACTTCCTGGGAATCTGAAGTATGCTTACTTGGAGACGAATGAAAAACTTCCAGTCATTATTTCCTCCAGCCTTGACTCTGATCAAGAAGCTAAGCTCTTGGAGGTTCTGAAGAAGCACAAGAAGGCGATTGGGTGGACCTTGGCTGACATCCCAGGAATTAGCCCCTCCAGATGTATGCATAGAATTCTGTTGGAGGATGGGGCTAAACCAGTTAGGCAGCCCCAAAGGCGGCTCAACCCATTGATTCTGGATGTTGTGAAGAAGGAGGTGACTAAACTTCTGCATGCGGGTATCATATACCCTATCTCTGATAGTACTTGGGTAAGTCCAGTACAAGTTGTACCCAAGAAGTCCGGCCTCATAGTGGTAAGAAATGATAATAATGAACTTCTCCCCACTAGAGTCCAGAATAGCTGGCGAGTCTGTATTGATTATAGGAAGTTGAACCAGGTCACCAAAAAGGATCACTTTCCTTTGTCGTTCATCGATCAGATGCTCGAACGGCTGGCTGGTAAATCCCATTACTGTTTTCTTGATGGCTTTACCGGTTACTTCCAGATCCACATTGCACCGGAGGATCAGGAAAAGACCACTTTCACGTGCCCCTTCGGCACGTTTGCCTACAGGAGGATGCCATTTGACCTTTGCAATGCTCCTGGCACTTTCCAGAGATGTATGCTTAGCATTTTTACTGAATTTATTGAAAATTGCATGGAAGTGTTCATGGATGATTTCACTGTATATGGTTCCTCATTTGATGCATGCTTGCATAGTCTGAATTTGGTTCTAGAAAGATGCATTGAAACTGACCTGGTTTTGAACTATGAAAAGTGTCACTTTATGGTTGAACAGGGGATTGTTTTGGGGCATGTTATTTCTAAAGAGGGTATTTCAGTAGATCCTGCTAAAATTGATGTGATTTCTACATTGCCTTATCCATCTTGCGTTCGCGAGATTCGTTCTTTTCTTGGTCATGCAGGTTTCTACAGGCGCTTCATTAAGGACTTCAGCAAGATAGCTCTTCCTCTGTCAAACTTGCTGAAGAATGATGCCATGTTCCACTTTGATGACAACTGCAAGAAGGCATTTGACTACCTGAAAAGGGCATTGACCTCTACCCCCATCATCCAGCCCCTGACTGGACCCTCCCTTTTGAGCTCATGTGTGATGCTTCTAACTATGCTGTGGGAGCGGTCCTGGCACAAAGGGTGGGCAAGGCTGCACATGTCATTCATTATGCTTCTAGGACTTTAGATGATGCACAATCTAATTACACCACCACTGAAAAGGAACTTCTAGCTGTTGTTTTTGCTCTTGATAAATTTAGGTCATATTTGCTAGGTTCCAAGGTTATTGTTTTTACTGACCATGCAGCTCTGAAATACCTGTTGAAGAAACCAGAAGCGAAGCCAAGATTGATTCAGTGGATGCTGTTGCTCCAAGAGTTTAATGTGGAGATAAAAGACAAGAGTGGAGCTGAAAATTTAGTAGCTGATCACTTGAGCAGAATAGCAAGGGATGAGGATCCTTCTCCCATCCAGGATGACTTTCCTGATGAGCAGCTTCTACATCTGCATGGGGTAACCCCTTGGTTTGCTGACATTGTTAACTATCTTGTTGTTGGTGTTTTTCCTGCAGGTGCAACTAGATCACAGATCAACAAACTCAAGAGTGATTCTAAGTACTATGTTTGGGATGATCCGTACCTTTGGAAGTTTTGCAGTGATCAGGTGATGCGGAGGTGTGTCCCCGACTATGAGTTCGAGTCAATTTTGCACTTTTCTCATGCCTCTCAAGTAGGGGGACACTTTGGGCCACAGAGGACTGCAAGGAAAGTCCTAGATTCTGGGTTCTACTGGCCCACAATTTTTAGAGATGCTTATGAGGTCTACCGGACTTGTAAGGAGTGTCAAACAGCAGGCACGGCTATCACTCGTAAGAGTGAAATGCCTCAGCAGCCCATGCTTTTCTGTGAGGTTTTTGATGTGTGGGGAATTGATTTTATGGGTCCTTTCCCCGCATCCTTTGGCTTTCTATACATTCTTTTGGCTGTTGACTATGTTTCGAAGTGGGTGGAAGCTATCCCCACTAGGACTAACGATTCTAAAATTGTTTCAAAATTTGTTAGGTCCAATATTTTTTTCAGGTTCGGCATACCTCGGGCTATCATCAGTGACCAGGGCACTCACTTCTGCAACCGCACCATGGAAGCTCTACTCCGGAAGTATGGAGTTGTGCATAGAGTCTCCACTGCTTACCATCCCCAGACCAATGGCCAGGCTGAGATATCGAACAGGGAGATCAAGCAGATCTTAGAGAAAATGGTGCAGCCGAATAGGAAGGACTGGAGCCGCCGTCTAGAAGACGCACTGTGGGCTGAGAGGACCGCTTTCAAGACGCCAATAGGGATGTCCCCCTTTAGGCTTGTATTTGGTAAGGCATGTCATCTCCCTGTGGAAGTTGAGCATCGTGCGTATTGGGCAGTCAAGTGCTGTAATTTGGAAATGAAAAAACCTGGTATTGAAAGGAAACTCCAATTACAGCAGCTTGAGGAGCTTAGGCTAGAAGCCTATGAAAGCTCCCGGATTAATAAAGAGAAAACTAAATATTTCCATGATAGAATGATTGCTAGGAAAGAATTTTCTGTGGGCCAACAGGTCTTACTGTTTAACTCCCGCCTGAAAGTGATGGCTGGGAAACTTAGGTCCAAGTGGATTGGCCCATTTGTTGTTACTAATGTTTTTCCTTATGGTGCAGTAGAGATTAAAAGTGCAGGTAGCAACAAGGCCTTCAAGGTTAACGGGCAGAGGCTGAAGTTATTCCATGAGAGCTCGGTGCCTGAGGATGCTACTGTTGAAGAGCTCTCCTTGGAAGCTCCCACCTACACTGCCACTTGATCAGGGAACACCCTTTCCTTTCCCTCACTCTGATTTTATAGTTATGTTGTTTCATTGGGGACAATGTATGTTTTAAGTGTGGGGGAGGGAACTAATTGTAGTTTTGTTTTGAGTTTTGTCTTGTTTTTATAAATTGTGTGTTGCGTCTTGTGTCGGCAAGCTTGATTGGTTTTGATTGATTTGGCATAGATTGATTGCATGATTTATGTGATGATTCCCCCTAGGTTGGAAATTTTTTTTTTGAAAAGTGATCCCCATAAAAAAAAATAAAAAAATATATATTTTGGTTCCTAAACTTTGAGATATTTTGTTGTGATGGCATGATTTATGATAAGTTTGGGGTGAAGGGGTGCACACACTAGGGATAGAATCTCAGTCAAACAATTTGCAAAAATGTCCAGGTGAGGATTTGAGCCTCCAACATGTTTTTAACTGTGTGAATCACTTTTGAGTTGCACTTTCCCGAATTTGCTTGAATCTCTTCTGGGTTTGCATGTTTATATGTTTGCATCAAATGATTTAGGCATTTTCTTTGTAAATAACCACTTGGCCTGAAAAGAACCAATCCCTAATGCATGTTCCTAGTTAGCCCCTTTGAGCCTAATTAGCCTGTTAATTCTTGATGACCTTATGTTGTGAGCCAAAATCTGGAAAAAAACCATGTTAACCCGATCTTAGGATTAGGAAAGCATGGAATCTTAGCAAGAGAATGGTTGCAAGAAACTAAGTTTGGGGTGGCTACAAGGATATGATGTGTTGTTTGGGATTGAGAAAAAGAAAAAAATATAATAAAAAGGTTGGAGCCAAAGGCAAAAAGAAAAGAAAAGCAGAAAAAAAAAAAGAAAAAGAAAAAAAATAAAAAGTGCAAAAATGTCAAAAAGGCTACTTGAAGGAAAAGGCTGTAGTCACCCAAAGCATAAAGAAAAATGGAAAAAGGAACTTGAGTGGAAATTCAATGTATCAAATTGTTCATGCTCTCTTAGTTCCTAGGGACTTAAGCCTAGTACCTTTGTATATCCTACCCTTAGCCAGGCCCCATTACAACCTTAAAAGACCTTTTGATGTTGCATGCATGTTTTCGTGGGAACCTTGATTGAGATGAAAATCAAATTCATGGGAAGTGATCTTAAAAGTGAGATTGAGTGAATTGTTGTTAGCCTAGACAAACTGAGCGTATGAGTGAAACACTAAATTCCCTTGTGAGGAAGGCGATTGTTTGAATTTGGTGATCTCCCTATTGTGTGTAACTTGGATCCCATGCTTAGATTAATGATTGTTTGAATGATGAAATTATCAAATGTTTAGAGTGAATGCATGTGGGGATTGCTTTGTTTGAAAGGGGGGAACATTGAAGAAAACTGTTTTGATGAAATTGCATGACATTTGTGCGAAATTGATTAAATCCTTTAAGCTTGCCATGTCTTGAGTCTTTTTGAGTTTTTGAGTTTTAGTTTGCTTGGGGACAAGCAAAGTTTAAGTTTGGGGTATTTTGATAAGCCTCTGGCTATCTAGTTTTATGGCTAGTATGACCAAGGTTTTGTACTAATTATATTTCGTTTTCGCCCAAATTAGGCTCGATTGTCCTCAAGCAACATTTTGAGTCCTTTAAGTAGTTTTAGGTTAATTTAGCCAGTTTTGAGTCAAATAAAGCACTTATGGCTATTTATTGTTTTCAGGTTAACTTAGTAGTCGAGGGAATGAAGAAATAAGGGAAATTTCAATCCTGGAAGAATTCGCCCCGCGAGATGCTACTCGCCTCGCGAACCTGAGAGCAGCCTGAACAGCAAAATGTCATCCTCTCTGTGTCGCCCCGCGAATCCTCTGCTCGCCTCGCGAACCTGAAGGCTGACTGTTCCAGAAAATTGCAAACCTTTCTGTGTCACCTCGCGAACCATGTCTCGCCTCGCGAGAAGGAAGACCAGAAGCCATCACGCACAGGCCCTGATACTCATCACGGGCGTAATAAGAAGACTCTTCAATTCCTCGCCTCGCGATACATTATTCGCCTCGCGAGAATGCCAAACGTTTCAGATTTCTTCATAAGATTCTCCTCGCGAGTGAGTGTTCGCCTCGCGAGAGGGCGCAGTTCCTGAATGTTATAAATTGTTGTTCTGGGCAGATTAGAAGAACTTTTGATTCTCCATTATTTTTTATAGATTTTCTGGTTGTGCTACGTTTTTATGGAGAACTAATTTTCTTGGATTAGTCTACTGTAATCGATTTCCACCGCACTTGAGGTTCTGTAATTCCTGTTTTGTTTGTTTTTCCCTTTTCAATACTATGCTATATATTTCTGTTTGCTTAATTCAGGAGTGTATAGTGTTTGTGTTGATTTATTTCGGTGATGTTATGTTCCTATATTTAATCGCGTTTGCTTAATTCGTGTGTGTTCAATTCGTGTTCGCTTAGTTCACGAAGGGCTTAACCCCGTTTGCTTAATTCGAGAATTAGGAACATATATCTCGTAGTAGCGATTTCGCTTGTTAATTGTTGCTACAACCGAAAGGGGATTAGAATCTGCTTAGGGCTTGGAATTTACATGAACCGATGATAGTTGGGAAATCGTGAACAGTAGATTAATCATCTTTAGCTTATTTGATAATCTCTTAATTTGCTCTGTTTTGCAATTGAATTTCAAACCAACCCCCCCCCCCAAAAAAAACTGATTTTTGTGGTAAATAACAATTCAAGAGTCCTTGTGAGACGATACCCGAGTTGTCGCATTCTAAACTACATTTTTACAAACCGCTCGCTTTTTTACCCAAGCGCGACAGCGCGTCAGCGGTGTAACGCTACTCCACTACTCCGTTATGCATATGGATCCAAACTATCTCAGGAAGGAAACTTCGGAGTTACATATCCATATTGGCCATAAAAGCACCAACGCCGACAGTCCACCAAACCATGGGTGAACCCCTTGGATAGACGACATACCATAAAGCATTGAGGCCACTTGGGCCAAAAAGCACCGAAAAGCATTGAGGCCACTTGGGCCAAAAAGCACCAAAGCATATCAACGTGCGGTAGCCCAAAGGGCACCGGCTTAACCAACTTATTATTCTTATTCATCTTAATTAATCTTTAATTAAGTTATCTAGCTTTTCTTTATTCGTTTAGTATCATATTACATTATTGGGGGCATCTGGGGTGAAACACCCCTTTAGAACTTTCAATTCACGTTCTGACCAATAAGGGGAGCACGGGCGTGCTCACCCCAGCACGGTCGTGTTGTCACTTAAGTGGAGCACGGTCGTGCTCACTGTCCTGCACGGCCGTGCTCAATGCGCGACCTTCTTCCACAATTCATCTGGGAGCATGGGCATGCTCTATGTTCAGCACGACCGTTCTCCTGGGCCAGCCGTACTTTTCTGGGCAGATTCAACTTATGTTCTTGGAGCCAAAAACTGTCTAACACTCTCAAATCAAATCCTAAGGTCCTTTGACTAATCCAGTTGGCATCAATCCTCATCTCTCAGTAACAATTCATGTCTTATGAAGCATTGAGGAATTAATCCCTGAAGCTTTATGTTAATTAAGAGTCCTACTTATCAATCAGGGTCTTATTAAATGTTTCAACATCAACCAACACTCAGCCAATCAACATCATCAATAACAACAACTAACAGCATTCTCATCACATCATCATTGATAAATCAATGGCATTCAACATTCCAATATTCATCAAATACACTGTTTGGCATATAACATCATATCAATCTAACAACTATAACAATGAGGCATACTAATTAACCTACTAACAATTATAGTAATTAATCCATACAACCAAACAGAACAAGGCATTGACAATAGTTTAGGCATATTCATAATCAAACATAACATGGTCTTAATGACAGATAACGATAACACATAACGGGGCTATGTGAACCCCTCATCTTACGCTACCCCTTTTCCTAATGAATACACTATCCTTCTCCCTACACCTGGTATGAAGAATCCGATAGCGATAACTCAAACGATAACCCACGCGTTCCTCTAGCGACTCAATTAGCTCTCCAAGTCTTGGTCAACAGAGAAGGTTAACCAATTAGTTTCCAAATCTAAATAATAGAAAAGAAAACTCTAAGGGGAAGGAACTGTTACCTATAGGGATCAACACCTAGACGTTCCCAAGGGTCTCTAAAGCTCCAACAATGCAATGGGTTTAGAGAAAAAAGGGAAGAAAGGGGTTGTAGCCGCAACAGGGTTTGTGAGAAAACCCTCGGTTACTATTCTATTTTTAAAGGCACAGACCCGAGCATGGTCGTGCTCCGCCTTGAGCACGGCCTTGCTCTACTTAGCACCTACGGGGCCCGGTTTGCCCTTGAGCACGGGCGTGCTCACTGTTGAGCACGGCCGTGCTTGTTGGGCTAACTTGTCTCGTTGACGGTAAACGGGGTGTTACAACTCCACCCCCCTTATAAAAGATTTGTCCTAGAAATTTCTACTCACCTCGATTGGAAAGGTGGGGATATAACTCCATCATCTTGCTTTTCAGCTCCCATGTAGCACTCTCCTCAGTAGCCCCACTCCCAAAGACTTTGACCAAAGGAATCTCCTTGCCTCTTAGCTGCTTCACCCTCCTATCCTCAACTTGAAGGGGTAATACCTCAAAAGTCAGGTTCTCTTTTAATTGTATGGTATCGGGGACTATCACGTGACTAGGGTCATGAGCATACTTTTTGAGTTGAGACACATGAAAGACACTATGAAGATTGGACAAAAACGACAGTAAGGCTATTTGGTAGGCGACTTCGCCGACTCTTTTTAGAATTTGGTAAGGACCAATGAATCTAGGAGTAAGTTTCTTTGCTTACATTACTCTACCAACCCTAGTTGTCGGGGTAACTCTCAAGAACACATGGTCACCTTCCTGGAATTTGAGCGCCTTCCTCCTTTTGTCATTGTAGCTCTTTTGCCTACTCTGTGCCACTTTCATCTTTTCCTAAATCATCCTCACTTTTTCTATGGTTTCTTGTACCACCTCGGGTCCTAACACAACACTATCAGCAGGTTCACTCCAACACAAGGGTGTCCTGCATCTCCTCCCATAAAGAGCTTCATAAGGTACCATTCCAATACTGGAATGGAAACTATTGTTGTAGGTAAACTCTATCAGGGGCAAAACTTGTCCCAACTTCCCGATTGTTCTAGCACACACCTTCTAAGCAAGTCCTCTAAGGACTGGATGGTTCTCTCAGACTGACCATCAGTCTGTGGGTGATAAGCTGAACTTATCCTAAGCATGGTTCCTAAAGCCTCTTGCAAACTATTCCAAAACCTAGAGGTAAAACTTGGGTCTCTATCAGATACTATGCTAGAGGGTACACCATGTAACCTAACTATCTCTCTGATGTACAACTTAGCCAACTTTTCCAAAGGATATTCCATGTTCATAGGGATGAAATGGGCGGACCAGACACAAAATCCATGGAAATACTATCCCATTTCCATTTTGGGATACTCAAAGATTGCAATTTCCCTGATGGCTTTTGGCGTTCTATCTTAGGCTTTTGGCACACTAAACAAGCGTACACAAACTCAGTCACATCTTTCTTCATCCTAGGCCACCAAAACATCCTCTTAAGATCCAGATACATCTTAGTGGCACCTGGGTGCACACTCAGCCCACTCTTATGTCCTTCTTCAAGGATCAACTTCCTAAGCTCCGGGACGTTTGGTATACAGACTCTATCTTTGAACCTGAACACTCCATCACTTCCTTCCTTAAAGCTAAGGTTTCTACCCCGAGCGAACTCTCTCTAGTCTAAGAGAAACTGGTCTATCTTCTGACTCTCTCTAACCTGATTCATCAAACTATTGGTAACCTTTATGGTTCCAAGCCTAATGCTCTTAGGGGTAACTTCCCAAACTAAACTCAGGTCTCTAAACTCCTCAATCAGATCCATCTCCCTAACCATCAAAGCAGAGACATGCAAGGTTTTCCTACTTAAGGCATCTGCCACCACATTGGACTTTCCTGGGCGTGGTAGGTTAGATCAAACTTATAATCCTTTAAAAACTCCATCCACCTACGCTGCCTCATATTCAACTCCTTATGATCAAATAGATACTTCAAGCTCTTATGATCACTAAAGAGCTCAAACTTTGCTCCATAAAGGTAATGCCTCCAGATCTTTAAGGAAAATACCACAGCTCCTAACTCTAGGTCATGGGTAGGATAGTTCTTCTCATGAGTTTTCAACTGACTAGAGGCATAAGCTACTACCTTACCATCTTGCATCGACACTCCACCTAAACCTTGCTTCGATGCATCATAGTACACTGCAAAAGGTTTACTAGGATCTGGCAAAACTAACACTGGTGCTAATGTCAACCTATCCTTAAGGATTTGGAAACTCTCTTCACACTTAAAGTCCCACACAAACAGTTGTCCCTTCTTGGTGAGACGGGTGAAGGGTAAAGCTAACTTACAGAAACTTTCTATGAACCTCCTATAATACCCTGCTAAACCCAAGAAACTCCTAATCTCGGTTAGTGACTTTGGTGCTTCTCACTAGAGCACCGTCTCCATCTTAGCCGGATCCACAGCTATGCCACATTTAGAGATGACGTGTCCTAAGAAACTCACCTCCTCTAACCAAAACTCACACTTAGACAACTTAGCATACAGCTGTTTCTCCTTAAGGGTTTGCAAGACAACCCTCAAGTGCTCCTCATGTTCCTCCTTGGTCTTGGAGTACACTAAGATGTCATCTATGAAGACCACCACAAACTTATCCAAGTAAGGGTGAAAGGTCTTGTTTATGTAATCCATGAACACAGTAGGAGCATTGGTCACACCATAGGGCATAACCAAGTACTCATAGTGACCATAACGCATCCTAAATGTTGTCTTCGGGATGTCCTCAGACTTAACCCGAATCTGATGGTACCCTAACCTCAAATCTATCTTTGAGAACACACAAGCTCCGATCAATTGATCCATAAGGTCATCAATCCTAGGGAGGGGATACCGGTTCTTAATGGTCACCTTGTTGAGCTGTCAATAGTCGACACACAACCTCATACTGTCATCCTTCTTCTTTACTAGTAACACTAGAGCTCCCCATGGGGATAAGCTAGGCCTGATAAACTGCTTTTGGATCAGATCCTCTATCTGTTTCTTCAACTCAGCTAGCTCTAGAGGAGATATTCTATAGGGCGCTATGGATATTGGCCCGGTGCCAGGCATTAAGTCTATGATAAACTCAACATCTCTCTCAGGGGGCAAGTTATAAACATCCCACGGGAACACTTCAGGAAATTCCCGCACAACAAGCACACTTCCGACATCAAAAGGGCTCTCTAGTTCCAGGGAAGACAACATCACGTACACTTGGGCCTCGTCTTTCATCGAAGCTTTAACTTGGTTGGCAGAGAGAAAGGTTGGATCCTTAGACTCTACAGGAGTTCCAAAAACTATGGTTTTATCAAAACAATTCAAAAGGACGTGGTTAGAAGATAACCAGTCCATGCCAAGAATAACATCAAGGTCCTTTAAAGATATGCATACAAGACTTACAATAAAGGTTCTACCATTAATGGTGATATGACAGTTCTTGCATGTATGAGAAGTAAGAACATGCTTATTTGAAGGCGTGTGATGCAAACCAAGAATGATATCCAATTTAAGGCCAAATTAATTTTTGATGAAAATTTTATTTTCATTTTGATAAACCCGTATACTTGTTTTTGCTGTATCTTGAGATACAGATCTCCTATTGATGCATTCTTTGGTTAGTTGGAAAGATTATGAAATTATCTACAAATCATATCTCAAGTCTCTTGACATGATTCGGCTTCTATCATGGTGAAAATTGGGCTGGAAGTTTAATACGAATTCTTGGATCTTAAATGAGTTTTATGTTAATTGGGACTACACTAAACTTAATGAATGAGCAAGGCCCATTAGGAAAGGTGGCTGGCATGTTTTGGAACTTAAGAGGAGTGCAACCCTTGGCTTGCATGCCTTTAGAAGTTATGGAAGCACTTTTTATTATTTTACTTAAGTAGGATAGTTATGTTCTTTTATTAACCACTTAGTGCATAGTTATGTCTAGTTATTAGGAGTTTATGTCATCTTATGATGACCTTTGGTTTTTCTTTCCCTGTGCTATATGTACACACCTATTACATGATAAAACACAACTTTGAGTTCATTTTGGATTGATTGGAATTGTAAGAGTGTTTTCTCTCTTAGGTTCTTTGTTGAACCAACCCCTTTGATCTTATTAAGAGTCCAAGATCCTTGTGGCGATCCTCACTTTGGCTTATCAATTCTCCTTGGAATTGTGGCGCCTACCTTCCATTTCTCATCTTATCCATTTTTGTATTTCATCTTCTTCTATAATTTTTGTTGTCACTCAAGGATAGATCCGAAAATCTACATGCTCCTTTTTAGGATCATATCAGAGTGGAAACAACAAAATCATACTCAAGAAAGGCAATAGGCAGTTTAAGACTCTTGACCCTATCATGAAATATAAACGAGTGCGTAGCACCTAAATCATACAATACAGTTAAAGGATTTCCATCAATTAAGCACATACCTTGAATCAAGTCATCAGACTCGGAGGCCTCAGCTCCACTAAGAGTAAAGACTCTCCCAATGGTCTTCAGTCGATTAGCCTGAGACTGCTGACTCTTGATAGCACTTGGAGGTTCTGACTTCGCTCCTCCACAATCCCGACTGATGTGACCAGACTTGCCACACCTAAAGCAGATGACGTCCGATTCCTTGTACTGGGTAGTGAAGTGATCTGGTGCACCGCACTTGCCTCACTTCATGGGTCTAGAGGCATTAGAATTGCCACCCCTGGACCTATCATAAGAAAACTATGACTTCCTGCCACTCTACTTGAAGTCTCTGTCGGCTGGAGTGTAACCCTACTTGCCCTTATCCTTCTACTCGGTCTTCTCTCTACCTTGACTATCTGAATCTCTCAAACTAGCAACCCGGGACTTGTAGGTATCCTCAAATATCCTGCACTTGTTCACCAAGGTTGGGAAGACTCTGATCTCCTGGTAACAGATCACCTGCTTGACCTCCGGACGAAGACCGTCCTCAAACTTTACACACTTTGACCAATCATCCACCATGACCTAATCAGGTGTGTAATACCTAGCCAGCTCCTCAAACTAGGCCGCATACTCGCCCACTAACATATTTCCCTGCTTCGGCCCCAAGAATTCCATCTCCTTCTTGTCACGAACACCCGCTGGAAAATACTTCTCTAGAAACCTATCTCTGAACACAACCCAGGTGACCAGTGTCGACCTTGAGATTTTGGGTGCTCTGGGCGAACTCAGGAAAATGGTGCCCTCATAATCATTTGAAGATTGTCCTCCTTGCATTTTTTACTGCAAAATCTTTAATAATCCGATCATAATCAAGGTTTTTAAAAAAATCATTTTCGATAGAAATCAAAGCAAGACTGTTTAATATACATTGTGACATAGTAAATCGTAAGTAAGATTTTAACAATTTCAATTTAGAAAAACTTCTCTCAGTTGATGCAACAGTAACATTGATAGTATGTAATTTTTTTATAAATTATATAAATTAGTATTTTTGCACCCGTGCGATGCACGGGTCATCAATTACTATTATTATTGATAGCATTGTTATCATTAATAACCGGAATTGTGTTTCTATATGTACAAAACTTTTTTTTTCCTTTATCTCAAATTAAGTCCACTATGTCAAACATTTCCTTGACTTATTTCATACATTGCTTTCAATATTTCCTTCTCACCCATAATGGTTGTACTCATTCATCTCCAAGGCTTTTTATTTATAGATAGAAGTGATCAGTAAAAACCTTGAAACAATTTTATCTATAATTTGAGTGCAAAGAATTGAATATTATTTTTATTTTAAAATGATATTACAATACGTAATGTAACACTATGTGTTAAGTGTTCATCTTTGATTATTACTAATGATCAACTAATCCTCTTAAATCATGTGGTGCTGACACGTGTCACTTTATTAGAAAATCATCAATTCCCCTTATTAATTAGTATAGATATAGATTTATTATTTAAAATAGAAAAAACAAAGGCAAGGATGTAGAAAAAAATAGATTAGACAATATCAATAGCTTTACCTCTATTTATGTCAATTCAGAGATTGTCGTGTTTGACTCCCAAAACATTGTACCTTTACCGGTTTGTAAATATTTTAAAATAAAAAAATATATAAATTTTAGAAAATAAAATAAAATTTCATCACTTGAATTGTGGCTTGCACCATTGTGCTACACTAAAATCAGCATTTCCCCTTATTAATTAGTATAGATATAGATTTATTATTTTAAATAGACAAAACAAAGACAATGATATAGAAAAAAAAAATACAAAATATGAATAACTCTACCTCTATTTATGTCAATACAGATATCAGAAAAATAAAAAATTAAATTAGGAAAAAAATTGAAAAAAATTTTAAAAATTAGAAAAATATATTAAAAAAATTATTTAAAAAAATAGGAAAATAATAATTAGAAAAAAAATTAGAAAAAATTTAATTAGAAAACAAAAATATTTTTAAAAAATCAATTATAAAATAAACATTTTAAAAAAGGTAAATTAGAAAAATTTGTTTCGGGAAATTTTTTTAAGAAAATATTAAAAAGAATATATGTTTAAAAAAAATTTAAATGATCCAAAATAATCCATCAGTTGACATCTCCCTCTACTGTTACAGGAACGGTAGAAGAAAAATTGTTAATTGATAAAGTGATATACAAATTGAATACTAAAATATATATAAATATTAAAATATAGTAATTGGTTCGGTTCAAAAATAACCGAATTAATGATCAATGAGTTTGGTTCAATTCGGAGTCGTAAAAAAATAAATTTTTAAAAAAATATTATAAAGAATATATGTTTAAAAAAATTTAAATAATCCAAAATAATCCATCAGTTGACAACTCCTTTTACTATTACAAGAACAGTATAAAAAAAGTTGTTAATTGATAAAGTGATATACATATTGAATATTAAAATATATATAAACATTAAAATATAGTAATTGGTTCGGTTCCAAAATAACCTAATTAATGACCATTGGGTTTGGTTCAATTCGGAGCCGTGCACAAAAAAGAAAAAAATAGAACCAATTTAATTGGTTGTTTCAGATTTTCAAATTAATCGAATTATTGGTCTGAGTCTTACGATCCTAAATTTTTTTGAAGAACACGGTAGCTTTGCTACCTTTCTTGACTAAAAATATTTAAAAACAAAAAAAAAATTATTAACTTTAAAAAGTCAATAACAATATCCGAACCAATTAAAATTGGTTTGGTTAGATTCGATTCGATTCGAAGCGTAAAATATTAAAAAAATACATATATATATATATATATGAATAAAAAGTATATAAAATATTAAATTTCAAACTATTAAATTATATATACATTAAAATATAAGTATATAAAAATTAAAACATTAGGAACACAACAACTCTACTTTTACTGTTTGCAAATTTATTATTGGTTGACAGTGTAAAAAAACTTTACACTGTCAGTTTATACAAATAAATTCAAAAAACAAAAGTATTAGCCAAAAAAATTATAAGGAAAAAAATTTTAAAAATTAAGGAAAACGTAAAAAAAATATAAAATAATAATAATAATAATTAATTATAAAAAATATTTTAAAAGGAAAAAGAAAAAATAAATTAGAACAAATTAACTAAACAATAATTAGAAAATACATTTATGATAAAAATATTTTTAAAAAATTAAGAAAAAAATAGGAAAAAATAGATTTAAAAAAGTAGAAAAATAAAATTAATTAGAAAAAATATATATTTAAACAAGATTAAAAAAAATTAGGAAAAATATATTTTAATAAAGTATAAAAAAAGTAAATCAGGAAAAAAATTTGGAAAAAAATTAGAAAAAAGTAAATAAAAAATATTTTAAAAAAATTAGGAAAATAATAATTAGAAAAAAATATTCAAAAAATTAGAAAAGCAAAATATTTAAAAAAAAATCAATTATAAAATAAACATTTAGAAAAAAGTAAATTAGAAAAAAACTAATTCGGGGAAAAAAATTTTAAAAAAAATTATAAAGAATATATGTTTAAAAAATAAATAAATAAATTTAAATTTTTCAAAATAATCCACCGGTTGACAACTCCTTCTAGTGTTACAGGAACAATAAAAGAAAAGTTGTTAATTGATGAAGTGATATACATATTGAATATTAAAATATATATAAATATTAAAATATAGTAATTGGTTCGGTTGCAAAATAACCGAATTAATGACCATTGACTTTTGTTCAATTCGGAGCCGTGCATAAAAAAGAAAAAAAAAACGAACCAATTTAATTGGTTGGTTCGGATTTTCAAATTCATCTAATTATTGGATTGAGTCTTACGACTCTAAACTTTTTCGAAGAACAGGATAGTTTTGCTACCTTTCCTGACTAAAAATATTTAAAAACAAAAAAAAAGTATAAACTTTAAAAAGTCAATAACATTATTCGAACCAATTAAAATTGGTTTGGTTTGATTCGGTTCGAACCGGAAAATATTTATATATATATATATAAAAAAAATATTAAATTATATATACATTAAAATATAAGTATGTAAAAATTAAAACATCAAGAATATGACAACTCTACTTTTACTGTTTGCCAATTTATGATTGGTTGACAGTGTAAAAAAAACTTTATACTGTCAATGTATACAAATAAATTCAAAAAAAAAGTATTAGCAAAAAAAAATTATTAGGAAAAAAATAAAAAAAATTAAGGAAAACATAAAATATATATGAAAACTAAAAAAAAAAATTAAAAGAAACAAAATAAACGTAAAAAAAATTAAAGTTTTCTAAAAAAAGTAAAAAAAATTATAAATAAATAAATTTATTTTTTTAAAAAAAATAAAAAAAAAGTAAAAAATCCTAGTGTTGACATCTGTATGTACAGTAAAATTGTCTATCCAACTTTTATATTAGTATAGGTTTATAAATTTTTATATAGCATTTTTATATATTATGTAAAATTTGACATTATCTGGTGCCCCCAAAAAATTGGGGCCCTGGGCGATCACCCACCTTACCCGTGCTTACGGCCACCCCTGCAGGTGACTGCTGTACCCTCAGCCACCATCCTCTGACAACAATTCTCCTACCAGTGCTCAGCTTCCTCAGTGAGCATGAACGTGGCGAAGACAACCCGCTGCTGATCATTGAAATCCATAGCTCTGAAGATCTTCTCGATCTCCCTCATCCATAACAAAGCTCCCTCGGGATCATAAGCTCCTCTGAAAGACGCCATATTGTTCCGCTGGAACTTATCAAGACCCTGAAACTCAGCTGGTCCTTCGTTGTTGTTGTTCCGAACTTGACCGATAGCATTGGCAAGGAGTACCAACGCGTCAACAATTACCTGATCGTTTCTGCCCCTTCCTGCCATGAGTTTCTGTACATGTCCAAAACAGCCATTAAATACAGAGAACTTAAGCAGGAAAACGATAGGCTCACAACTTTAAGCATCATTGTCTATAACAAGTATAGACAATTCAAACAAGAGCACGGAACAGACTCATACCACAGGCTGATAGGACAGACTAGTATTGATACCACTAAATGTGACACCCTCTACCCTGCATATTATTTATAAAACATTTACTTAAAAGAGGTAATATAAAAACATGCATTTATTTCGTTAAAATAAAAACTTGGGTAAAAGGTACCACATTGTAACATCTCATCAACGCCGAAAGAAACATAATTTTAAAAAGAAAAAACATAAACAAAATAATAACATAACCCAACCCTGATGTCACATACGGAGCTGATATAACCGTTCCAGAATAAAATCCTTGGAATACAACGAAACTGAAACTAACAACAAACTATAACTACTGAAACAACTAAACTTCCTAGCTAGAGTCGCGACTCCTCACCGTCACTCCTTCACTGGCTGTTCGCCGTCCTCTGCATAAGTGATACATGCCAACAACAGAAAAAGAGAAACGGGGAGTAAGAAATCATGTAAACACAATGGCATGGAAGTAGTTAAGCAAGATGAACATACATCATAACATGACATAGCAATATACAACATAACATCAACATAATATAATCATATCAACATGTCATCTGAACCAACATATGCTATGCAGTGCAACACTACTTCGCTACTCCGTTATGCATGTGGATCCAAACTATCTCAGGAAGGCAACTTCGGAGTTACATATCCACATTGGCCATAAAAGCACCAACGTCGGCAGTCCACCAAACCATGGGTGAACCCCTTGGATAGCTGACGCACCATAACGAGGGTACGCCACCGTGGGGGCACATGGTTTACCAAACCTTGGGTAAACCACCCGAGACTTGGCCAGATCGTCGTACTCTAGGACGACCTCCCCTATGTTGAACTTCCCCCACTAACAACTTCAACGTATGAATGCATGAGCACAACAACAAACAAGGTAACCACCTCCTTTGCTTCGGCCAATAAGCACCCAAGACTTATCACCAACAGCAACGTCAACATCAACACCTTAACCCTTCTGGGTCAAGGCCCCCTTGGCCAAAAAGCACCAAGGTCCAACTTATCAACAGCACGACCGAAAAGCATCGAGGCCACTTTGGTCAAAAAGCACCAAAGCATATCAACGTGTGGTAGCCCAAAGGGCATCGGCTTAACCAACTTATTATTCTTATTCATCTTAATTAATCTTTAATTAAGTTATCTAGATTTGCTTTATTCGATTGGTATCTTATTACATTATTAGGGACATCTGGGATGAAACACCCCTTTAGAACCTTTAGTTCACGTTCTGACCAGTAAGGGGAGCATGGGCGTGCTCACCCCAGCCCGGACGTGCTGTCACTTAAGTGGAGCACGGTTGTGCTCACTGTCCTGCATGGACGTGCTCAATGCACGGCCATCTTCCAGAATTCAACTGGGAGCACGGGTGTGCTCCATGTTCAGCACGGTCGTGCTCCTGGGCCATCCGTACTGTTCTGGGTAGATTCAACTTATGTTCTTGGAGCCAAAAACTGCCTAACACTCTCAAATCAAATCCTAAGGTCCTTTGACTAATCCAGTTGGCATCAATCCTCACCTCTCACTAACAGTTCATGTCTTATGAAGCATTGGGGAATTAATCCCTTAAGCGCTATGTTAATTAAGGGTCCTACTTATCAATTATAGGGTCTTATTAAATGTTTCAACATCAACCAACACTCAGCCAATCAACATCATCAATAACAACAGCTAACAGCATTCTCATCACATCATCATTGATAAATCAAGGGCATTCAACATAGCAATATTCATCAAATACACTGTTTGGCATATAACATCATATCAATCTAACAACTATAACAACGAGGCATACTAATTAACCAACTAACAATTATAGCAATTAATCCATACAACCAAACAGAACATGGCATTTACAACAGTTTAGGCATATTCATAATCAAACATAACATGGTCTTAATGACAGATAAAAATAACACATAACAGGGTTATGGGAACCCCTCATCTTACGCTACCCCCTTGCGTAATGAATACACCATCCTTCTCCCCATACCTGGAATGAAGAATCCGATAGCAATAACTCAAACGATAACCCACGCGTTCCTCGAGCGGCTTATTTAGCTCTCCAAGCATTGGTCAACAGAGAAGGTTAACCAATTAGTTTCCACATCTAAATAATAGAAAAGAAAACTCTAAGGGGAAAGAACCGTTATCTATAGGGATCAACATCGACGAACTAGACGTTCCCAAGGGTCTCTAAAGCTCCAACAATGCAATGGGTTTAGAGAAAAAAGGTAAGAAAAGGGTTGTAGCCGTAACAAGGTTTCTGTTTTTCCAAAATAGGTTTTGAGAGAAAACTCTCGGTTACTGTTCTCTTTTTAAAGGCACAGACCCGAGCACGGTCGTGCTCCTCCTTAAGCACGGCCTTGCTCAACTTAGCGCCTACGAGGCACGGTTTGCCATTGAGCACGGGCGTGCTCAACTTAGCATCAACGAGACACATTAGCCCAACGAGGACGGTCGTGCTTGTGACTCAGACAGTCACAAGACACAAGCCTAGGACAGGGATTTTCCATCTAAAACCTCACTTAGCTCATTCTAAACCTTCCTAACAAACAAGGCATACACAAAAGCACTTAAATAAAAATAGGGTGTTACAATAGAGACACGAGAATGGAGGTAACTGATTGAAACTGCATAGTCTCATACCTACACGGCCTCAACGAAGATCTGACCCTAACTCCTGAGCTAAAAGAACGTTCAGAAGGAGTGGTTAGAGCACATGTATCACAACTCCCAATATTTGGCATCTTGTGTGAATCAATAATAACAGTCACATGTGGAATTAGAACTGATTGTGAAACACTCTCAATAACCTGGACCGGCTAGCATCTAGTCGTAGATGTCAGTGTATTGCATGAAATGCCACGACCAAGAAGAATCACCAACTGGCCATCTGTGACCTTCCTACCCTGACCATCCCCGAGACCATTGAAGATCGTCACTAGCAAGTCCGCATGCGCACAGACATGTAAGTCCCCTTCCTAGGCACAAAGGCCTTACTAATAATTTCATTTGGACCAAAACGATAACGGCGTGTGCGTTCATATTTATCCACCGTATAAATTTTGGGGTTCCTTACAGAAACCAAAAGTCATTCTAGAGGCAAAGTAGTCAATACCAACTTATTGGGAATCACCCCTCGTTGGACTATCCATGTTTCAACGATTTAGTATATTATGAAGGTTAGTCATTCGTCACCACAGTTTGTGTGCAAAACCTGAACAAAATGATCCATTAATTGGAGAAACCACGGTTTGTGTATCACGAAATTTCCCAAACGTGACCAATCCTTCCTTGATACCAGACCATACTTCATTACTACATTCAATTTAAGGGAAAAAGCTAAAAAAAGGAAAAATAAATTTTGAAGCATTACCACAAAAACTACCGAAAATAAGTTAGAACGTCAGGAATAACTTCCTTTTCTTTCCTTGTTGCTCTATTTGCGATGATCCGGCTATGTTTGGGAGTTTTGAAGGGGATGAAGTGGAGTGGTTAGTAATGGAGTGATTTGTAACGGAGTGGAGTAGAAAGGTGAAAGTATATCACTCCATTGTTTCGAATTTTAAGTGTGTGTTTGATTCGCATTGAGGTACAGGACAAGGAGAACAACATAGGACAAGCCTACAAGTTACTGGACAACTTTTCTTTTTGTCTTGTTGTTAACGTGGTTTTTTGGTTCTTAACCAAAATTTCTTCGTGACAAATAATTGAAGATCAAACGAGTGTGGCACCTACAGGTTATGCGGCAATCTCGTCAGAAATATGCTATTTGATGATAATGTCTGCCAAGTACACGTTTGACAACTTAGTCAAATTTGGTAATATACTGGCAATGACTAATAGTCTAGATTTGACAAGTGAGAAAATTGACAATACACATTGACAGGTAATTAATTGGATACGAATATTAGACAGATAATGCTATCTAACTTAAAAATAAGAAACATATGCTTATATGTAGAAAGTATAGATATTCAATGAAGATGAGAAAAACAGTTACTGGAATTGAAATAATTGACTATGAAATACTTGACAAGAAGTAGAATTTAGACTTAAAAAGTAAGAGCAACGTAAAAAGTGGTTATTTACTAAAGAAAAACTTTCTGGAAAATTAACTAGAGAACGAGTGAAAAATGTTGGTTTGGATGAAAAGATACTAAACAAGAAACTACTTAAAAATGCTAAAGTAAAGGGAAACTTGATTAAACAAATACTAAATGCATAATAGTAATGATTATAGTAAAGGAAAATTGGATTAAACAAGTATTAATTTGTAGAAAAATAATGAAGTTTAAAGAAATAACTTGAAGATGATTATAAATAAATCGAAAAATGCATGAAGAACTATTGAAGAAATATTAAAAGTTAATAAAAATTAACAAAGAAATAAGATGAATCCGCCATCACAATATTGATGGCAGTAAAATAAAGAAGTGTAAGAACACTATGAAGAACATGACGAATAAACTGGAAAGTATATGAAGAACTTGAAGGAAATGAACCAATATTGTATTCAAATTGAACATTGTATTGATGATAACAGGGTGGAAGGAGTGCTTGAGTTAATCCGTCAGTCTGCTGTGTGAACGAGACGTGTAGGATGTTTCAGGTTCCAACCCTTATTACATTGTAATAACTAGTATTTATAGGCAAATAAAATAACTACCTAGTAGTAACTTCCTATCTAAATGACTGCCACGTATCTTGGCAGTTCTCTAAATTTCAAATTTAAACTGCTTGTCGAACAACTCTGATAACTGCTCAATTTCTTGAACCGTTCTGCGTCAACTTGATTGTCTTCGACGGTCTGGCTGCTTGACAACTTATCTTACTAATGCCGTGTCAGTCTTGAGGACTTAGCCATTTTCACACTTCTCTGTACGTTTGACAACTCTTCTTAATACTTTGTCAAAAAGCTTGGTTATCAATTTATCCTTTCTGTAGACCAGTATTTTTTTGTCAACTAAATATTTTCAATACTTAGAAAATATTAGTCATTACTCTGATTCCTTCGTCAGCCTGTCGAAATGCATCCGTCAATAATCAGAAATTTCACCCCTAATAGATGCCCCCCAAGTTTTGCTTTTCGACAGCCTTGTTTGTCTGAAATGTCAACTGAAGAACTTCTTATCAACTTCCCACTTGTCAATTCTTCTACAATCTTCTGAATACGACGTTTTTCTTTATGTCAATTTTTTCTGTCAACTTTCCGTCTGTCGACTTAGGACTTGTCAACTTTCTTTTAGCCAAAACAGTATATATCAATTTTGGGACTTCTTTCTCAATTTTTATGTAGACTCTTTCTGTCTGTCTAATGAAAGCTCAAATTTGAAAATTCACTCCTAATAGATGCCCCCCAAGTTTTGTCTTTCAACGGCTTAGGGAGAGAGGTAAAACTTCAACAATCGCTAATCTTGATGCCATCAATCCTCCCGAACAACCAATTCATTCTTCACCAACTCTCAACAAACTCTAATTCTCAGCCACATCTTCCACCTCTTCCGACAGACACCTTGTCTACTGTCGTCAAACAAGTGAAAGTTCCTGCCTCTAAACTTGAAGACTTAATTGATTTTTTGTCAGAGGCTGGTTGTAACACCCTAGTTTTTACACATATGATTAATTATTTTATTTGGATGTTTATGTTTATTTTGTTATATGGTATTGTTTGAGTAATTAAATTACTCTCTTCAAATTATTTTATTGGGTGCGTTAGCACTGACTTATTTCAGTGAATGCACGCTTACTAGACAATAATTTACGTTATTGCCACTATTATTACCAATACAGAAAAATATTTTAAATAATATGATTAAGAGAAAAACATTTTCATATTTTCATTCTATTTAATTTTAGATTTGAAAATAAACTGGTTTGACATTAATTGGAGATTCAATGTTGGATCGTGGATTTTCTTAGTTGATCGATCCAACTATCAATCTCTACTTTATTTCAAAATTTGAAACTATATATTTGTCACCCTTTATTTTTAGATTCAAAAACTAAAAACATGTTTATTTTTAGGCTTAATATTTATCACTTATTCTGTACCCACCAATACAAAAATCAGATTTTATATCTCCTATTTCTATCTAAAACCCGATCCCCACCCTTCCCCCTCACTCTTCTCTTTTCTTCCTATGCTTCTTCTTCCTTCTCACCCATCTTCTTATTCTTTCTCCCTAACTCCATCTTTTTTCTCCCTTGTTGTTCCAAACCACGCGCCGCCACCCTGCACAGCCGCGACACCGTATTGATCACCACTGCCTGAAGTCGCTCGGAACTGTGCCGTCGTCGATGTGAAGAACGACAAAACGTGCAGCATGCACGCGTTCTCAACGTAAAACGCACCGCCCTCCACCGAGGTAAGCTCGGCCGCCGCCTTCCATGATGGTTTACCCCTTCCCTTGTCAGCTTAAACACCTTCTTCTTCCTCAAAACCTTGTCTTCATTTTCGTGGGTCATGGTTGTTTCAGGATCTGTTTTGAGGTGCTCTGTCGCCCCTCCATTGCCAGCCGTCGCGTCGGCCATTGCAACAGCCACCATGTCCTCTTTTCTTGACAACTTGGGTGAGTACTTCACCATAACCTCTCCTAGTTGAAAATCCCCAATTTTATTTTGAAACCCTAACCCTAACATTCTGATTTTAGCTTTAGACTTTGAAATTAAATGTGTATTCATGCAACTGAGACTACAAATTGATGTTTTATTAAACTAATTTCATGATTCTAGGATTAGAATGAGTTTTCCCCAATTTAGGATATGAACCCTAAAACCCCAATTCGATTTTTTTTGAAATTGGTTATGTTTGGTAAAATTAAGTATGCATTAATGAAATTAGGACTTTTAGTTGATGATTCCTTAATTCATTTTCATGTTCCTTTAATAAAAACAAAGTTTCCTCAAAGGGTATTGTGAAGCTTAAGCTCCAAACATGATTTTCTTTGAAAATGACCTTGTTTGGTAATAAGATTAAGTGTTTAGATCAAATTAGAATGTGTGTTTGGTCATGTGTAATTGATTTCTTGATTTCCGGTTGTTGTGCATTGTTGGATTCCCTCTCTGAGACGTTGGACACGGCTATGCTTGCTTGATGGAGTAGATAGTTACACTCTTGCAGCTAACGTGAGCATTAAGACGATGATCCTTTACTTGTCTTCAAAGGTAAGGGGAGCTTGCCTAGGGATACTCAATAACTATATGCATGTGTGTATGTGTGTAATTGAGTGTTGTGAATATTATTGTGATATTGAGCCAATACTTGAATAACTTGTTTACTTAAACTATTGTGGTTATTACTTGAAGTTGAACATTTCTTGCTTTAAAGTGTTATGAATTATATATATGTGATGAACTGTCATTAACTGTGATATTATTATTGTTGTGAATATATTACTATTGATTGAAGTTTGAGAAGCCGGACTTGAGTCTGTGCCCAATGACTATAAGGATTAAAAGCCTTAATAAGCCTTGAATTGAACTTTGAAAGTTTTGGGTTCATTTATAAAAGTTCCTTGTTTAAAGTGATTACTTCAGAAGAATAAGATCTTTGTTTTTAGAAAAATGTTGAAGTGATTTTAAGTTGAAGGAAACTACCTTTTTATGATCAAAAGTTTTGTACGAGAGAAAACCTTTTCGAACGGTGTGTTTTATGAAGGAAAGACCCTTTGAAAATATTTGACTTTATTCCATCAAGGATTTCAAAAGCAAACGAATTTCCTAAATGTTTTATAAAAGAATTTGTAAAGGAAAATGTTTTCTCCTAAATGATTTAGAAACGTTCCGGTTACTTGGATAAGTGACCGAGGGTTTGTTTTGGTTTTTGATTTTCCCAGAGCGAAAATTAAGCACATGTGAAAGAGAATCTAGTTCGAGAGACATTGCCTCTAGCATTCAGTTCTATGCACGTGATCTGGGATCTGTGTCAAGAATTATGGACCCAGGGCCCTAATCGTGATATTATGGGCTAGGAGTCCTAATCTTGGAATTGAGGACTGTATGTCCTAATTTCGTTGCTATGGGCTAGGAGTCCTTATCATGTTAAAATAAAACATGGATAAAATCATAATTGTTTCTATGACCATAACCTTGGACTGCGGCATCGATCTAAGGTGTTGTGATTGAATACTCGGACTGTGCGTCCTGTGTTATTGATTTTCAAGTGATGAAAATTGTGAATAGTCGTTAGCTTTGGGCTTCGACAACGGAAAAGAGTAAACACAAAGAAAAGTCTCGATAATGAAAAGTCTTTTATTCATATGCATTTTCTCTTAGCATACGTGCTTGAGTTACCGAATACCCTCTTAAGATGTGGTGTTCGATGATGTATACATTCGAATGGCCATTGATAAGGGATCCGTGGTGATGTTGATCCGAGTGCATGAGGTGACAGAGACAACTTGCCAATGTGGAATACGAGCCTGATCAACTCTTTCTTTCTTAGTGATAAAACGGTGATGATATCTCATGAGATTAAGTTTAGAGCCTGATGATTGAAGGGTCATGCATTATCTTTATAAAACTGATTGATTCGGGTATGAGACCCACTAATATAACACTTGTTGTTTTATCTATGAATAATGCTTAAATTCTAATATGCCAATGTGTTGTATGTATCATGTATATGGTTGTTGTGTGATATATCCATTTGTCGGTATCTCACCCTTACATAAATATCAGGTTTCTTCTGGTTCGCTATCGTACCCCAGGTACTTTAGTAAAGATGGTGCATAGGAGTCTTCCTAAGTCACTCAGAGACATAGATCTGGTTGTTTGATGAAGTATTTGATTGTGGAATGATCACGTGAGTTTTCCTCAGGAATAACTTTTAGAATGACCAGCTTAGGGTTTGAGACTTAGAAATTTTGATAGCATGTATGAGTATGGCTCAGAGAGTCTTTATTTTAAAATGGAATGTTTATGGCTCGGAGAGCATCTCTTTTAAATGAAAACCTAAGTTTTTCCTTTTGGTCATGTATAGCTTATTGATATAACTATTTTTAGCATATTACTGCCTGGTTGTATTTGGTGTAACTAGAATTCTGGAATGAAAATGTAATTATTTTAGCAGGTGTTCTTTTACCTGGGATGTTCGAATTACAGAGGAGACTCTGAAAATTTTTGTAAAAATACTAGCTTTTATTCAAGTATATCTCTAAATTAAATAGACTTGTCAGGCTAGGATTGTAAGCCTGTGTGCCGATCAAGGCTTAGGTTTGGAGTCGTGACAAATCTTTATACCCAATTTCAGACACTTACGTACTTATATAAATTATTTTCCGAAAGAAACCACCAGATTATCTTTTTAATTTAAATTCCGCATGTGTTACGTAGTAATACCTAGTGGGGGTGTTACACTGGTCATTAGAATTCATCAAGATCTGCCCATTTTTCAAATTTGACAGGGCAAGATTCGAGTGATTATCAAGCTGTCAAGTTTATGTGTGACACCCTAAAACCCGGCATCACATGGTTACCCATTGCGGAAAAGAAACCTATTTAAAACACTGGTCGCTTTTGGAAAATAACCTTTTATATAGGGTTACTGAAAATGGGTACTCAATTTTTTTTTTGTTAAAATAAGTTAAGAAAAGGTGATGAACATTCAGAACATGAAAATAAACATCATTCATATAAATATAACTGTCCCACTTGGGATCTTAGGTTTGATTACAAAACAGGCCTTGTCGAACCGGTCAACATACACTAAAACAGCTACTGAAGAAACAGGTAAAAAAATAAACATCATACCTGGGATAGGGAACTGGGTACAAGACTCAAAAGATGGCTCTAAAGGCCTAAGGACTATCGGGACAACTCCAAAAGCCGACGAACGATCTACCAATGCCTCCTGCATGCAGAGTGACCACAGACGCTACCCCCACTAGATCCTCTACAAGCGGTTCAACTGGGTCAAAATGCTCATGATGGAGACCGGTGACTTGTAGCTTATGAAGGTAGTACCATAGAGGTGGAAGTTCTATAGTCCTCGTCTCGACGGTATGAACCCTTCGTACGGGCACTCCGTTAGCATTCGTCTCGGTAGTCGTGAGTGGTCCTCGATACGTCGCGGTCGTCGCGCCCTCATGTATAGTCCAATTCCCTGTCGTCCCAGTATGATCAAACACTTCGCTCTTCGAGCTCGACTGTGCCAAGGGAACGTTCGGATCCATCTAAAAGCACGCGCATACCCGGTACAAGAAGAAAAGAACAGAACATACAGATGTTCAAGAGTGAGATACCGTCATAAGATATATCCCACAACAACCATATACATGATACATACATCACGTAATCATATAAGCAGTTAAATCATGCATATACATAACATAAAAGTGTTATATCAAAGGGTCTCAAACCTGCACAGTCAAGCTTTGAAAATATGCATGACACTTCAATATCAGGCTCTAACTTAATCTCATGAGATATCAACACCGTTTTCCACTGGAGAAGAATTAGAGTTGGTCAATCTCTAGCCCACCGGGAAGTTACCTCCATACCCTCATGCATTTAAGGTCTTAGGACGAGCAACGTCACATGTGCCTCTAAACCGGTCACATGGACTGACTCCCAGATACCACCTTGTATCTGATATGTAAGAAAGCACGTCTGCTTGGGGAAATTCACATGAGAACATATTTTATTCAAAAGGTTTTCTTTGTGTTCATTATTTTTCGCTATCGCAGCTCAAAGCTCGTTACTTAATCATCATTTCCCCATCACTTGAAAACTCAGAAACATAGGACATGCAGTCCGAATGCTCAATCACAAAGCCCGAGACCGATGCTGCAGTCAAGGGTTGTGGTCATATAAATCACTTATGCTTTTATTCATGGTTTGAACTTATCATGATAAGGACAATAGCCCACAGCAACGAAATCAGAACGCACTGTCCTCGATTTCGAGAATTGGACTCTTAGTCCAGGACATCATGAATAGGACTCATGGCCTCGAATTAACACTGATCCAAGATCACGTGCGTATAACTGAATACTAGAGGCGACGTCTCGCGTACTAGATTCTCTTTCTTAAGTACTTTTTTTTTTGTTCAGTGAAAATCAAATTCAAAACCGAATCCTCGATAACCTATCCAGGCTATCGGAAAGTTTCTAAAACATTTAGTAGAAAACCTTTTCTTTAAAAATCTTTTATAAAGCATCTTTGAAATACTTTTATCTTTGAAAATCCCCAATAGGATATTGCCAAATAATCTTGAAAGTTTTCACTTGAAGACACATAGTTCGAAAAGGATTTTTCTCTTGTATAATAATAGTTCACCAAAACCATTTCAACATTTAAAACAAGTACTTTAAGTTAATGAGCTTTTGGAAAAGAACACCAATCCTTTCATCTTCAAAGCTTATTAAGGTTTTTAATCCTTATAACAGTTGAGCACAGACACAAGTCTGGCTTAGCAAACTTTCAATCAACAGCGGTATATATTCTCAGTTCAATGCTAATATCACAGTTGAAAGCAGTTCATCACAGTTATGCATTATAACATTTATAACAAACACAATTCAACATCAGATAATAGCATAACAGTTCAAGTACATTAGATAACCAAGTAAGCTCAATCAACATATAAATATCCAGTTAAACACATACACACATGCATACAGTTATTGAATATCTTTAGGAAATTCCCTATTACCTCTTCGGAGTTAAGAGTTTTGGATTTGAAAAAAAGGTTCACGAACGTCCTCGCTTCTCCAGTGATGGAAGTCTAAGGTTACCAACATAAAATCATGAGTAAAAAAAACAACTCGATAAGACTAACCACAAGGTATAGGTTCAGTTCATACAATAAACTAGGATTAGGGGTTTCCGAAATTTATGCGACTCTTGGATTTATGATCCTTAAGTGATAGAAGTTCATAAACAACAATCTTTTAACAAAGTTGAATTACAAATCCCACTAAGTACTTGACTTAGGGTTTCGACCAAGCATAGGTAAATAGGCTAGGAATTTCTAAACTTTCCAATCTCTTTAGGTTAGCATCCATACATAGTAAAGAGCTTGAAACCATGATCATTTTGGAAAATGGAAAAATCAAATGTCTTAGACCATGAACTCTTAGGTTCAGCCTTAACAAGTTTGTGAGGTTAGAGATCTTTAAATCATCCAATCTTTTGGACATAGCATCCTTTAACATGAAGGAACTTTAATCCATAATCATCTTGGAAAACAAAATAAAATAACACATCCTAGGTCAAATGTTACATTCGGTCATCATAGGAAAATAAAGCAAGAAAATATTTTAAACTTTCCAATCACTTAGACATAACATCATTTAACATAAGGAGCTTTTTAGTCCATGATCACTTTGGAAAACAAAACTCAACATCTTTGCCATAACCATTTAAGGTTTCGGCCTTTTCAAGAAACATGGGTTAGAAATCTTCAAACTTTCCAATCTCTTGGACTTAGCATCCTTCTATATCAAGGAGTCTTAATCCATGATCATTTTGGAAAACAAAACTTAAACAACATTGCCTTAAAACTCATTGGTTTTGGTCTTTACATAAAAATAGGGTAAAAATCTTTAAACTTTCCAATCACTTAGACATAGCATCCTTTAACATAAGGGAGCCTTGGTCCATGATCATCTCAGAAATGAAACTCAAATACAAACTCATACATGTAAAAGTTGAAACAAGATTCACCTAAACCATATACATGGTTTCGGCCTCCTTAGGAAGAAGAGGTTAGGAAACTTTGTTTTACACAACCTTTTAGTATGTGATAGTATGAGTAAATACAAGAATATAGAAAGTGGATTCAACTCAAAAGGAGTTTTCTATCATTTTTGAGAGGTTTTAGAAGTTAAAAGCACATAAAGGACATATGAAGAAAACTTTGAAACAAAAGATGAAACTTTGAAAAAGAACTACATAGAAGTATTACCCTTAACAAGATGAACAACTTTGATGAAGAACTCTAAGAGAAAAGCTTGCTAAAAATGTAAACTTTGTAAGAGAGAAGAAGAAGAAGAAGAAATGTAGTAAAGTGTAAATGTGAGAAATGGAGGAAAGTTATGAAGTGTGGAAATGAAGAGTGTTTATAGAGAGTGAGAGGAGAGGGTCACGGTTTGGGAGAGTAAGAAAGAAGAGAATAAAGAAGGTGGGTTGCTTGTAGAGAGGATAAGGGGTTAAGGTGATGTGATGTGATTGGAGAGAAAAAGATGAAAAAATGATATTTTTGAAAAAAAGTCATGATTCACCTTTTGAGGTGTGTCATAACCTTCACATCAAGTCACTTCATGTCACTTCATCCTCTTGATGCTCTGCTCCATTGCGTATCAGATGACTTCCCCGATCGTATTTCCCGACGATTTCGTCCGGGAAATCCCTAAGATTTGGCCCCGAACAAGATTTTTCGAAAAACTCCAAACCCACACAAAACATCATAAAAACACTAACCGTCTCGTTCACAAATTAAAATTTGGTCTCTAACTCAGTAAACTTGTACTGGTAGTGAGAACCCAGACCAGTTTTCGTCTGAATTTTCGATCGAAAATTTTACTGTGACTTCATACGGTAAAACAACACAACAAAATGATTTTATTATAAATAAAATCATCCTCTGGATTTTATAAAAAATAAACACATTAAAGCATGTATTTACTGATAAAGAAGCATACGAAAACAGGGTGTTACATTATGCAAGAGCTGAAATCCCTTTTCAAGCATCCACTTGACATCCTATGTTCAGATTCAGTCGTCCGTTCGACCATGGCCAATCTTCTCCAACAACTTAATCCAATTAAGAACAATCTGCCAACTTCAAGCACAGGCACTTGGTCTTCTGTCCAAGACTACTTTGATGGTCTGACAGACAAATTGTCAACCATCAATGATGTCATGTCCCCTTTTGAAGCCGAAGAAACCAGCAGGGACAATATGTTGGGGACTTTACGCACCATGAAGGCCACAAGAGAACAAGAGATTCATGTCATTGCTGACAACGTCAAAACTGACTTGGCAGTAGACAAAGAGATTGCTGACTTAGAAGTTGCTTAAACTCAAGCTAAAGAGAAAAAACCTCAACTAGCGCAAACTATGTCGTCCATCAAAGAAAAGGTCAATCAAATTGACGATGAATCTAAAAAGTTAGGGATGACTGCTAGGACTATTGTCAACATGCTAATAGCCATGGAGACTGAATATCTGGTAGCCAAGGCTGACAGAGAGGCTCTGGAGAAGGCTTGGGAAGAAATCAGAAATTCTCAATCTTTGTTTAGTCTTTCATATTTTTTTTTTGTTACAACTGAACATCTTTTTAACTTATCTTTTTTAAATGTTCATAATTCGACACACATCTATGTATGCCAACCGTCAATTTCCAGCCCACTCTCTTAGGAATAAGTTAGCTTAAACTGACAGGGTGTACTTTTGACAATGTAAAATTGTATTGCCAAATCAATGAATAAAACTTATGTTCTATCTCATTTACTGTCAATTTTTACTTCTAGCATCGTTAGTTTATATTTCTTCAAATACTTGCCATTAATCGACTTAATTTTTAAGCCAGTATCAATGTCGACGAGTGCATAACCATTCCCAGTAAAAACTTTAGTATATTTAAATGGTCCTTCCTATTTTGGGGACCATATGCCATATTCTCGACAACTTTTGTCCGTGGGAAAAATGACTTTCTACACTTGATCATCTACTTTAAATGCCTTAAACTTGACTCGTCCGTCATAGAATTTGGCAATTCTTTCTTTTTGCCGAATCAAGTTTTCTAAAGCAACCAACCTTTCATCATTTAACTCGTCTAATTCGTCCAACATTGCATTCCAATATTGGTCGTCAGGAAAATCATCTTGCCTTTGAATACGAGTCGATTGAAGATTGATTTCGATAGGTAACCCAGGATCATGTCCATATACTAACCTATATGGTGACGTTCCTGTCGACTGTCTGGGAGAATTTCTGTATTCCCACGGTATTTGGTCAAGAGTGTTATGCCAGTTCTTAGGTTGTCGACCCACATGCTTTTTAATAAGACCAATAATAATCTTATTTATGGCCTCAACTTGGCCATTAGCTTGTGCATAGTACGGTGTAGATGTAAGCATCTTTATCTATCTAGAGCTGGCATATTCTATGATTTTATTTCCAGTAAAATCCGGTCCTTGATCAGTTGTCAAGGTTTGTGATATTCCAAACCGACAAACAATGTGATTTTCAATAAAATCAATTACATCTTGTTGGGTGACTGCTTTGAAGCAAACTGTTTCTACCCATTTGGTAAAATAATCAACTCCAACTAAAACGAATTGATGTCCTTTCGATGAAGAAGGATGTATTTGGCCAATTAAATCCAAAGCCCATCCTATGAATGGCCAAGGTTTGACAATAGAATGTAACTCACTGGCTGGGACATTTTGTATATTACCATGTTTCTGACATTGTTCACAAGACTTGGCAAACAAAATATAGTCCCTAACCATAGTTGGCCAATAATACAAACTCTGTCGGAGCACCCACTTCATTTTCTCTCCTGCCTGGTGGGCCCCACATATGCCTTCATGGACCTCTGACAATGCCAAATAAGCATCTTGCTCACTCATGCACTTGTATAAAGTTCTGTCGGCATACCTTCTATGCAATAGTCCACCCTGCATAGTATAATTCAATGCTTTATATTTTATCTTTCTATCTGCATTCTGACTTAGGTTTTCCAAATACTTAATCATTGGCAATCTCCAGTCATTAGACAGAATTACATCATTGACCAAGACATCTCTTTCTTCCAGTGGATATAATAATTCTCTAATATCCATTAATCCTGACAAAGTCTTTTGAGATGTCTTGTACCCTAAAGCTATTTGAGCTAACTCATTAGCCTCTTGATTCAATTCTCTGGGGATATATTTGACAATTATGTCATCGAATTTTCTCATCAACTTACTTGCTGTGATACAATATTTTGCCAAGTTATAACTGACTCATTTGTATTCTTGAGTAAGTTGTTTAATAACCAACTGAGAATCCCCAAATATCTGTACATTTTGTGCTTTCATTTCTACTAGTATCTCTAATCCGACAATTAAATCTTCATACTCAGCTTCATTGTTAGAACATGGATACTTAAGTTCAAACATGAACTTGGTGGGGGTTCCTTGTGGAGTCACAATTAAGACACCTACTCCACTACCTCCTTGATGCCTTGACCCATAAAAGTAGAGTTTCCAAATCTATAAACTGACAAAATTTATTTCTGGTAAATCCAATCCTGGATGTTCTACTAAGAAATCAGCAATTGCCTGACCTTTGACAGCTTTGGCTGGCACGTATTGTAAAGAATATTCCGACAAAGCAATGATCCATTTACCAATACGCCCATTAAGGGCTGGTTTAGACAACATAAAATTTATTACATCAGTCTTAGAAATTACTAATACATTACAAGGTGTAACATCCTAAAATTCTAATATAATTAATTAGACAAAAAAAAGTATTGGGTTATTAAAAAGTATATTGCAAATAAAATAAAATTAAGAGGTTTAGCATAAAAATTTAATAGTATAAAGATTTATGGAAATTACTTAACTATTATAAATAAATAACTAATGCAATATATATATATATATATATATATATATATATAAGTGGCGTACAGGGGTGTTAAGCCCAAGTAACCTTTTATAGGTTTTTGGCTTTTGCCAAAAGCCATTCATATGGGTTAAAAAAAAGATAAATATGCTAAGGTTAAAAGGAAACACGTCAGGGTTGCATTTAGGAAGAGATTTTGGCCGCCGCACAATGAATAAAGCGAGGGAGTGAGAGACGTCCCTTCCTTTCCATTGTAATCGTTGCAACACACAGATCCAAGAACGCCAGTGAAGGGAAGAAGAATTTTTAGAGAATAACTTGCTTTCATCATACAAAATTTTTAGAACATTTTGGATCTCCTCGAGAGGTGAGTAACAATACTTTTTCCAAACCCTCTCCATGGCGTAATTGTTTGTATGTGTGTGTAAGGATATATCTTATAGTCTTTTTGTAATTAGATTTGAATAGGTGAATGTTGTCATTAACTTAAACTTTAAAATTTGGGGGTTTTCAATTAAAACATAAATTTTTTAAATTGAGTATTTACTCTTGTTATTAGTGGCATGAAATACATGATTGGTATTTGTATTAGTTAAATAATGTGTTTGTTGACGTATGTTATGCCTTTATGTTCAAGACTCCTCAGTTGTAAGATCACTTGATGACACGATATGAGTTTATTTGGTATACATGATAAGATTAAATATTTAATTTATGGTAAATGAGTTGTTACATCTATGAGACACGGAATTTGTGCCTTATGATATGTTGTTTGATGTTTGCCCCAATACTGCCTATGATAGGGGTATCAAAGAGTAATACCGCCTTAACGGGGTATCGAAAGTAACATCGCCATGTAATTGAGATGTCGAAAATGAGCAATACCACCTAGAAAGGGGTATCGAAAGTAACACTGCCACAGGTTGGGCTGTCGAAAAAGGAGAAATGCCACCAAGTGCACATGGGAGGTATCGAAATGGAAATGTCCCTGACAGGAGGGTGACGTCGAAACACTCCTCGTGAGTAGGGGTGGGCAATGGGACGCCATTGTCATGTGATGTGTGAATTTATGGCATGCCAACAATAGACCAATTTAATTATGAGGTCTTCGGGCCACTTGGACTAATCTAGAATTTATTTGGTATATGGAATATGATGTATTGAGATGAGTTGTTATGTTATATGCTCTCGAGTTGCTGAGATTATTGTTGTTATTAAAATTATTTTCCTTCGTGTATATTATTTTGGAAAATTAGTGAATGCCGTGGACAGTTTTTCCGGTTACCGCGCCGGCTGAGAACAATAATATTTTCGAAAATATTTTATAAACTGTATTGTTGTTCACTGGGATTTTATATCTCAATATAAGTGTTGTTTTCAGAGTCCGAGGACATCGCTATTGACCCAGAGATCTGAAGATTCATCCTTTTGATTAGCTAGTGGGTTAGTAATGTAGTATGGCCGAGAGTACTATGCGAACGACGTTCTTGATCTTACGTATTATTTTTCTCGGATTGTAATTAGACGCCCGGTTTTGAGGCTTTTATTTTATTTGGTTTTATCCAGATGTATGGATTATTATCATATTTATTACTTTGATACAATTTTATTATTTTATTTAATATGAGACATTTTCCAGACTTATATAATTGAGAAAAATTTTATGACCAGCATATTTTAATTAAATGTTTTGAAGGATTTTTTCTCGAAATTAATTTGGGTTACTAATGTAACGATGGGCGTTACACATATGGTATCAGAGCAGTTCGATTTTAAATCGGACTGTGGTAGTGGGGCTTTTTCAAAAACAAAACTAGGGCGCATAGGATGCTTGTTAGAGTTATAATTCTGCATTCTATTCTTTTGGATATTGGACATGATCAACCCACTGTTTGGTTGGTGGTATGCAGATTATGGCAGCGAACAGGCAAGGGAGAAATGATGCAATTGCAGCGACTTTGGCTCGAACGGCCAGTTGCAGCTCCAGATCCACAGTACAGGGGTCTGTCAGAGTTCAGGAATAATAATCCTCCAACTTTTCGAGGGACCACCGATCCTATTGAGGCCGAGGAATGGTTACTGAAATTAGAGAAGATCTTCCGGGTCATGGGGTGCTCTGATGCTCAGATGGTGGATTTGCCACCTATATGTTAGAGTCGGATGCAGAGCACTGGTGGAACTGTGACAGGTGCGGGTTGCTTGCTTCGGGCGCCCCTATCACGTGGGACAGATTCAAGGAGGTATTTCTAGAGAAGTACTTTCCATACAGTGTCCGGATACATAAAGAGATGGAGTTTCTACATCTTCGTCAGGGGAGTATGACGGTAGCGGAATATGTGGCCAAGTTTGAAAGGCTTGCAAGGTTCTCTACACAGGTGAGGGATAATCCTGATGGTCCATGGAAAGCAATTAAGTTCGAGCAGGGTTTGAAGCCAGAGCTGCAAAGCCTTATTGGGCTCCTAGAGATTCGAAACTACCCCACTTTAGTGAACAAGTGTAGGGTGGCGGAGCAGAATATGCAAGTTGTGCTGGCTGAGAGGTCGAAGGAGAAGAGCTTCAGTGACGACAAGAGGTTCCATGGGAAAAGGGGGTAATTTCCAGAAGAGCCTAAAACCTGTGCCTACAATCACGAAGGGTAAACAGGTTCAAGGTGCTCAAGGTGAGAAGGGGACTACATGTTACAAGTGTGGGTGACAGCATGGAGATCGTGTGTGCCCTGCGGCACAAACCACTTGCCATAAATGCGAGAAGATGGGACATTTTGCTAGGATGTGCAAGTCAGGAGGACAATCTCAAACCAGATCATTGAACCACGGAAGGGTCTTTACCATCTAATGAGACGAGGTGAAGGAGTTCGACGGTTTGATCCAAGGTAAGGGCTTTATTAAAGGTCATGATGTTATCATATTGTTCGATTCGGGAGCAACACATTCATTCATTTCATTTAAATGTGTTCAATTCTTAGAGTTACCTGCTACTAAACTGTCATATGATTTGTGTGTTTCTACTCCTGCTAAAGATAGATTGATTACTTCTTCTGTCTGCCTGCAATGTCCTTTATTGTGTCAAGACCTGACTTATATTGTGGATATGATATGTTTACCTATGTCTGGTCTGGATATTATTTTGGGCATGGACTGGTTGTCTCATAACAATGCTATTATTGATTGTGCTAGTCAAACTATTTCTTTCATTCCACAGTCCATGTCTATTGACTCTCCTAGGACAAAACATCTTATCTCTGCTGCCTCATGTCGTAAGTGCTTAGTTGAGGGAGCTCAGGGATATATACTTCTCTTTTCTGCTAAGATAGAGGCTGAAAGTGATATAGCGGCGTTGCCTATTGTGTGTGAGTTCCCATATGTGTTTCCTAAGGATGTCTCTAATTTACCTCCAGATAGAGAGATCGAGTTTACCATAGATCTAGTACCTGGGAGTGGACCTGTATCAGTAGCACCCTATAGGATGGCACCTCTAGAGTTGAGCGAGCTCAAGAAACAGATAGAGGATATGTTACAAAAGGGGTTTATTAGGCCTAGTGTGTCACCTTGGGGAGCACCAGTGCTTCTAGTGAAGAAAAAGGATGGGAGTATGAGGTTGTGTGTTGATTATAGGCAACTGAATAAGGTAACCATCAAGAACAAATATCCCTTGCCTAGGATAGATGACCTCTTAGATCAGTTAAGGGGAGCGTCAGTGTTTTCCAAAATAGATCTAAGATCGGGATACCATCAAATTAGAGTTAGAAATGAGGACATCCCTAATACAGCCTTCAGGACAAGGTATATGCACTATGAGTATGTAGTAATCCCCTTTGGTGTGACCAACGCCCCAGTCGTTTTCATGGACTACATGAATCGGATCTTTAGGACCTTTTTGGACAGGTTTGTGGTGGTGTTCATAGATGATATTTTAATATACTCTAGGACACCATATGAACATGGAGAACACTTAAGGTTGGTGTTGCAGATCTTGAAGGACGAGCGCCTTTATGCCAAACCGGAGAAGTGTGAGTTTTGGCTAGACGAGGTAAAGTTTTTAGGACACACCATCTCAAAGGATGGTGTGGCGGCCGATTCCTCTAAAGTTGATGCGGTGTTGGGATGGGAACAACCTAAGACAGTAACCGAAGTCAGAAGTTTCTTAGGCTTAGCTGGTTACTATAGGAAGTTCATAGAGGGGTTCTCTAGATTAGCCTTACCTTTGACCCAGTTGACTAGGAAAGGGAAACCTTTTGTGTGGGACCAGGAGTGTGAGGACGGGTTTCAATAGCTTAAGAGGAGATTGGTGTCATCACCAGTCTTAACTATACCAGATCCCTTAGTGAGTTTTATGGTACACTGCAACTTATCTAAGAATGGCTTGGGATGTGTCTTAATGCAGGAGGGCAAGGTGGTAGCATATGCCTCTAGGCAGCTAAGGCCACATGAGGGGAATTACCCTACCCATGACCTAGAGCTAGCAGCTGTGGTTTTTGCCCTTAAGATTTGGAGGCATTACCTTTATGGGGCAAAGTTTGAAGTTTTTAGCGACCATAAAAAGCCTTAAATATATGTTCAACCAGAAGGAGTTGAACATGAGACAACGAAAGTGGATGGAGTTCCTTAAGGACTATGACTTCGGGTTGAAGTACCATCCGGAAAAAGCCAATGTGGTGGCAAATGCTTTGAGTAGGAAGTCCCTACACGTGTCGAGCTTGATGGTGCAAGAGCTGAACCTCAAGGAAGAGTTTAGGGACATGAATCTGGAGGTGTTGGATTTGTCTTTAAATGCCTTAAGTTTGAAGCTGAATAGGTTGGAAATTAATAGTGACCTTAGAGAGGAGGTTAGGCGGGAACAACTTTTGGACCAAGAGTTGTAGTCTCGGTTGGGACAAGAGGGTTATGAGTTGTCTGTTGATGGGCTAGTGAAGTTTAAGAATAGGATCGTTGTTCCTAAGGAGGGGAGCCTTAGAGAGAAGATATTAGAGGAAGCTCATAAGGGAAAGTTTACCATACATCCTGGAATAACTAAGATGTACCAAGACCTTAAGAGGATGTGTTGGTGGCCATGAATGAAAAAGGATGTGGCTAGCTTCGTAACTAGGTGTTTAGTGTGCCAAAAGGTTAAGATAGAACATCAGAAGCATTCGGGGTTGTTGCAGTCCTTGGAGGTTCCAGAATGGAAGTGGGAGAGAATTTCTATGGACTTTGTGATGGGTTACCTAAGACGCGTTTGGGCTTAGATGCCATTTGGGTGATAGTGGATAGGTTGACCAAGTCTGCCCACTTACTTCCAGTTAAGCCAACCTATAGCTTAGACAAGTTGGCATACCTCTATATCAAGGAAATAGTCAAGCTTCATGGGATACCCACATCCACAGTGTCAGATAGAGGCCCGAGGTTTACCTCTAGATTTTGGAGACCTTTTCAGCAAGCCTTTGGGACTAAGTTGAACCTTAGCACGGCCTATCATCCCCAAACGGATGGTCAGTCAAAGCGGACCATTCAGACCCTTGAGGACATGCTTAGAGCGTGTGTCTTGGATGAAGGATGGAGTTGGGATAGATTCCTACCTCTCATTGAGTTTGCGTATAATAATAGTTATCACGCTAGTATAGGCATGGCACCATATGAGGCCCTATATGGGAGAAAGCGTAGGTCCCCTTTATGTTGGTGTGAGGTAGGTGATAAAACCTTGATAGGACCTGAATTGGTCCAGGAAACCTCTGAGAGAATCAAAATGATTAGGGGGAGGATGCGCACGGCGCAAAGTAGACAAAAGAGCTATGCCGACAAAAGGAGAAAGCCTCTAGAATTCCAGGAAGGTGAGCATGTATTTTTGAGAGTCACTCCTAAGACGGGGGTAGGGAGGTCGATAAAAGTCCGCAAGCTAGATCCTCGTTTCATGGGACCTTTCCAAATCCTTAAAAGAGTCGAGCATGTTGCTTATCAATTGGCTCTTCCGCCACAGTTGGCAAACCTTTATGATGTTTTCCATGTGTCGCAACTCAGAAAATATGTGCCTGATGAATCTCACGTGATAGCTCCTGAGTCTGTACAATTGAAGGATAATTTGATCTATAAGACAAAGCCTAGTCAAATCATGGACAAGAGCACTAAGACTCTGAGGAACAAGACAATTCCATTGGTGAAAGTGTTATGGGAAGGATTGACTCCTGAGGAAACCACTTGGGAGATGGAGGAGGACATCGTTCGTCAATACCCAGATTTTATTATCTAAGGTATGGTAACCTTTTAGTTTTGAATATAACATATATTACAATAGGTGCGTATGTATGAGATGAATTTCGGGGACGAAATTCTTTAAGGAGGGGAGAAAATGTAACATCCTAAAATTCTAATATAATTAACATAATTAATTTGATAAAAAAAAGTATTGGGTTATTAAAAAGTATATTGCAAATAAAATATAATTAAGAGGTTTAGCATAAAAATTTAATAGTATAAGAATTTATGGAAATTACTTAACAATTATAAATAAATAAATAATGCAATATATATATATATATATATATATATATATATATATATATATATATATATATATATATATATATATATATAAGTGGCGTACAGGGGTGTTAAGCCCAAGTAACCTTTTATAGGCTTTTGGCTTTTGCCAAAAGCCATTCATATGGGTTAAAAAAAAGATAAATATGCTAAGGTTAAAAGGAAACACGTCAGGGTTGCATTTAGGAAGAGATTTTAGCCGCCGCACAATGAGTAAAATGAGGGAGTGAGAGACGTCCCTTCCTTGCCAGTGTAATCGTTGCAGCACACAGATTCAAGAACACCAGTGAAGGGAAGAAGTCATTTTAGATAATAACTTGCTTTCATCATACAAAATTTTTAGAGCATTTTGGAGCTCTTCGAGAGGTGAGTAACAATACTTTTTACGAACCCTCTCCATGGTGTAATTGTTTGTATGTGTGCGTAAGGATATATCTTATAGTCTTTTTGGAATTAAATTTGAATAGGTGAATGTTGTCATTAACTTAAACTTTAAAATTTGGGGGTTTTCAATTAAAACATAAATTTTTTAAATTGAGTATTTACTCTTGTTATTAGTGGCATGAAATACATGATTGGTATTTGTATTAGTTAAATAATGTGTTTGTTGACGTATTTTATGCCTTGATGTTCATGACTCCTTAGTTGTAAAATCACTTGATGACACGATATGAGTTTATTTGGTATACATGATAAGATTAAATATTTAATTTATGGTAAATGAGTTGTTACATCTATGAGACACGGAATTTGTTCCTTATGATATGTTGTTTGATGTTTGCCCCAATACCGCCTATGATAAGGGTATCGAAGAGTAATACCGTCTTAAAAGGTTATCGAAAGTAACATCGTCATGTAATTGGGATGTCGAAAATGAGCAATACCACCTAGAAAGGGGTATCGAAAGTAACACCGCCACAGGTTGGGGTGTCGAAGAAGGAGAAATACCACCATGTGCACATGGGAGGTATCGAAATGGAAATGTCCTCGACAGGAGGGTGACGTCGAAACACTCCTCGTGAGTAGGGGTGGGCAATGGGACGCCATTATCATGTGATGTGTGAATTTATGGCATGCCGACAAGAGACCAATTTAATTATGAGGTCTTCGGGCCACTTGGACTAATCTAGAATTTATTTGGTATATGGAATGTGATGTATTGAGATGAGTTGTTATGCTATATGCTCTCGAGTTGCTGAGATTATTGTTGTTATTAAAATTATTTTCCTTCGTATATATTATTTTGGAAAATTAGCGGATGCCATGGACAGTTTTTCCGGTTACCGTGCCGGCTGAGAACAATACTATTTTCGAAAATATTTTATAAACTGTATTGTCGTTCACTGGGATTTTGTATCTCATTATAAGTGTTGTTTTCAGAGTCTGAGGACATCGCTGTTGACCCAGAGATCTGAAGAGTCATCCTTTTGATCTTACATATTATTTTTCTCGGATTGTAATTAGACGCCCGGTTTTGAGGCTTTTCTGTTATTTGGTTTAATCCAAATGTATGGATTATTATCATATTTGTTACTTTGATACAATTTTATTATTTTATTTAATATGAGATATTTTCCAGACTTATATAATTGAGAAAAATTTTATGACCAGAAATTAATTTGGGTTACTAATGTAACGATGGGCGTTACACAAGGCATCATATAATATTTGAGTTTGGTACATGAAAAAAACAATGCTAGACATAATTTCTCTATAGCACTATATCTTTTCTCAGCATCATTGAGAACTCTACTTAGATAATACACGGCCCTTTCGACATTGTCATAATCATCCTGGGCCAAGAGACATCCTATAGTATCTTCAGATGCTAATATGTACAGCTTTAACGGTCGACGAGGCATAGTAGGCATCATGACCTGTGGATTGACTAAGTATTGTTTGATCTGGTCAAAAGCTTCTTGGTGACAAGATTCCCATACGAAACTTTGTTCTGCTTTCAACTTAACCAATGGTGCAAATACTCTTGTTCTTCCCGACAAATTCGATATAAACCTCCGCAGAAAGTTAACCTTTCCTAGGAAGGACTGTAATTCCTTCTTATTTGTCGGTGCTATTGCTTCCATAACTGCTTTGGCTTTCTTTTTGTCCACCTCGATTCTTTTCTTATGAACTAAAAATCCCAAGAATTTGGCAGCCGATATTCCGAAGCTGCATTTCTCTGGGTTCATTTTGAGGTTATGTCTTCTCATCCTTTCAAACCCTTGCTTCAGGTGCTCTAAGTGGTCATCTTTAGTTTTTGATTTGACAACCACATCATCAATGTATACTTCTATAAATTTCCCAGTCACATCATGGAAAATAGTATTCATTGCTCGTTGATAGGTGGCTCCTTCATTCATTAAACCGAAAGACATGACAATCCATTCATATGTCCCAATTGCTCCTGGACACTTGAAGGCAGTCTTTGACACATCTTCTTCGGCTATAAGGATTTGATTATAACCTACATGACCATCCATACAACTTAAAATTTCATTTCCTGATGCCGAGTTGACAAGCATGTCGGCTATTGGCATCGGATATTCATCTTTATTGGTAGCAGTATTTAGATTTTTAAAATCTATGCATACCCTCATTTTGCCATTCTTTTTAATAACATGAACTACGTTAGAAAGTCAATCGACATACCTGGTTGTTCGAATGAACTTTGCTTTAAGCAGTCTCTCTACTTCCTCTTTGATTTTATGCACCACCTCTGGGGCAAATCTTCTGCTCGCCTGTTTGACAGGTTTGCAATCCTCCCTGAGTGGTAACCGGTGTTCGACAAGATCCCTGCTTAAACCAAGCATTTCATCATAGTCCCATGCGAAGCAATCTTTATACTCTGCAATTAGTCTGACAAGTTTTTGTTTGTAATCTTCTGGCAGAAAAGCACTCACAAAGATAAGCCTTTTCTTTTCCTCCATACCTAAGTTTATTTCTTCCAAGGGATCTTCCACTTCCACATTTTGCTTAACTTCGGCTCCCTTTTCAAAACCCAAAGGGTCATCGTCAATGATACAATCCGCTAACACACTTCTTGAAGTGTGTACTTCTTTGTCATCCAGATAGGCCGACAATCTTCTCAGTTGTATTTCAAGGCTCATTGTCATAATTTGACCGAGTTTTGTCGGCCTCGTCCTTTATCTTAACACCGAATTGGCTGAGAAGACTTGCTTCCAAAGCATCCTTGTCAATAACCCCTTCGTTTGCAATTATAGGTATGACATTTGGTGCGTACACCTTGAAATCAACATGTAGTTACTGAGCATAGCAAACGCTATCATGTGCTTCGACTATTTCTACCTGATCTTGTGCATTCCACAAGATCACTTTCTGATGCACCGTTGACGGGATTGCTCCTACTGCATGAATCCAATCCATGCCAAGTAATAAATTGTAGCTTGACTTGGCGGGGATTATCACAAACAGTGTCATCATTTCGACGGTGCCAACTTGAATATTCAACAGGATGACGCCATCTGACGGAGAAGTCTTGCCACTGAAATCAGTGACAACCATATCTATTTGGATTAAACCCGACAGATCCTTCTCGAACTTTTTGAACATTGCTCTTGGCATCAGATCCATAGCGGCTCCTCCTTCAATTAAAACCCTATTGGTAGGTCTTCCATCTATTATGGCCTTTACAAGTAATGGCCTTAAACGGTTCCTCTGCTCATCTGTGGGTTTCTCCAATTGGGCCACATTATCAAACACAGTGACCAAGTTTTCTTAAACTTACATCCAAAAATCGCCTGGATCTGTATCATTGTTGACAACATCTTCGCCATCAGAGAAGTCAATTTCGAGATATCCCTCATATTATGCTGGAATGAATGAAATCAATCCCATCTTCATTTTCATCCCTGGTTCCAGTATGACTTCATTCTCTGGATCCTCATCCAAGAGTGCACCTCCAACCATTCTGCCATGATTTCTTTTTAAATCATTCTCATCATCTGATCCCGACTTATCTCACAGAGGTCGGGCTATTCCTGTATCGCAGTTATCCAGTGCCTCGACGATATCAGCTAGATCTTAATTCTGGTTATCCATGTTCATGTCTTTACTGATGTTTATGTCATCATTTGGATCATTCAGTGCTTCGATGACAACATCAAAAGACAAATCTTCCTTGGTTAGGTCACATTCAGGCTTGAACGTTACCAACTGTTGTTCTTCCATTCTTGCCTCAAACTCCTTCTTGAGTCCTGCAACCCTTTCTATATCTACCAGACCGACAGGCCACTTGCCTGTGGATTTTGTTGGTGGTGATGCCAACTCTAAGGCCTTCTTCTTCTCTACATAAACCTGTGACATAGGCTTACTCTGCCTGACTTGATTAACAGGTACCATCGTGTCAAATTCCATTGGATGAGTCTCTATCTCGCTTTTCATTTTGACATCTCCACTCTTGTCAGCTATGTTGTCAGCCACAGCAACCAAGCAACCAGTATCCTGAGAAGGCAATTCTTTTATTATGATGCCCATTTGCTGGGCAAACTTTTTCTTTTGAGCCGGTAGGAGCCTCTATAGCCTCCTCTTTCGACTCTTAGATATGGCCGGCTGACTTGACGATCCTGACAAAACAGGTCCAATCATATGAGTGTTCTGACTTCTGAGCTAATTGCCCCCTTCGGTAATCCTCATTCCAGAAGGGTAATTGCCCCCTTCGGTAATCCTCATTCCATAAGGGTGGATTACGATCGTTGAACTTATTTCTTCTGACCCATTTCTACTTTCGTAATTCGGGATAACAAGCCATGACAGAATTTCTTACCCATCGATCCACCATTACGTTGGACGGGGACTTCCTAGTCTTGACGAAATTGAACCCTCCACCAACAGACTTGTTACTTCCCACTGATTCTCTGACTGGCTCTTCAAGCCAACCTCCACTGTTATTTTGTCTAGGTTTTTCCTGATACGTATATTGTTGACGACTACCTGTCTTCCTGTTGACAACATGCGTAGCACTTCTGTGCACACTATTAGACCCAGCATGGCTGCTCGGGTGTGAGAACCTACCTTGACTATTACCATCACGAGACTCAGTTCTGTCTTGTGGGTGATATGATGGCATTTTTTGCCCCCTTGCCTTCTTGGCAGCAGCATCGTCATAAAATCCTTCACATTTTAGGCAAACTTTGAAGATACCACCAAATTTCTTGCGTGTCATGACGTCGACAAGCGGTTCCCCTGGCTTTGGATAGATATCAAATGAATCTGTCAGGTCCATCTGAATATTCTGTCCAGCTCTTATATTGACCATGCCTATTCCCATAGGGACTTGGCGGTCAGTTTTGTTAACTTCAGGACCGAATGGTTCTGTATCAATTTTTATGTCTGGTTTCTTGTCTGAAAACTTTAGTCTTCCTTCTGTCAAACCTTTCTGAATGATGTCCCCGAAATGCATACAGTCGTTAGTTACATGACCAATAGTATTATGAAACTTACAATACTTCCGATCTTTTATTTCATGGGCTTTCAATAGTCTATGATCATCTAACAACTTTAACTGCTTATCTTTGAGCAGTATGTCAAATATCTGGTCGGCTTTGGTAACGTCAAATGTATACACTTTCTTATTGATGAAAGGAATCCTTTCTATGGCCTTTGCAGGCCTCAAGGCTTGACATGAATAAGGGGGACCAGTTTTCAATTCAATATAGTCTACCTCATATTCTTCAGAATTATTGCCCTTTTCGTCGGAATCACTACATCCGACAAAATTAATCTTTTCTCTTTTGAGGAATTTCCTCTACTTGAAAACCTTTTCAGTCTTCAGTTGTTCAATTTGTCGGACTTTGTCACCCAACTGGGAAAGATCAATTAGGTGTTGGTGGACCAATTTCTTCCTAATGTGATAATCTAGACTCCCGACAGCAATCTTCACTATTTCTGCCTCAGGGATAAGGGTGAAGCAACGACTCCTCATTTGACGGAATCAGGCAAGGTAATCATCGACAGACTCATTATTCATTCTTTTAATGCCAAATAAGCCCTTCAACCCAATTTTTAGGTCACCCCTAAAGAATTGATCATGAAAGCTCCTCTCTAATTGATTCTAGGAATGTATGGAATTAGGTCTCAGGGTTGAAAACCAAGAAAAAGAATTCTTAGTTAATGAACTAGGAAAGAACTTCATTTTTAGTCCCTCCTCTAAAGCCAAGTCTCCTAATTCAATCGTATATCGGGCAATGTGCTCGACAGTTGATTCTCCATTTTCCCTCTAGAATTTTGACAATTTGGGTATTTTGTATCCTCGAGGCGTTTCTGCCTGTTGGACCCAATCAGGAAATGCCGATGCAAAAAACGGTTGATTGGCATAACCAATATTAAAACCAAACCTATTCAATGCTTGCTCAACAACTTGGTTAACAATCTGGTTTAGAACATTTTGATGAAGCCCTCCAAGAGAACCCTGGTTTATAACAAAGTCTTCGTCTTCCTCTAGTTGTAGAATATGTACATTTCCACGTCTCAAAGGGACTCGGCGATGGGCCTGTGGCCGCTCGTCATCTTGTTTGAATTCGTCAAGTTGGATAACTTGTGGTTGTTCAACCTGTGGGTTGTTATTCTGACCTTAGTTGACATCCCTATTGACATTTCTATTGGGATTTCTATTGGAATTTTGGTTATCGTCTGGGGCTAACACGCCCAAGACTCTATTTAACCTACGTATTTCATTTGCTAATGTCAAGAATGCATTATTCGTGTTTTCCATCAATGGCGTAATCACTGTACCCATTTGCTGAGTAGATGTATTCACCATGTCAAAGTTAATAGAATCAATTTGTTGTCGAACATTGGCTTATGTAGCCTCTGACAGACCAACAATATTTTGCGGGGGTTGTCTAAGTGGGGATACTTGTGGTCTTACTACTGGGTGCTCTGGTCGAGTATGCTCATCACCACTGACCCTGTTATCTCATTCGCTTGACTGGGGATTTGCCCCCCAGTCGACGGTCCTGCCTGTCCAGATGTATGGGCAGCCGTCGTTACTCCATTTGGATATGGTATGTATGCAAATGGGGTATTTGGGTTGACAGTGGTCGAACCGTAAGGCATTCCATACAAAGTTTGTGGCAGAGGTTGCTTAGTCCTTCTTGGGTTTCAATTGACAACACTCCGTGGAGACAATCCGGTAGTTAGCGGATTTATTTGTTGTAAGACTGGGGAAGTTGGTGACGGGAGTGTTCCTTGGCCAACTTCATCAAACCTATTGACAACTTGAACATAGGAAACGCCTCTTCTCGCCACTAAACTATTAGTGCTATTATTTCCTGCATTAGTAGCGTTAGCCATGGTTGCAGGAATATTATCAACTGGTGCAACAGTGGTTGTAGGATTAGCATCCACCGTTGACACAGCGGCGTTAGTGCTGACTACGCCTGCATTACTTGCACTACTCATATTCACAGAGTTTTAGGAATTAGACGACATTCGAATCACTCTCCCACTCCGTAGACGCATACAATAAATTTGTATGTCAGAGATCGTGACACTTATACGAGTTACTCTAAACTCATCCCACCGGGCGTGCCAATTTGTTAACGTGGTTTTTTGGTTCTTGACCAAAATTTCTTCGTGACAAATAATTGAAGATCAAACGAGTGTAGGACCTACGAGTGATGCGGTAATCTCATCAGAAATATGCTATTTGATGATAATGTCTGCCAAGTACATGTTTGACAACTTAGTCAAATTTGGTAATATACTGGCAAAGACTAATAGTCTGGATTTGACAAGTGAGAAAATTGACAATGCACATCGACAGGTAATTAATTGGATACGAATATTAGACAGATAATGCTATCTAACTTTAAAATAAGAAACATATGCTTATATGTAGAAAGTATATTTATTCCATGAAGATGATAAAAACAGTTTCTGGAATTGAAATAATTGATTATGAAATACTTGACAAGAAGTAGAATTTAGACTTAAAAAGTAAGAACAACGTAAAAAAGTGGTTATTTATTAAAGAAATACTTTCTGGAAAATTAACTAGAGAACGAGTGAAAAATGTTGGTTTGGATGAAAAGATACTAAACAAGAAACTAGTTAAAAATGATAAAGTAAAGGGAAACTTGATTAAACAAATACTAAATGCATAATAGTAATGATTATAGTAAAGGAAAATTGGAGTAAACAAGTATTAATTTGTAGAAAAATAATAAAGTTTAAAGAAATAACTTGAAGATGATTATAAATAAACCGGAAAATGCACGAAGAACTATTGGAGAAATATTAAAAGTTAATAAAAATTAACAAAGAAATAAGATGAATCCGTCATCACAATATTGATGGCAGTAAAATAAAGAAGTGTAAGAACACTATGAAGAACATGATGAATAAACTGGAAAGTATATGAAGAACTTGAAGGAAAAGAACCAATATTATATTGAAATTGAACATTTTATTGATGATAACACGGTGGAAGGAGTACTTGAGTTAATTCGTCAGTCTGCTGTGTGATCGAGGCGTATAGGATGTTTCAAGTTCCAACCCTTATTACATTGTAATAACTAGTATTTATAGGCAAATAAAATAACTACCTAGTAGTAACTTCCTATCTAAATGACTGCCACGTATCTTGGAATTTCTCTAAATTTCAAATTTAAACTGCTTGTCGAATAACTCTGATAACTGCTCAATTTCTCGAACCGCTCCGCATCAACTTGATTGTCTTCGATGGTCTGGCTGCTTGACAGCTTATCTTGCTAATGCCTTGTCAGTCTTGAGGACTTAGCCATTTTCACACTTCTCTGTACGTTTGACAACTCTTCTTAATACTTTGTCGAAAAACTTGGTTGTCAATTTATCCTTTCTGTCGACCAATATTTTCTTGTCAATTAAATATTTTCAATACTTAGAAAATATTAGTCATTACTCTGATTCCTTCGTCAGCCTGTTGAACTGCATCCGTCAATAATTAGAAATTTCACCCCAAACAGATGCCCCTCAAGTTTTGCTTTTCGACGGTCTTGTTTGTCTGACATGTCAACTGAAGAACTTCTTGTCAACTCCACACTTGTCAATTCTTCTATAATCTTCTGAATTCGACGTTCTTCTTTATGTCAATTTTTTCTGTCAACTTTTCGTCTGTCGACTTAGCACTTGTCAACTTTCTTTTAGCCATAACAGTATATATCAATTTTGGGACTTCTTTCTCAATTTTTATGTAGCCTCTTTCTGTCTGTCTAACGAAAGCCCAAATTTGAAAATTCACTCCTAACACTTGTATAATGTTTGATGAAAAATGGTCAGGTCAAACAAAATAATGTTAACTTTACTGTAATACCCTTTGTGATTATATATATATATGTGTGTGTGTGTGTGTGTGTGTGTGTGTGTGTGTGTGTGTGTGTGTGTGTGTGTGAGGATAATTGTCTTTTTGGGTAGTATGTCCATAGGACAAAAAGTTGTCCCATGGTTTGGTGAGAGACAAAATTTTGGGTTTTTGTTCAGTCACTTACTCCATCTTTTGTCTAGTCCCATGACCACTTTCAAATCAATCAGGGAAAAAAAAATTTGTGTCGTCCAGTCCCTTAGTTTTTGCAAATCAAACGCACCCTACGAAGGAAATCCCAACCCCCAATTTGTAGGGTATAAAATTTGGGGTTTTGGATGGGATGGAGTGATTTGGGTTACCATCCTAAATCATCTCACTCCATTAATGAATGAACTCTCAACCAATGGCGTAAAACAGCTTTTTTTTCTTAATTTTTTTTATATAAATTTAAACTAAGTGTCAAATATGTTTGATTATTTTGAAAACAACTTTTTGGGAATAAAACGGCTAAAATCTAAAAATTCCAGTTTTTCCAAACATGCTCGGTCTAGTGTTTTTCCCCCTCTCTCTGTTTTTTTTTGAATTTAAATGGAAATAAAAAATAAAAAAGAATAAAAAAGAATAAAATAAATATAAAATAAATTAGATTAAACTAATATTTTAATCCCTACACGTAACATAGATTTTGAATTTGGTTCCTATATATGAATTTTTTTTATATTGCCTTTCATATGTACAATGATATTATTTTTTTACAATATGTACAATAATTTTGAATTTGCCTTTATAGGTTTTATTACGCCATTACATGATAAGGAACGAATTCAAAATGATTGTCACATGTAGGGATCGAATTCAAAATGATCCTTATATGTAGAAATCAAATTCAAACGATATTTTCAATACGATCCCTATACTTTAACTACAACAAACGACATTATAACACCAATAAACGATAAGGATCAAATTAAAAATAGGGTTAAATATGTTTTTGATCCCTATAAAATGAGAGAATTTTGGTTTTGATCCCTGTAAGATCTTTCCTCTTATTTTTATCCCTCCAAAATCTAAAATCACTATTTTTGGTACCTACTGTCGTGTTACATCCATTAACTATTTTTGTGTCTAATAGAATGTCACACGATCATCCCAATTGACACTCAATAATGTCTATGGTGTCATGTTAGCATGTGATTCCCCTATAATTTTCCTTGAGCCCTAAAATGAATTCTATTTATTTGTGATAAAATGAACGTTGAGAACTAAAAACATTGATATCAAATTTTAGAAGGTTGAAAACCAAAGAAAACATTTTTGTAGGGACCAAAAGCAAAATTTGCTTATTTTATAGAGATCAAAAACACTTATTTTATATTTTAGAGGGATGAAAATTAAAAAAACAATTTTACTGGGACCAAAACCAAAATTCGCTCATTTTCTATGGACAAAAAACATATTTAACCTTATAATAATTGTATATTGTATATATAGGAGTTGATTTAAAAAGTTTTCATGTATATGAACCAAAAATTCAGTGTCACATATCAGAATCAAATGATCAGTTTCACCAATAAATTAAAATAACCAATAAATTAAAATTATTAGTTTCCTTGAGTCAGATTAATTGATTAAACCGCAGGACATGAATTATGAGTATGTAGACTCAACCAAACCTCGCAACACACTTCACCTATTTCTCCTTCTCTCCTCCCCTCTCTAAATAAAGTAAGAATAAATAAACAAAATGTAACCAAAGAAAATGGCATGAATAAAATCATTAAAACAAACAAATCACAATAATATTAATGTTACGACCAAAGCAAATTTGTTCCTTTTCATTTTCTGTTTTCTTAATGTCATTTGATTTTCATTAACTATTTATGTGTCTAACAGGTCACACGGTCATCCCAATTGACACTCAATAACGTCTATGATGTCATGTTGGCATATGATTCCCCTATAATTGCTCTTGAGCCCTAAAATGAATTCCAATTATCTGTCATAAAATGGATGTTAAGAACTAAAAACATTGATATCAAATTTTAGATGGTTGAAAGCCAAATAAAACTTTTTTTTAGGGACCAAAAAAAAATTGCTCATTTTATAGAGATCAAAATCACTAATTTCATGTTTTAGAGGGATGAAAACTATTTAAAAACAATAATTTTACAGGAATCAAAACCAAAATTTGCTCATTTTCTAATGACTAAAAATATATTTAACCTTAAAAATAATTGTATATTGTATATTGTATATATACGAACTGATTTAAACAGTTTACATATATATGAACCAAATTCTAAAACCAATGTCACATATAAGAACCAAACGATTACTTTAATCAATAAATAAAAATGATTAGTTTCTTGATTCAGATTAGTTGATTGAACCACAGGACATGAATTATGAATATGCGGGTTCAAAGCTCAAAGCTCACAATACGCTTCACTCATTTCTCATTCTCTCCTACCTTTTCTAAATAAAATAATTAAAAAAAATAAAGAAAATGTAACCAAAGAAAATGGCATGAATAAAATAATGAAAACACATCACAAAAAAAAAAATCATGAAAACAAACAAATCACAATAATATTAATGTTCTTTGATTTTCAAATGGAGTCCCATAGTTTTTTCTTCATCTAAATTTTCTTCATGGGGAAATCTCTCAATGATTGCTAAGGAAATAGAAGAACGTGGTTTATGTAACCAAAGAAAAGGGCATGAAATAATTGATTAAACCAAACAATTTACAGGAATATTACATTATTACATCATAGAATTCAAACCCATATAAAAAGAACGGTGAGGAATGAATGTGAATGTGTCACGAATCAATCCTCTAAATCCCATTTTAGTTAGCAGCTACCATTACCACCAAGGATAGAAGAATGGTAATGGCATGTACAAAGCATTTCCTCACACCGAATCTCATATAAATAAAAAAGAAAAAACAAGTTGTTTCATTGTTCAAAAATTCAGAAGAGAAGCCCAAATGCAAGAGCAACAAGCGATGCAACTGCCGTTGGCACGAACAAGGTGGTAGCATCCGATGTGGGACTTGGAGCTGGTGCCTCCGCAGCTGACACACCTGATGCAGCCATCATCAATATGGCTATCAACACAGCAAACAAAATCTTCATTGCCTCCATCCCTGAAAATTTTAGAAAAAATATTCTTTTTTTTATTTATTGTTCTTGAAAGAAACGAAAATTGAGAGGAGAAAACAGAAACAAGATAGTTGGTGCAAACAAAGTGTGGCTATAGGCGATTTATAGTTGCAATACAAGAGAGAGAAAAGAACATGTAGGGATTATTTATTTATTTAATTTTTTAACGGACGGGCTGCCCAACATTTTGTTTTCGGAGAAATTCTCGCATCATAGAAAATGTGGATGTTATTTTTTTAAAATAAATAAATAAATAAATAAGAATATTATTTTGAATACTATTTATTTTAATAATATTTTTAATAGGATATATTTATGGTAACTATATTTTTTGCACGTGGTTTTTAATAACTATATTCTTGTTAAGCATGGTTCTTGTTAAGAATTATTGGAAAGAGGTTCTTATCAAGCATCGAATTTTATGAGGTGGTGTCATTTAGTAAAAAACATGTTGGTGGGATCATTTAGTAAATTGTTAATTAAATATAATAATATGGGGTAACTTGTGGGATCTATTTAATAAAAATTAAGGTGCTAAACTGAAGAGGTAAGGTACTTGAGTTATATAAAATAAAAATGAATTATATGAAGGGATGTCCAGCATTATTGTGATATATGTCTTTTTGTTTAAAAAATAATGTATAAGAGTGAGACCCATTTAAGAATCCCTAAAAATAAAAATGTAGGCGCTGTGATGAAGTGTTGAGTTTGTTGCATTCTGATAAGTTAATTTTCTTTAGTTAATTTATCTTTAATTAACTTTAGTTATCTTTTAGTTAGACTTATCTTATCTTTTTGTTATTGTTATTGATCAATGCTTATATAATGGCTTGACTTAGATTCCTGATAGCATTAAAATAATCCTTGACCAACGAAAGCTACGCCCCGCTAACAATAATTAGTCATTAATTGATAGCGTTGTGATACACTGGATTTAAAAATATATATATTCATTCTCCAATTTATTTAAAAAAGACTTTACAATCTTTACATGAAGATGCTCTAAGGATATTTATTAAAAAAAAAATTATATTAAAAAACTAAATATAATACTTATATAAATTTTTTTAATTAATTTATTAAATAATACTCTAAAATTTAGCATTTTCAAAAAAGATTCCCGTGTTTTCGAGGAATTAGGCTGCAGCTGCTGCATTGTGCCTCCTGTCTTGCTGTGTCTCAACTCTCTCAAAGTTTACGGGTAGCGGCACCTGCCCTTTGTTCGTTGGACAGGGTGTCTTTAATGGACTTCTGAGTTCTCAGTGCCACACAGCTGCGATAAGGGCCTGTAGGCCCCCACCTCTCTTGTTTCAATTTTCTTTTAAAAATAGAATAATGTTAATAAGTATCTTTAGGATTTATTTAATAAATTAAGAAAGAAAAATTTATTTGAAAATAATATATTTATTATTTTAAAAATTATTATACTTAATTTTTTAATATAATTTTTTTTATGGATTTTTTAACCAATATTTTTAGAATATTTATTAATAATACCATTTAAAATAACTTGCTTTTTTCATATTTATGTTTTTTTTTAAATTATTGCCTTTATTTAAAGTACACAGTATTTGAGTTGCTTTCTCCCTGGAATATACACCCATATTCATCCACCTTATGGCCGTTGAAACTTTGTTTAAAAGATGATGAATTTGTTGATATTATTATTATTAAAATATTTTAAAAAATATTATCAATGTAAGTATAAAAACTAAAATTAATCAAAGAAGTAAAAAAACTAATCACATAATTTACATACTGTTAGAATTCGTTTAGTAGAACAATTTAATTATATCAATGGGGAGTTGGTCTAATGAAAGCAACTAGCCCCATGAGGAGAGGAATCCGAGGGATTCGAGTTCGAATCCTTATGAAGTCATCCCGTTGAGAGACTGAGAACCAATGGGTAAAATCATGTTCAATCAGCTGAACCAGAGATTAGTCTATAGTGGGTCCGAAGGACCTAAGCCGTGAGATACTCTGGTAGACCCACACGGCCCAAAAGGATAATATAGGGTGAGTTCTGAAAAAAAAAAACAATTAAATTATTTCCGTTGAGATTTTCAATGATTTATCTAGTATATTAATTTGTTGTTTAGGTATTTCCAATACGTTTAGCTGGTTTTGAGACTTTTGTTACTCGGATTCAATGATTCTCCCAATACGTTTAGCTGGCTTTATCCCTTTTATGCAGGTTGCTCTTAAGTCTTGTTGGGGTAACTAATGCTCTTGAGATGTTTGTGAAAAAGCCCATGAACTCAGCTTTTTGGAAACATGTAGAGGGTGTTGGTCCACTTGTGGGTGATTCCAATTTCAGTATCCTCTCCACACTTCATTTGATTTCCGATCAAAGGGTTAAATTGGACAACATCGAGATCACATATAGTCGAATTGTGCCTGAAGAAGCCAAAGAAATGATCCGTAATTGGATAAGCGTTAAGACTGTGACATCTCATCTATTCCGTGTCCTTAACCGAGTGAGGAAGAAATTGTTAGGCTGGATGCTAGGATATAGATTTTGGTTTGATGCCCCTTTGTTTTCTGCACAATCTATGTGTAATGTGGTTCTTGAGTTGATAGGCTTAACTATTAGAGCTAGTCCCTTAGTTTGGGTGGGGAATGCCCCTACACTGTTTGATCAATTTGATTGTAATGTCCCTTGTTTCAGTAATTGAATGAAGATCTTTACAGCCAAAAAAAAAAAATGATTCTCCCAAATTGTCTGAATATAATTTGGACATTGATAATTTCGATGTCTACTAACTAAGGGCACTAACTAATCCTGTTAACTTATTCTCTCATGTTTGTCACGTGGCTAGTGATGATTGAGCATTTGCAGAATACATTGTTTTGTTTCAAAAAAAAGAAAAGAAGAAAAGAACACATTGTTGGTAGAACTTTAATTTTAAGAAATAAAAAAGAACTGGAAACTCTTGGGAAGGGAAGCAATGACCGAAGTTCATGACTAAGCTGGAAATAAAATAAGTTAGACCTGCAATGCTTGGTTGTTATTGACCAGCTACGCGGATGATTGAAAGGATTATGCCAAAGGATGCCGAGAATGTCATTGCCATGGACCCATTCAACATGTCCTTTTGAGTACACATCTCAATCTGAATGTGCAAAAATTATTGGTAGTGTTATGTTTATCATGTGTTTCGGTCCAAAATTGACAAGGCCCAAAGACATTCCCTCATTTAGTCCAAGAAGGGTTCGACCAGACAAAACCCTGATAAAATGTCGAGCAAACTCCTCCGGCCAACCAAACTGCTCGGCCACCCCATCTTTTCGTACGATGTGGACTTTCCCGCCTCGGGAAAGAACCGATCATACCTACCCTCAGACACGTTAGATAAGAAGGAAAACTGCCCCTTATTTCCTGACACACACGATTATCATTACGGACAACCCTTTTGGCAGGATTGGAGAAGGACTAACATGCCTCATAGCATGGGGTACCCTCCTTGGAAACATCATACTGAAACCAAGGAACATGTATAAAAAGGAGCCACCGTCATAAGAAGTGGTATGCATTTTTATCATTATAAGAACACTATATACTATTTGCTAGACCATTGCTGACTTAAGCATCAGAGTGTTTTCGCAGGTACCCCCCATTCGGTCCAACGCGAAGGAGCAAGAGGAAGAAGGAGAAGTAGTCAGAATATTGGGCCAAATCAGCAGAGGCCCAGTACCAGAAGCGATACTATTGTGTTTTGGTTTTTTGGCCAGAACATTGGCGCCGTCTGTGGGAACGAAAACTTATATTCCCACCAACATGGTAACTTCAAGGAGACAGATTGTATCAGAAAGTGGCAGAAGGAAGGAAGACGGAGCTATCCACCCAACTTTCAGGGTGAGACATGACTGGCTCCAAAGCTCGTACCCAATCTGAAAGTCTCGGAAGACGGGCACACTCAGGGATTCCCTTACGAGTGAGAGGCAATCCTTTTCTCAACAAGAACTATTGAGGAAGCTTAGCAAACGGAAGAAAGCGATACGGACTCAGGTGCACCAACTCAAAGCTTTGAGGTCAGGTGCATCTCCAGAAGATGACCCCACCTATCAAGACTTGTCCTTCGAGACGGATCAGACGACCCAAACAACCTCTAGCCAAACCCAAGATCCCCGACTGACTTGGGGACCAACGGAAGAGCCATTCGGATATCCGTTCACCAACAAGATCATGCGTACTTACATGCCGACAGATCTCAGACAGTCGACAAACCTGGAGATGTACGAGGGAACTTCGGACCTGAAAGACCATGTGGATACATTCTTCACCAGAATGATGTTCCACAGAGTGTGTAAGCATCTCAGGTGTCGAGCGTTCCCAGAAACCCTCAGAAGGGCAACCCGCGATGGTTAATCGCGCCACCGGAAGGATCAATTAGGGGATGGGAGCAAGCGAGGTTTCTCAAAATGTATTGACTAAAAAATAATTCTCAAATTCTCATTGTCAATTTTCAAACTGAAATTTAAACAAATGCAAACAACTTTTTCTTCACAAATATATGATTTTTTTGTTTCTGTATTATTTATGGCTTGTGTACTTTCAAAAATCCATCGATATCTGAATGTTAACTTTCACCCTTAAACATGTACTAGTATTATTCCATGAAACAAAATAGCCATAGGCCTTAAAGGGATAAATGGAGTTACAACATTGTATTTGAAGATCAAGTAATATGATCTATAGGTGGGCCAAGCTGAGGCAGGAAATGCACATGATAGATATTGGGATCAGAACAATGCCAATCAGGGCTACTACAGCAGTGAAACAGATGAGAAGGAACAAGAAGGAGATACAGATGAAAGGAGGGGTTCCTTTATTGATGTTCTAAGGGAATGTTTACTGTCGCGACCGTCCCATCCGGGAGCCGCGAAAAAAGAAGGTAAAAACAGAGGAGTCGCCACTAAGATTTTTATTGGAAAAATCTTAGAAAACCCAATTATTTAAAGGTAAACTGATCTTTTAAAAAAAGAGAGATATAAGTCCGGGAGTCGGTTACGAGTAGGGAAGGTATTAACACCCCACATCGCCCGTTTAAAAACGGTACCTCAAGTTAATTGTGCAAAAAAACATTTTAACAGCCTTTTATATATTTATTTTACCCCAAAAATTATTTACAAGAAAGAATTATTTTTAGCTTTTAATATTTTAATTTTTTATTAATTTTTTTTTTTTAACTTTATAGTTTATAAAAACTAAATGAGGTTGAACATGTCACATGAGTCCACAGGGCAACCTCAAATCTAAGGGATTAAACATGGCACCGTGTCCATAGAGCATCCCTGGAAAGAGAAAAGTTTAATTATTTTGATTAATTATTTTAACATAAAAAGGGGATGCAAAAAAAGGAAAATTAATTAAATGAGGTTGAACGTGGCACATGAGTCCACAGGGCAACCTCAAATCTAAGGGACTGAACATGGCACCGTGTCCATAGAGCATCCCTAAAAATAGAAAAATTTAATTTTTTATTTAATTATTTTGACATAAAAAGGAGATACAAAAAAGGGAAAAATTAGTTTTGGCCCGACAAGATGATTTATCTTGCTCCTACGTATTCCCGGGTGCGATGGGAAACTCAAAGCCACGTAGTTCTTTTGAAAATATTTGATTGGTTGGTTGATTTTAATTTTGATAAAGATTTTGATTTTTTGTGATTTTTTTTGAAAAAAAAGGATTTTATTTTTGAAATAAATTCACTTTTGCACAGGGTTCAAGATAGCGATGTTATACGGTAAACCCTTACAATTCATATGACACTTGAGGATGAAGAATCATACATCAATGTCATAGATTGTTGCGTGAATTAATAGAGTCTTTTTTTAAAAAAAAAGGACCTTTATTTTTATTTTTTTTGGATTTTTGGAAAGAAAGTGACAAGAGGACTGTTTAAAAGAGGACTCCTTAAACCCAATCTAAATACAGATTTGACCCAAATCAGTTAACCTGATTAAAAATAATTTGAAAATAAGAGACCTCAAAAACATTATTTTTAGACAAAAAAAAACTTCATCCCCTTTCTTTTAAAAGATAAGTAATAAAAATAAAATAAAAATGATACAGCCCACTCACCTGTCCCAAAACCCAGCCCATGATAGCAATAAAGTATCAGAAAGGAACAGTGTTAGCAAATAAGGGATACAAAAAGTTCAGTTCAAAAGAAAGGGTTTCCATCTCCCTCATTCACCACCTACGTACAGAGGAGAGCAAGCAGGTGGTCCACGGCTTCGAGCTGGTGCGGAGAGGACCGGTGGTTCACGGCAGTTGCGTGCTGGGCGGTGACGAAGGCCGGCGACGGCATTAAGGTGGTATGCGGTGGAGGAAGAAAATAGATCTGGGGAGCAGCGACGGCAGAGGACGATGCTGGGCAGAGGCGTGGCGGCTCTGCGACTGTCTTGCCCGGCGGTGGAGCGGAAGCAGTGGATCTGGGTGGAGACGAGGTGAGGACCTGCGACCTGATGTGGCGGACCGGCGGTCGTGCAGCGGCGGATCTGTTCGTGCGGAGCTTCTTCCTGGTGCGAAGGTTACGAAGGTGGAGGTCCGTACGGTGGAGATGGCAGAGGACGCACGCCCAGGCGAGGCGGTCTGAGCAGATCGAACCGGACGCGAAGGGTGGTGGTGCGGCTCCGAGCGGTGACGGTTGTGCAGGACGGCGTGACGAGCGGCGGTCTAAGGGCGGCTAAGGGTGACTGGCGCAAGGGAGGAGAAGAAGAGATGTGGAGGAAGAAGGTATGGGTGCTATGTGAAGTGAAGGGGGAAGCTGATGTGTAGGTTTGGAGAACAAAGGAGAGAAATTTTTTTGAAAGTGGGGAATGGTGGAAGGGATGGATGAGTGAAGGGGTGGTTTGTTGAAGAAAAAGAAGAACCAGAGGAGAAAGAAGAAGCAGGAAGCAAGAAAGGAAGTTTTTTTTTGGTTTCTTATTCTTTCTGATTTTCCTTCGTATTTTGTTGTTGTCGATTTGGTTAAGGAAGATTAAGAAACAGGGAAGTCTTCTTTTGCTCTCTCCTTCTTCCCCCTTTAAATATTTCTACTGTTGCAAGACTCCAAAACAGGACCCAATGTCCTCTGCCATGGTTGTAATGCAGGGTCCCTTTCACATTTCCAATCTTTATCATTCTGCATTTTTTTTAGTTTTTCCTTGTGCTGTGACTCTCATTTGTTTTTGTTAAGTATCTTTCCATTGATTCAGGTTTGACCCAGCATCAGAGCATCCTATTTTTCCTTTTGTGTGCTTAAAACTTGAAGCCATTTTTGATGCAAGATGCTTAACACTGTCATTGCTCTTTTGGTTGCTGAAATGCATTAAGGAATTTTGGCTTATCCTCTTGGCTCTTACTACAATTCTGCAGATTTACTTTTCCTTTTTATTATTTGTTTTTGTTTTTGTTTTTGTTTGTTTGTTTGTTTTTTTTTTTTTTGGGTTTAGAACATGGTCTAAAAGACATCTTCAACAATAATGAAATTGGGCTCACTAAAAACAAAAATCATTTTTATTGCAAAGTTATTTGTTTTAATTTGTTCAAAACAGTAATTAAAAGGATACCCAGACGAAATTAGGTGTTCACAGCTGCCCCTCTTTACTTGTTTCTTATTAGATAGTAGGTGTAACCGCAATTAACCTATTATCGTTATAAGAAACGAGTAAAGACATGAACTCCAATTTTGTTCGTGGTACACTGACAAGCAAAATGACCTGTGACTACAAAATGATTTCCTGTAAAGGACCAGTGGATTGGATTGCCCATTGGGTTTACACATAAAAGCTTGTCGGGTGGATCGTCTGCCGAGCTTAAACAGAAAGAGAAAAGAGCTTACGGGGTGGATTGCCCGTCTGAAGCTCGAGCATAAAGATAAAAGAGCTTACGGGTTGGATTGCCCGTGAGAAGCTCGAACTGAAAGGTAAAAGAGCTTACGGGGTGGATTGCCCGTGAGAAGCTCGAACTGAAAGATAAAAGAGCCTACGGGGTGGATTGCCCGTTAGAAGCTCGAACTGAAAGATAAAAAGCTTACGGGGTGGATTGCCCGTGAGAAGCTCGAACTGAAAGATAAAAGAGCTTACGGGGTGGATTGCCCGTCAGAAGCTCGAACTGAAAGAAAAAAGAGCTTACGGGGTGGATTGCCCGTCAGAAACTCGAACTGAAGATAAAAAGAGCTTACGGGGTGGATTGCCCATCAGAAGCTCGAACTGAAAGATAAAAGAGCTTACGGGGTGGATTGCCCGTCAGAAGCTCGAACTGAAGATAAAAAAGCCTACGGGGTGGATTGCCCGTGAGAAGCTCGAACTGAAAGGTAAAAGAGCTTACGGGGTGGATTGCCCGTGAGAAGCTCGAACTGAAGATAAAAGAGCCTACGGGGTGGATTGCCCGTGAGAAGCTCGAACTGAAAGATAAAAGAGCTTACGGGGTGGATTGCCCGTGAGAAGCTCGAACTGAAAGGTAAAAAGAGCTTACGGGGTGGATTGCCCGTGAGAAGCTCGAACTGAAGATAAAAGAGCCTACGGGGTGGATTGCCCGTGAGAAGCTCGAACTGAAAGATAAAAGAGCTTACGGGGTGGATTGCCCGTCAGAAGCTCGAACTGAAGATAAAAAGAGCCTACGGGGTGGATTTCCCGTCAGAAGCTCGAACTGAAAGATAAAAGAGCTTACGGGGTGGATTGCCCGTGAGAAGCTCGAACTGAAAGATAAAAGCTTGTGAGGCCATATGGACAAATGCAATATATGAATGTAGATTTTGCTCACTGATGGAATGACAATGCGAAAACTCAAATAACTAGTTTTCAATTTACAGAAAGAATGATGATGATGAGAACCCTTATTAATTTTGGGCATGATGCAAAAGATTGATGATAGATTATTTCTTCTTTGCTATTTCTTTCATTATTGGATCCTTGACCCCCTAAAGGCATCGATCACAGTCAGTCTTGAGGATGAACTAAAACAAGGCCCATCTTATCTGGGAGAGATATCTTGCACTTTTATCCCCTGATGATTAGATGTTCTTGATGATAATTATCTCGATGGTTGAGTCTCAGTATTCCTTCCTTTCTTCGATGCCCTTTATAGGGGAATCATCGTGCCCCCCAAGACCTTTTGAGGCTTTCTAAGGAATTCTAACTGCTTAAAAAAAACATTACTTGTTTCATGTTTCAGTATATACTTATCAGGATGAATGCACACACACAAATGACAAAAGTTAAGAGGAAAGGACTAAGGTAGCGAAATAAAGTAAAGGAAGTCAATGTCATTATATTTGGATTGAAAAAGGTGTACAAAGCATAAGTTGCAAAACGTTGCGGAGTAGATTCACATCTCCTCAAGTGATGTCTCTTTCAATGACTAATTTTAGTATCCCTCATACAATCTTGACTGCTCATTAATTGGCTTCAGAGATGTTGTCTGCCCCAATCTTCATATATCCAACCTACGGACTGCCCCAGTTCATCGGCTTGACGACACTTCCATTGTTATATTTTTTATTTTATTTTTTTGAACCCTAACTTTTGCCTAGACCGCCTTTTCAGGTTTTCAGTCTAGCGGGTTGCTCTAACTTTTGCCTAGACTGTCTTTTCGGATTTTCAGTCTAGCGAGCCTTTTCTCTTTTCATTTTTCATTTTTCTTTTCTTTTCTTATTCTTCTTGGGAAGTGTGTTCAAGCATAATACTTTTTTATCGCATCCGAGTTCACGGGAGGCGGGAGGTCTTCCCTATCCATCCTGGTGAGAATTAAAGCTCCTCCAGAGAAGGCCTTTTTCACAACGTAAGGTCCTTCGTAGTTCGGAGTCCATTTCCCTCGATGATCCTTTTGGATTGGTAGAATCTTCTTGAGCACCAGGTCACCCTCCCGAAACTGTCGTGGGCGTACCTTCTTCTCATAAGCTCTCATCAACCTTCTTCGGTATAATTGGCCGTGACACAACGCCCCTAATCTCTTCTCTTCAATGAGGTTCAATTGGTCTAGTCGATCCTGGACCCACTCAGCTTCTTCTTCTAGTGCTTCTCTCAGTACTCTTAATGAGGGGATCTCTACTTCAATTGGGAGCACTGCCTCCATCCCATAAACTAAAGAATATGGCGTTGCCCCTGTCGAGGTGCGAATAGAGGTACGATAGCCGTGTAAAGCAAAAGGTAACATCTCGTGCCAATCCTTATACGTCACCACCATCTTTTGGACAATCTTCTTGATATTTTTATTAGCGGCCTCAACTCGCCCTGCTTCATCTTTGGGCGATGCGGAGAGGAATTATGATGCTTTATCTTGAAATTTTTGCACATCTCCTTCATCATCTTATTGTTCAAATTGGTCGCATTATCAGTGATAATTTCACTCGGCAACCCATAACGACAAATTAACTCTCTTTTGACAAATTTGATCACGACATTCCTGGTCACATTGGAATATGATGCAGCCTCCACCCACTTGGTGAAATAATCGATGGCAACAAGAATGAAGCGATGTCCATTTGAGGCTTTTGGTTCGATGGGCCCGATCACATCCATTCCCCACATTGAGAACGGCCAGGGTGCCGACATGACATTCAAGGGAGCTGGCGGCGCATGAACCTTATCAGCATATATTTGACACTTATGGCACTTCTTCGCATAATTAAAGCAATCAGCCTCCATTGTCAACCAATATTGGCCAGTCCTCAAGATTTTCTTGGCCATTGCATGACCGCTCGCATGTGTTCCAACAGGTCCTTCATGTACCTCCTCAACTATCAGTTTAGCTTCTTTTGCGTCAACGCACCTCAACAACACCAAGTCACGGTTTCTTTTGTAGAGAATATCTCCATCTAAATAGAAACCCATTGCAAGTCTTCTTAGAGTTCTTTTGTCATTTTCCGAAGCACCCGGAGGGTATTCCCTTCTTTGGATGAAACATTTGATGTCATGGTACCACGGTTTTTGATCAGACTCTTCCTCTATCACTTGACAATATGCAGGATGATCACGACTTTCCATTTTGATGAGTGGTAGGTTCCTCTCGTCACTTACTTTGAACATTGAGGACAAGGTAGACAGCGCGTCAGCTAATTGGTTATCTTCTCGGGGAATATGGTGAAATGTGACTTCGTCAAACTGCTTAATCAAACCTTTGATGTAATCATGGTACGGAATTAACTTGGCATCTCGGGTCTCCCATTCCCCTCTTAGCTGGTGGATGACTAATGCAGAGTCCCCATATACCTCCAGTCTCCTTGCTTTTGCCTATATTGCTACTAAAATCCCTAGTGCACAAGCTTCATATTCGGCTATGTTGTTTGTACAATCGAAGCAGAGCCTCGCAGTGACAGGGAAATAATCATTTTCTGGTGAGATTAAGATTGCCCCGATTCCGTGCCCCAATGCATTAGAAGCTCCGTCAAATAACAAAGTCCACTTTTGTTTTTCTGGTGATTGCTCGCGATAAAACAAAGCCATTATATCTTCATCTGGAAAATCACATTGCATCGATCCATAATCTTCTACCGGCTGATTGGCTAGATATTCTGCAAGAGCACTCCCTTTTATTGCTTTTTGGGTGACATAGACAATGTCATATTCTGATAGCAGGACTTGCCAGCGAGCAATTCTTCCAGTCAGAGCAGGCTTATCAAAGATATACTTGATTGGATCCATTTTGGACACCAACCAGGTAGTATAACACAACATGTAATGCCTCAAACGGCGAGCCGCCCATGCTAAAGCACAACAAGTGCGTTCTAGCAGTGAGTAGTTGGCTTCACAGCTGGTGAACTTCTTGCTTAGATAATAGATGGCATGTTCCTTTCTTCCCGACTCATCGTGCTGCCCCAGTATGCAACCCATAGATCCATCTAGCACAGTCAAATACATGATGAGAGGTCTTCCCGGCACTGGGGGAACCAAAACTGGAGGCTCTTGTAGGTATTGTTTGATCTTCTCAAAGGCGTTTTGACAATCTTCATTCCATGTCACAGCTTGATTTTTGCGCAACAATTTAAAGATTGGTTCACATGTCGCGGTTAGTTGGGAGATGAACCGGGCAATGTAGTTCAATCTTCCTAAAAACCCACGAACTTCCTTCTCCGTTCGAGGTGCTGGCATGTCGATGATTGCTCGAACCTTTTCAGGATCAACCTCTATTCCTCTTTGACTAACGATGAACCCCAGAAGCTTGCCTGATTTCACTCCAAAAGTGCATTTGGATGGATTCAGACGGAGCTTAAACTTTCTTAACCGCTCAAAGAGTTTTTGCAGATTATCAACATGGTCATCTTCGGATCTGGACTTGGCGATCATGTCATCTACGTAAACTTCTATCTCCTTATGCATCATATCATGGAATAAAGCCACCATAGCCCGCTGATATGTTGCCCCAGCGTTTTTCAAGCCAAAGGGCATAACCTTATAGCAAAAGGTTCCCCACAAAGTGACAAATGTAGTTTTCTCCATATCCTCAAGTGCCATCTTGATCTGATTATATCCCGAGAAACCATCCATGAAAGAGAATAATGCATGTTGAGCAGTATTATCTACAAGAACATCAATGTGAGGCAAAGGAAAGTCATCTTTTGGGCTAGCTCTGTTCAGATCTCGATAGTCAACACACATTCGAACTTTTCCATCTTTCTTGGGAACAGAGAGCGATGTTAGCAACCCATTGAGGGTACTTTACAACTTCTAGGAAACCTGCATCCAGTTGTTTCTTGACCTCCTCCTTGATCTTTAAGGACATTTCCGCTTTCATCCTTCGTAGCTTCTGCTTTACTGGAGGACACTCCGGCTTTAATGGTAATTTGTGTTCTGCTACACTGGGGTCTAACCCTGGCATGTCTTGGTAGGACCATGCGAAAACATCTTTATAATCTGTCAACAACCTGATCAACCTGTTCCGCTCCTTTTCTTTCAGGGAAAGGCCAATCTTGACCTCTTTTTTATCATCTTTGGTTCCCAAATTGATTAGCTCACTCGGCTCTTCATGGGGGCGAATTTCCCTGGCTTCTTGTTCTACCAATCTCAAAAGTTCAGGGGGAACTTCCCCGTCATCATCAACAACCTCCTCAGCATGATCAACGGAATAGTCAAAATTGTATGATGAGTTACTAACGCTGTCGTTTTCAAGAGAGTCACTTTTAGATCTGCATTTTGGTAATTATCGGGGAAAGATGAATATAGGTTAAAGACGTGAGACTGCATTTATTGGTGAGGGATGGTGAACAAAAACGAAAGTAAAAAAAAAAAGATATAACAACACAAAGATACTGAATGCATGCATTTATTGATAAGTCATACTGAAGCAGAAAGAAGTAAGCCCATTACAACAAAATTCCTAAAGCCTTGGGCAGAGCTAAAGGATAAGCATTACAGAATTACTTTGAAAAGGACTCTATGGTCTTGGGGAACTCAATGACCTCCCAATTGTTGAGCTCTGTATCCGGAGAGCATGGATACACTAGATTGATACCATGATCGGCAGGATAATCGTTTTCGATAGCTGCTGCTTGGTCTAGGAATGCAAACCCTACGCTTCGGAAGCTCTGTCGAATGTCATAGATGGGAACCCTTTCAGCCTCGTATTCACGATTTTCCAACCGAGCCAACCTCTTTCTTTTCTTCTCTTCTATCACCCTCATCTTGTCAGCCTTAGTGGGTTTGTATCCCAACCCAAACCTATCCATGTTCTCAGTGAACATGAGGATGTCAACGACACCTTGGCTATTATTCCCCAGACCGCTTCCAGGTTGGTATCCTCCTTGAAGCATAACCTTGGCCATCATGATGGACGCTTTAGATGACCGAGGTTTCAAGAGTGGAGCACTATCCCCCACATAAGTGGCATTGGCAATTTCAAGTGACTGGAAGGCGGTCTCGAGAGCTTCCTCGGCAGCTTCAATATAAGGGGTGGTTGATGGCTTGCTTACTAACAGATCCTCCTCTCCAGAGACAATTATCAGCTTACGATCAACAATGAACTTCACCTTCTGGTGCAATGTGGAAGGTACAGCTCCATTTAATGGATCCATGGTCGTCCTAGGAGACAATCGTATGTTGGTGTGATGTCCATTACTTGGAAAAGTACTTCAAAGGTGCAGGGGCCAATCTGAATGGGCAATTCAATTTCTCCCATGACTTCCCTTCGGGTCGGTGCCGTCAAAGCTCTTACAATCATTGTGCTTGGCTTCATGTGGGTTCCATCGAAAGGCAACTTCGCCATGTTGACTTTGGCATTACATTCAAAGAAGAGCCATTATCAATGAGAACCCTGGCCATGACATGGTCTCGGCACTTCACGAAAATGTGCAAGGCCTTGTTGTGCCCCATACCTTCTACTGGTATTTCATCATCGGTGAAAGTGACATAATTATCAAGCAACTATGTTACCTACAATGTTATCGAGCTTATCAACCGTGATGTCATGGGAGACATGCGCTTGATTCAACACCTTCATCGCACTCTTCTGTGTGGCTCTGAGTTCATTAATAGAGACAAAAGAGATATCCGAGCCGGAGTCTGATTTAACTGATCCACAACCCTATATTCACTCTGCTTGATGAACTTCAAGAATTCGCCTACCTCCTCATCAGATACACCCTTTTTATTCTCACCCCCGTTTGCTTCCTTGTCATCTTGGATTTCTTCCACCTTCTCTTTCCCTTTGTGATCCTTTCCTTCCTTTTCTATTTCCCCTTTTCGCAATACCTCTGGAGTGTAAATGCGACCACTCCTAGTCATTCCGCCAATTCCTGAAATGTTGGTGACCACAGTAGTCCCGTTGGAAGGATTGGGTTGGACCTGCATCTCATACTTCCATGGTACCGCTTTGGTGTCCTTGTAAGGGAAATGACTTGGAACTCGGATGACGATTGGTGTTGGCCCACTTGGAACCGGCAAAGGTTTCTTCTCGGTATAGTATATCACCACTGGTTTCGGAGTGACTTGCTCAGGAACTGGCCGAGAATTAACCACAACAGTAAAAGGGGTTATCTTAATTGGGGTTGGGGAAGTTGTAGATTCAGTAACCATATTAATGGCACATTCATTTGATCCACAACCAATTAAGATAATCTTCATATCCATTAACTGCTTCACGACTTGCCGAAACTCTGAACAGTTTTCAATCGAATGCCCCATGTTTCCATCAAAGTCACACCTTATCTCTCCATCGAGAGCTTTTTCTTCCGTGGCCGGGATTTGGATCAATCCACATTTGCACATCTCTCTAAAAACAACTCTCATAGGAGTCCTAACATCGGCCACTTTACTCTTTAGAGTATGTTCCAAGAAGCTCTCAATGGCATTGACCCCCGAACTCCCATGATTTGGCATAGGACCCTGTGCCACATTTGGAGCATCCTTCGAAAGCTCAACCATTTGGCATTAATCAGGTCTTGGACCTTAAACTTCAAAGCTTTACAACTCTCGGTGGAATGTCCTGTGGCCCCATCGTGATATTCACATTGAGCATTTGGGTCATACCACTTTGGATAAGGAGGGTCTAGTGGTCTTGTCGGGATAGGAGTTAGTACGGATTTGCTCACCAGTTGGTGGAATAGTTCGGTGTAGGTCATGGGTATTGGGTCAAAACGCACTGGCTTTCTTTCCGGGTTATATGGTGGTCTTGTTTGGCTGGTGATTGGGTTTGGATTTAGAGGCTGGACGATTTGAGGTGGCATGGTGGGGTGTGTTTGAGGCTGAGAAGGGTATGATGGTCGGTAGGGAGCCATTTGTTGAGGGTTTGGAAATTGCGAGGTTGCAGCGATGTATGGCTGGTTGGTTTGGTGATATGGAGGTGGTTGGTAATATGGGGCGTATTGGGCATGGAAGGCGGGTGTTTGGTTTGGTCTCCATTGGTTCGGTTTCTTCTGTTCCAAGGTTACTGCATGTGCCTCTCCCTCCTTCTTTTTCACGAATGGGGTTTTCTTTGGGCCGTTCCCTACTGAAGTCTCGACGATCTTGCCATTCCTCATTCCACTTTCAATTCTCTCGCCGATGATGACCATGTCAGAAAAATTTGATGACACACTCCCAATCATCCTATCATAGAAAGGCGACTGGAGTGTATCAATGAACATTGCTACGATTTCTTTCTCGGCTAAGGGAGGCTCCACCTGAGCAGCCAGTTCCCTCCATCGTTGCGCGTATTCTTTGAAAGTCTCTACATCCCTTTTTGACATATTTTGGAGTTGCATCCTATCGGGAGCCATGTCAACATTGTACTTGTACTGCTTCAGGAATGCATCTGCTAGATCTTTGAAGGATCGGATGTGTGCCTGCTCGAGATGCGTATACCAATTTGAAGCTGCCCCGGTCAAGCTGTCTTGGAAGAAGTGAATCAAGAGTTTATCATCTCGGGCATGTGACGCCATCTTCCTCACATACATGGTCAAATGGTTCTTGGGACAAGTGGTTCCCCGATATTTGTCAAAATCAGGCACCTTAAATTTCGGCGGAATTACAACATTTGGCACATTCATTTGTTCCGAGGCCTCCCGATGACCTTAACAATTTACCCCTTGATGGCCCGCAATCTTTCCCCTAGTACTTCCAGCTTTTCTTTAGATCGAATCCCCCACCGACTGATTCACCGGAGCTTCTCCGTACATATTATGGGGAAATGAATATGGCATGGAGGAGGAACCGAAGTTTGGCATCATTTGAGCCCCCTGGGGTCCATAATGTAGGGTGTATTGTGGGGGCCTTGGATTGACAGATGGTGTCACTATCGGGGTGTTACCATCTGTAGGGTTGACATTCTGTGCTTGCGGTATTTCGACAGTATTGGTGGGAATTTGTGCTTGAGTGATGTGTTCGGAGCTCTGAATACCATCTTGTGGACTGGGGGTTGTTGGTGGTACAAACCCACGTGGCAAACCATATGCGGGATTGTTCGGGTCAAATAAAAAATGAGTTGGGTTGAGAGGCATCATGGCCCCTGGTTGGTTGAAGCCTTGAATAGGAATTTGAGAAAAACCGGGCGGGATGAGAGGTGTGGCTGGCTGTCCTTCGTTCGAGGCTGGAGGGTTCTCCTCTGTGTTCTTCTCCTTCTGCATTTCTTGTAGGATTTCCATCATCTTAGCCATCTGATCCTTGATTTGACTGACTTCATCCCTGATCACTTGAACTTCTTCTAGTTCATCCGCCATGGCTCTTGCCTGTGATCGAGTGCGATAAGGGTGTCTTGGAGCAATCGTTCAGAAACCACACCTTTTATTTAATAAAAGAAAGAATAAATGAATAAAATCAAAAGAAAGAGCATAAACCAATTAAACTCCATTTTTGAGAGGAAGATCGTCGCATACACTTATAGCAAGAATACTCATCCTGCAATCAAATCTAGTGGTATAATTCCCTCTAGCTTGACTGCAGTTGATGTCGAGTCCAAGGGAGAATTCACTCCTCGATAGACCACATCTGTACTAGCAATGTTATTGTTTGACGATACCCATATTTTACGCAGAAAACACATCGTTTTTAGGGTAAAAATATAGTTGATGAAGTATCTAAGGGAGAATTCACTCCTCGACAAATATCATCTGGAAAAAAGAGAGAGCATTCCACAAAAATTTGATGAAAACTTCTATTTCATTGGATGGATATTGCAATACAAACATGAGTCTTTGGTCAACTAGAAAAACAATACATCGAGAGTTTTCATATTTCTAACCCCTCTTTGGGGACCTCAAAATATTATGTCAAGAGCTTCATCTTCTTTTTCCTGAATCCCTTTGCAAGCTTCCCAAAATGCTTGAAGAACTCAATCAACTCGGTGGTATCCGGAGGAAAGGGTTCTTGTAGACCTGAATTGATACTTCTTCAAATCGATCCACCAACTGGGAAGTATGATATTGAATTCTACCAATCATGTCTTCATATTTTCTTCTCCATGCTTCCCTTTCATAGATCACATCCCTTACAACCAATTTCCATCCCTTTACCCATTCTGCGTGACGTTGAGCTTCTCCTCTTTCATTTTCTTGCATTTTGGTCCTGAGCCAATTTTCCCTTTCATTAGCTTCTGTTAATAATTGACGATATCTGGCAGCTTCGCTCCATCCTCGATCAGAGTAAAGTTCGGTCTGGGCCAAGGATTCTTGTAGAGATCCAACTCTCTCCTTTAGTATCTGTATTGTTTCGACATGAACCCCTACGTCCCACTCAAGCTCTTCTTTCTTCTTTAGAATTCTGACTAGCGTGTTTTCTTGACACTCCACCTTTGCTTGCAACTCTTGGATCACTGCTTCTTTCTCTTTTCTTGCCCTTTTCACGCGACTTGGGGCTTCGTAGGAATCGGCACATTCACTTCTCAAATTCTCGATCTGTAAATTCAGTTTTTGCACCTGGCTTTGGAGCTTGACGATAGTTACTTCTGCAACTTGGTTCTTTTCATCCAAAACCCCTGAGCTTTTAGAATTTCAATTTTTTTCAGCATTTGATCTTCTGTAAGAGGATTGTTTTCAAGATCAGGTGGGGGTTCCGGTTTTGAAGGACACCCCCTTCTTGCCTCTCTCCATGCTTCATATCTTTTTGTTCGAGCTATGATCCGCCTTCCTAACTCATCACGCCCTTTTATGTGAATATTGTTCCATGCTGACCTTATTGCCATTGTCTGACTCTTGATGCTTTCACATTCTTGATATAGGAAATATGCTCCACCCAGCAGCTCTTTTGGGGGTTCATCTTGTGTCCACCTGAGTTGGCACATTACTAGAGCTGGTGAATATGACACACATCCTCTGGGTCCCATCAATGGGACATTCGAGAAACCTCCTGCAATCGAATATAACGGAATCCCGATTGTACCATGGGCACATCCATCTAAATGAACGTGAGTCGACCTGATCAAACTCTTGTTTCCATTCATATAGTTTGCGTGACTTTAGCGGCATGCGAATGAATCCTTTCAACGGGTCATCCGTTCTATCAATTTTGTTTCCAAAGATACAAGTGAGTCATAATCCAAACATATAACATTGGTGCACAAAGACCGCAACTTTCCTTGTTGATTCCGATGACAAACTTGTAGTGAGAGAAAAGTCTCAGCTAGGATAGCAGGGACTAAATTCACCCCATATTCCTCAACTCTGTAGAAGACGTCCATGGCTGATCGATCAATCACATCCGGAATAAAGGGAAAAAGCACCAGTCCGTAGATGAGGAGAGCCAACAACCTATTAAAAAGAACCCATCGTTGTTGTTGAGCCAACTCCCTAAGATAACCTTCCAAGAATCGCCTCTTCAAGCCCGTAGTGTTTCCTTTTTCCAATTTATCCAATTGTTCCGGTTTAAGTTCCAACAGACTTGCTATCTTCCCATCTGCCACATATTGTCCATAATACAAATAGACACGTGATTCCTTTTGGATAGGCAGTCTCAGCATGTAAGCATACTCCTCTATGGTGGGAGTTACATCTAGGTCAGGCAATTCAAAACATCTCAAAGTTGAGTTCCAATACTGAGTGAATGCACTTAGAGCGGTGGCATCCACCGGAATACGTAATAGATCTAGTATCCTCCCATACTTGTTGTTAAAGTTCGAACGTGCCTTTTCTGACATTTGTTGACTAATTTCCCATAAGCTCTGAACATCATTGAGTGTCACGTCGATCTTGATGCTCTTCTTGGAACTGCTTGCATTGCTAGTACTCTTTCCGACGCTTGGTCCTTCCATTCTTTGCTATAAGATTAATACTAAGGTCTTCCTGTCAAGAAACACAAATAAAGAAAAAATTAGAAATAAAACACACGAAAAAAAATGCCCTACATGCTTCATGTTGCATGAACCCCAGTAGGGTTGGGAACCCTATGTCGGGTATGCTGTCAATGCACTACCTTCACTATGACACGCCGCTTATTAGAAGTGCAATAATATTCGAACATGTCATTCGGGCTTGGAGCGACGATGTGTCGCCCCCTTTTCCTTTTTTTTTTTTTTTTTTTTTTAAACTTCATAATAAATATGTATGTGCATGGCAATTTATGTTTATGATGCCAGAAAAAAATGGAGAGAGAGAAAAAGTATGCTCCCTTTGTCCTAAATTGGGTAAAACTTAGGGTTGGACAAACCTGAGGTAATGACTCTAAACAGGTTGGCTACTAAGTTTGTTCTATCAGTGAAAATTAGGTAGGGTCTAGACTTCTAAAAGTCATGGTTCCCAGATTGCCCCTATCCCGAAAGATAAGGATCTGATTCATGAATCTAGTCACAAGTAGGGATAAACCCTCTCAATATGACCATCCCATGATATCGGGTACAACCTGAGTGGTGAATCAACAAATGTCAGGGAGGTACGAGACCTCTTCAATGACAATGTCGAGACACCGCCTAATCCTTGAGTTTTGAGCAAGCTCGGGTATAGAGCCAAAAGTGTGTGCAAGTTGTGATAGTGATGTGTGTGATGGGAGCACACAAACCTTCACAAAAACCTACTAAAATAAAACTACCCCAAGCCTGCAAAAGGGAACAAACAACACAAATACAAAAGTTCTCTACCCTAAGGTTGCAAGAATATACAAAAGCAGTTATGGAAGAATTAAAAAAAAAAAAAAACAACAACAAGGGTAAAACAAATATTTTCAAAGCTGTTTTTTTTTTTTAAAAAAAAAAAGAAGAGAAAAAATAAAATAAAATAAAATAAAATAAAATAAAATTTGCACAACCAACTATGATAGGCCTGACTCTCAAAGTCTTCCCCAGTGGAGTCGCCAGCTGTCGCGACCGTCCCGTCCGGGAGCCGCGAAAAAAGAAGGTAAAAACAGAGGAGTCGCCACTAAGATTTTTATTGGGAAAATCTTAGAAAACCCAATTATTTAAAGGTAAACTGGTCTTTTAAAAAAAGAGAGATATGAGTCCGGGAGTCGGTTACGAGTAGGGAAGGTATTAGCACCCCACATCGCCCGTTTAAAAACGGTACCTCAAGTTAATTGTGCAAAAAAACATTTTAACAGCCTTTTATATATTTATTTTACCCCAAAAATTATTTACAAGAAAGAATTATTTTTAGCTTTTAATATTTTAATTTTTTATTAATTTTTTTTTTAAACTTTATAGTTTATAAAAACTAAATGAGATTGAACATGTCACATGAGTCCACAGGGCAACCTCAAATCTAAGGGATTAAACATGGCACCGTGTCCATAGAGCATCCCTGGAAAGAGAAAAGTTTAATTATTTTGATTAATTATTTTAACATAAAAAGGGGATGCAAAAAAAGGAAAATTAATTAAATGAGGTTGAACGTGGCACATGAGTCCACAGGGCAACCTCAAATCTAAGGGACTGAACATGGCACCGTGTCCATAGAGCATCCCTAAAAATAGAAAAATTTAATTTTTTGATTAATTATTTTGACATAAAAAGGAGATACAAAAAAGGGAAAAATTAGTTTTGGCCCGACAAGATGATTTATCTTGCTCCTACGTATTCCCGGGTGCGATGGGAAACTCAAAGCCACGTAGTTCTTTTGAAAATATTTGATTGGTTGGTTGATTTTAATTTTGATAAAGATTTTGATTTTTTGTGATTTTTTTTGAAAAAAAAGGATTTTATTTTTGAAATAAATTCACTTTTGCACAGGGTTCAAGATAACGATGTTATACGGTAAACCCTTACAATTCATATGACACTTGAGGATGAAGAATCATACATCAATGTCATAGATTGTTGCGTGAATTAATAGAGTCTTTTTTTTATAAAAAAGGACCTTTATTTTTATTTTTTTTGGATTTTTGGAAAGAAAGTGACAAGAGGACTGTTTAAAAGAGGACTCCTTAAACCCAATCTAAATATAGATTTGACCCAAATCAGTTAACCTGATTAAAAATAATTTGAAAATAAGAGACCTCAAAAACATTATTTTTAGACAAAAAAAAAAACTTCATCCCCTTTCTTTTAAAAGATAAGTAATAAAAATAAAATAAAAATGATACAGCCCACTCACCTGTCCCAAAACCCAGCCCATGATAGCAATAAAGTATCAGAAAGGAACAGTGTTAGCAAATAAGGGATACAAAAAGTTCAGTTCAAAAGAAAGGGTTTCCATCTCCCTCATTCACTACCTACGTACAGAGGAGAGCAAGCAGGTGGTCCACGGCTTCGAGTCAAGGAGAGGACCCGTGGTTCACTAGCGATTGCGTCTTTGGCGGTGACGAAGGCGGCGACAGCGTTAAGGTGGTATGCGGCGGAGGAAGAAAATGATCTGGGGAGCAGCGGCGGAGAGGAAGGGCGATCTTTGAGGCGAGGCGTGGCGCTCTCTGACCGTCTTGCCCGGCGGTGGAGCGGAAGCGGTGGGATCCGGGTGGAGACGAGGTGAGGACTGCGACCTGATGTGGCGGGCCGGGCGGTCGTGCAGGCAGTGGATCTGTTCGTCGCGAGCTTCGCTCGTGCGAAGGTTACGAAGGTGGAGGTCCGTCACGGTGGAGATGGCAGAGGACGCACGCCTGTGCGAGGCGGTCTCGAGCGATCGAACCGGACGCGAAGGGTGGTGGTGGTGCGGCTCCGAGCGGTGACGGTTGTGCGGGACGGCGTGACGAGCGGGCGGTCTAAGGGCGGCTAAGGGTGATCAGGCAAGGGAGGAGAAGAAGAGATGTGGAGGAAGAAGGTATGGGTGCTATGTGAAGTGAAGGGGGAAGCTGATGTGTGGGTTTGGAGAACAAAGGAGAGAAATTTTTTTGAAAGTGGGGAATGGTGGAAGGGATGGATGAGTGAAGGGGTGGTTTGTTGAAGAAAAAGAAGAACCAGAGGAGAAAGAAGAAGTAGGAAGCAAGAAAGGAAGTTTTTTTTTGGTTTCTTATTCTTTCTGATTTTCCTTCGTATTTTGTTGTTGTTGATTTGGTTAAGGAAGATTAAGAAACAGGGAAGTCTTATTTTGCTCTCTCCTTCTTCCCCCTTTAAATATTTCTACTGTTGCAAGACTCCAAAACAGGACCCAATGTCCTCTGCCATGGTTGTAATGCAGGGTCCCTTTCACATTTCCAATCTTTATCATTCTGCATTTTTTTTAGTTTTTCCTTGTGCTGTGACTCTCATTTGTTTTTGTTAAGTATCTTTCCATTGATTCAGGTTTGACCCAGCATCAGAGCATCCTATTTTTCCTTTTGTGTGCTTAAAACTTAAAGCCATTTTTGATGCAAGATGCTTAACACTGTCATTGCTCTTTTGGTTGCTGAAATGCATTAAGGAATTTTGGCTTATCCTCTTGGCTCTTACTACAATTCTGCAGATTTACTTTTCCTTTTTATTATTTGTTTTTGTTTTTGTTTTTGTTTGTTTGTTTGTTTTTTTTTTTTTGTTTGGGTTTAGAACATGGTCTAAAAGACATCTTCAACAATAATGAAATTGGGCTCACTAAAAAGAAAAATCATTTTTATTGCAAAGTTATTTGTTTTAATTTGTTCAAAACAGTAATTAAAAGGATACCCGGACGAAATTAGGTGTTCACATTTACTTTTCAAAAATATTTCAATTTTCATTTTCTAAAATTTATATTGATTTTAATTTGCTAACAAGAATACGGAAGACTCATATAATAAACAATTGTAACAAAGAGAAGATGAAGGTCGTTGAGGAGAATGCATTTCCGAAAATAATGAAAACAACTTTTTAACATTTTCAAAATTTCTGGAAATACTATATTTGTTTTCAAAAAATGAAAAAGAAAATGGTGAAGAAAATACTAAAATCAATATAGATTTTAGAAAATGAAAACTAAAAATGTTTTTAGAAAGTAGACAAATCCTAAGATATGCAGTTTCATCAAATCCATTCCTTCCAATTGAGAGAGTTTCTTCTTCCCCGATAGCATTGTTGTGTTTGGTGTAATAAAACGAAAGGCAACGTCAGTGTAATTTTCGCATGTTGCTAACATTGTGCTTGTCACTTGCGAATTGGGTTTATGGAAAAATCTGCAATAGTGTGGATGCACCAGGGGCCAGTGGGAGTATGCATCAATTCTCCTGGCTGCTCTGCTAACACTTGTCTAAATGTCCATTAAGCATACTTTGACCAAAAATAGTTTGACATCTCAAGCTCAACAAGTCTTCCATGTCACTCATCCAGCTGATAATAGGTGATTCATTGTTCTTTTGACCCACAAAATAAATGTCAATAACATTTATGATGAAGATAATAATGAAGTTACTAATTTGGAGGATGATCCTTTCATTGGGACAAACGAATCACTTGAGACTGATGCAAATGGAGAGGATGGGCTGTATATGAAGGATGAACATGATGAGGGTATTTGGATCAACCCGACGAGGAAAAGGAAACGGAAAAAATCAACTTTAAACATATATGTTTTTTTCTAATTAATTTTATAGAGGGGTACTTTTTATTTATTTCGTTTGCATATCCTTCACTTATTCTTTTCCACATAGTTTTCACTTGTGTATTCTATTTTTGTTATAGGTAAATGGCAACAGCCAGCAATTTGGGAGATTTTGATTGTTAGTGCTGAAAATGATGCAGGTAGTTCAAATTCTATACTCTGTAAATTCTGATATATTTTATGGACAATATGTGTCTTTTGTTTTTGCATTATCATATCTATATTTTGGAACAAAGTTTGATTATGATCGGTTATGTTGATTACATTAGGGATATTATTGGTGTCGATTGCTGAATGTTGTTTTCTTTTATCAATGAATGCTGTTTTTGGATGGTTGAATGTTTTTTTTATTGCTAAATGCAGTGGGTGTGCAGAAAGCAGTGAAACTTAAAAAAAAAAAGTGCACAATAGAAAGCACTTATTTAACAATACGCTGTGATATCTAAATATATGATAGCGCTTTTTGTGAAAAGCATTGTTTTTTATTGGTACTAAGATAGCACGTATCTTAAGGTCTCGCTATCTAGATTCCACATAACTTTCCAGCTCCACATTTTAGTGACCACTATTAAATTGTTTCGAAAGACAAATCCTATTGTAGTTAAATTTAATATATGATAGCGTATTAGAAGTGCTATCACGCGTTGTCATTGACCTACGACAACGGCAACATAGATAGCACCGATAGCACTATGAAATGCCAAAAATATGCGTTATTAAAACCTGGATCTGCTGCAGTGTTCCCATGGAGTGGTTTGAATTAGAATTCTAGCAACATCCTAACTTCTCTTCATTGGAGTGTTAGTATCCATTAATACATATCGTTCCAAGCTTGACACTAAGTATTCAAAGAAATCGCCTTTTCAAGCATGCAGTGGCACTCCTTGACATCCAACCCACGTATATCTTTGTCTAGGATCTTCCTGAGGCGACCACTTAAATATATCACAGAACCAATTCTGCATCCTTAACCCATTCAACAAAATGTTCCCCATCCGCCATTTGTATTAACACTATGCCTCCCCCATTGGTGTCACACTCGTTGATAGCAAGCATTCTTCTATTTATCTATCTTGTAGAGTATGAACATCATCCGGGTCATGCAATTACAGCGCCGACCCAACGTGTATCGAGGTTTAATTAAACCGAATTTTGAGGCCTTTTTAAAATTAGTAAAAATATTTTTATAAAAATAATATTATATATAAAATTTATTTTTATTGTAATTTGTTTATATTTTTAAAGCAAAATTATTATGATCGATGTAAATATTTGTTGTGTAAACATACAACTATACTTGTAGATAACAAAACAAATACAAACAAAACCTATATTAAATTTGAGACTTTTTTGGAAACCTAAAACCTTTGCAAAATTAGAATTTTTTGGGGAGATCTAAGGGTTTGTTTCGGAGGATTGGGTGGGATGATTAGTAATGGAGTGAAATGATACAAATCCCTTGACCTATTGTTTGAGAGTTTTTTAAACAATGGAGTCGAATGATTGGGGATGGAAAACCAAACCACTCCAAACCATCCAAAGCACTATTTTTAATACCCTCCAATTTGGGGTTTGGGAGAGAACATTAAAACTCTCAAACAATAGAGTAGTATACTTTTACCACTCCACCCCACTTCAATCCATTACTAAACATTTTATCACATCCTCTCTAAAACTCCCAAACATAACCTAAAGCTAGCACTTTACCCGCTTTACCCAAAGGCCGGCCATATGCACTTATTCCAGATGGTACTTTTCTAACCAAAGCATCTCCTCCTCCACCACCAAATCTAAACCCGCCCACTCGTCTGAATTACTTATGACCATAGGCCTAGTTCTTTTAGGTTTCTACTCCTACTTCACTTGATCCTTAACCGAATTTGCATAGCGTAAACCTAGGGGACGTTTGTTTCTGGGTATGAAAATACATTCTCGAGAAAGTGAGGTAGGGAATGTAACATTCTCATTATTGTTTCAAGCTTTTAAAAATTATTTTCAGATACATTTTATTCCCAGGTACATTCCTAGGAATGCTATAGACTCACCAAACACATTAGTAGAAATAACATTCCCGATAACAGCATTCTCAGAAAAATCAACCCCGGAAATGTAATTTTACATTTTGAAACAAACATTAGTTACAAATTTCGTTTCATGCCTATTATTTTCCTTTCTTGGCCATTACTTCGATCCCGTGATTGCATCTCCTTGCAGAACTAATATGAGCCTGTACGTTACAATCCAAATCTGGTCTAACCTCTGCTCCAACTTCCTTGGTTTTGTAACCCCTCTAAGTCAAACAAACCCAAAAAGTCTTCCTCTTCAGTATATAAACACTGGCAACTTTGTCCCACTTTTCAAACATTTTCCAGAATGCTTTCGCCCCATAATTATCAAGAAAATTCGTGAAATAGTACTGACTGTTTCATCTAAACCCCAAGCTTTTATCAATTGAACATTGTCAGTCGTGTATACTCCGAATCCACCTACCTTAAGTCTCCTTGATTTCACAATAGTCCATTCGTTTTCCCTGTCTTTCATCTCTCTTGATAGCTCTCTCTCGCTCTCTCATTCTCTCCCCTTTAACCTTTTTCTCCTTCTTATGATTTAAGGAGTAAAGTTTGTTTCTTCAGCTTCCACAACTAAATGGTGTGTTATAGGGGAAAACAAGAAGCTAAAATATTTGACATTTACTGTATGGTTTCTGAAAATGTATTTACTCAAAAATGATTCTCAAATTCTCATTGTCAGTTTTCAAATTGAAATTTAAACAAATGCAAACAACTTATGGCTTATGCACTTTCAAATTCGATCCATATGTGACTGTTATCTTTCATCCTTAAACAGTTACTAGTATTATTCCATGAAACAAAATAGCCATAGGACTTAAAGGGATAAATGGAGTTACAGCAATATATTTGAAGATCAAGTAATATTCTATAGGTTGGCCAAGCTGAGTCAGAAAATGCACATGATGGTTATTGGGATCATTACAATGTCAATCAGGGCTACTACAGCAGTGAAACAGATATGAAGGAAATACAGATGAAAGGAGGGGTTCCTTTATTGAAGTTCTATTACAGTACCCTCTTTTTATGTTATTATTATTATTACACTTATCTCTTGTAAGTGTAATTTCCACATGTTGCTAACATTGTGCTTGTCATTTGCGAGTTGTGTTTGTGGAAAAATCAGCAATAGTGTGGATGCACCAGTGGGTGTATGCAAGGTTTTAAATCTGGGTCCGAAACCGAAATCTGAACCGTGACGTGTTGGTTTGACAATCGCCGAAACCACATCGTGATCGTAATTACAGCCTCATCGGCCGCATTTTCCCGCAATATCCGCAATATATACATCACTTCCCCTGTTTGCTCTTGTACATATGTTCCAATAATCTAGATCTAGATATATGTTGTAAAATTATTGTTCATACTTAAATAAAAAGTTAGAAAAGTTAGAATATGCATTACTTTAATGTAGCCACAGAATCACAGATTACGCACCATTCAGAGAAATCGTGTGCAGTTGTTAGCATTGAAGAGGGAAATTAAATCAGATAAATGAGACATAATGCATTGGCAACAAACATTGACAATGTGCAGAGTGAATAGAATTCTACAAGTTCTTCCCCCCTTTTTATATATCAAATATTCATCAACACACAAACAAGGAAAAAGATAAGTGGGAATACAAGAATTTACACGTTTCTGAAACACAAAATCATTGGGGGCCTAAAACAAAAGACTCGAGATGGAAGAGGGGAATCCTAAGAGCTCTTTAATTCAATATCATTGTTGTTAGACCTCAAATTTCTCCACAGATACCTCCCGCTTGCCATGTCAACAAAAACCCAGAATCCATTCTGAATCATCTGAAAATCCAAACAAATATTCTCATAAAAAAATAATAACAAAACAATGCAAAGGGTGAGGTAATAACTGGCGGATAATTGCGTGAAAATACAGCTGACGTGGTTGCAAATGCGTGGCATTTTTGTTTTGAAAAACTTCAAAACCAAAACGTGGTGACTCCAATTATGGTCGCTGGCCTTTGTTTAAAACCCCGCTCTTTATGATTCATGGTAAATTTAATTTTCATCTTTATAAAATTTTAATTGATTAATTGGCATAAACAGTGAAAGTGACAATGGCCTCACCACAAAGCAAATAAAAGAAAAACAGAAAACCAAGAATCATGGTCCAATGTAGAAACATGATTTTGAGGGTACCTTTTTGAAATCAAAATCTTCCTTCTTGGATAAAAATTTCTGGTCCTTTTCCACAGCAGCAGCGCCGGAAGCCAAGTCGATCTCCGGCGGGGAACGCACCGTTCTCCAAGCAAAATAAGCAGCCAACACGGCGGAGAAGAACACCAAAATGAACCTTAAAGGGCACATGTCTCGCAGGAATACCAACACCAATAACAAGAAGAAAAAAACCCAAAAAAAAAAAGGTTCTTTTTGCAGCAATGAAAGTGGAAAAGAGAGAAAAAATTTGTGACAACCCTAGAGAGAACAAGTGAAAGAGAATCTTGGGGTTAGGTAGTTTATTAGAGTAGATGAGGGAGAAGGGGAAGATTTGAAGAGAGAGAGAGTCAATTAAGAAAAACACAAAACCATTAAACCAGAACCAGCAAAGGCGCGTTGTTTTCTTTAGAAAAAGAAAATTCCCAACCACTTTTGCTTTTTCTTTGTTTTTAGTGATTTTGGGGATTATTTGCTTGAGATGAGATTTGTTTAAAATGTCAAAAGGTTGTTGCTTCTCCCGTCAACTGCTATCTTTTGCATAATAGTGGGTTAGCATTTTTGGCTTGTTCTATGGAAATGGTGATCGCAATAAAAATAGAATAATATATTTGTTGTTCATTGCTGATGAAGGTACACGCACCATAATAAGTAAAGGAGAATATGAATTGATTGAATAATGGGGTGTGAGCCAGCCCCACTATTTCCGGATTATTTTATCTTCTAGATGTACACGCCACCTCCAAAGTTGACTAAATTTGTTGTAGATGTAATCCTCAACTCCTACTTTATATTTAATATTTATTTATATTTATTGGAGTCTAACTAATATTTGAATGTTTCGTTCGGTAACCAGGATAATAGAGTCAGGATAGGATAAATTATTATATCTTATCTGAAATTATTGTTTGGTAAGTCAATAGGATAGGATAAAACAATCCTTTCACCTATCATATCCTATCCATCCAGTTAAAATTATATCCTGAGGGGAGGGCTGGGTTAGAACCCAGCAGGATATGATAGGCTGATTTAAAGTATAATAAAGTATAAAAATATTTTATATGTAAATAATTAAAGTATGATAAAATATAGCATGGTTAACAAAAAAAAAGTATAATAAAATATAAGATATTTTAAATAATAAAATATTCAAAATTAATTTTAAAAATTAATTTTATTTTGTTGCAAAGCTGATTCTGTTATCACAAGAATAATTTTATCTTTTTATATAATTTTAAAAACTAAATTAAAATATTATATGTAATTTTATAATATTATATGTAATTTTATCACAAGGCTAAAAATTAAATTAAAAATTATAAGTAATTTTATCACAGGAATAATTTTGTCTTTTTATATAATTTAAAAAATTGAAAAGTATAAAAAAAATTAAAATCTAATAAAATATGAAATCATTTAGAATAAAACAAAAATTTTAAAATTCATGCTAAAATTATAATGATATCCAGTTGGTTATCTGGTGAGTCACCAAACATCGAATAGGATAACAGCTTATCATGCTCATATCCTATCCTACTTATATCATGCTCTCTTATCATATCCACTTCTATTATATAATGACCATCAAACGAGTCCTAAAAAGGTTGTATAATGTCCTCCATTGTAAAAATGAAGGATGTAAACTTAATGAATATTAGCCATAGATACGTTATTATAAAAATATTTACGATCCGGATTAAAAAGTTTGAAAAAGGATAAAATGAGATTACTACATTTACCTGGTAAAATAGGATCTAGTGTAATCCCCTTTTTTTTTCTTTTTCTTTTTCTTTCTGACGAACTCAATGCAATCCCTTCTACCACCCGCTTCTGCAATTTGACGATATTAAGGCAAGTTGCCAATCACGTAATAACTCACTCAAAGTAAATTATTTTACATTACTCTTCATTCAACTCGCCTAATTAATTACAAAAATCCAATACTATTTTTTTACATTACTAATTTGACACTTTTTTTTTTGACACCAACAAAATCAAGCAGTTTCATTCATAATAATATTTAGAATACAACTTGCAATATGATCAAAACTAATGCGAGAAACGTAACTGATAGAGGCTTTAGCTAAAGACATTATCATTTACTTGCCGCCTCGACACTTTTTTTTTGACACCAACAAAATCAATCACTTGCATTCATAATAATATTCAGAATACAACTTGGAATTATGATAAAAAATAGTGCGATAAACATAAGTGATATGATAAAAAAAGTGCAAGAAGCATAAGTGATAGAGGCTTTAACTAAAACATGAGCACTATCATTTACTAATTTGACACTTTTGTGTAACAATATTTATCTATATAAATAAAATTAAATTACCAAGCAGTTAGGCACAAGTGGTTAATGTGCTGTTGTTAAGGATGAATGGTTCGTGTTTTGCACGAATTCGATCATTGGACACTGGAATTGTATACGTTAGCAAATCCCTATATATAAAATCAGATAAATATATTACATACGAATATAAATAGAGAATCATTAACTTCATTCTATATATTAAAATAAGAGTTTAATTGTTGTACATTGTCAGTGTATGACTTTTTACACTGTCAACCAATCAGAAATCATGGTATAAATGATTTTTAAGATGGTTATGATAAAAGTCAAAGATTTTTTAAAGATTTTGTCAATTTCCGATTGATTGACTGTGCATCTCAATTAAACCCATAAAATAATAGCTAACATCACGTCGATTCGAGTGGGATTGGGTTCAAATCCCTTAAGCAAGATATCTTATATTAGACTCTTATGAATGGAAAAAAGGGTAAATTAGTAACATTTTTTAAAATAATAACAAAATAAAAATGAATTTGAATAACTATTTGAATTAATAATGAAAAGTCATCGTTACAAATAATTTTAAAAAAAAATAGTATTTTAAAAAATCATAAAACAATATATTGTGAAATTGATTAAAAAGATACATTTTTTCAAATGATAATAAATAAATAAAATTTTAATTTCATTTGTTTAATTAAATATTCTTTAATTAATTTTTAAATCCACATAGATTATTATTAATTATTATTTTTAAATATTTTTAACAAATTATTATTATTTAATTGTTAACTACTTATTTAATATTTAATAATATTAAAATAATCATAAACTTTTTTTGGTGTGATAACCTTTTGGACTATGGATTGAATTTTGGAAAACAGAAATTCTAATTATTTAGAAATTATTTAATAATTTAATAACAATAAAATAAAAATAAATGTTGTAACTCCCTGTTTTTCGTATAAGTGCTTTTGTGTGTGTCTTGTTTGTTAGGAAGGTTTAGAGTGGGCTAAATGGGGTTTTAGCCTTAAAATCCCTTTCTGGTACATGAGCATGACCGTGCTCATGCCCAGCATGCCCGTGCTTAAGGCTGCATGCGTCTCGTTGACGTTGATGTGAGCATGCCCGTGTCATTATGGAGCACGACCGTGCTCAACAGTCAGGCGCATCTCATTGACACTAAGTTGAGCACGAGTTAAGAGTTACAACCCTCAAATTGGCACTTTAGGCAACCCTAAGTGTGACGGCAACCTCTCCCTCTCTTCCCCTTTGAACCCAAATTGTTCTTGGTGTTCTTGCTCTTTGGGAGAGACAATCACGCACTAGTGCCAATTAACGCAAGGTAAACATTATTCCCTCTCCTGTTCCTTTTCATTCTGTTGGATTAGGAACTAAGTGGTTAACCTTTTTGTGTTGGCCAAGGATTGAGACGATTCATCGAGCCAAACCGAGGGAACTGGTAGAGCTTTCGTTGGTTAAAGGAGGAATCTTCATACCAGGTATGGGGAGAGGCTTGGGGGTAGCGTAAAACGAAGGGTTCCCATAACCCTTTATGTTTGATAACATGTTGTATGCCTATATGCCTATTTTGCTATTGATGTTTACTGTTGTATTAGTATGATTATTAATTGTTGATGTTGGTATGAATGCCTTGTTATAAATCGTTGACTGTTATGAACATGATGATGTAAGTTGCCATGATTGGATGTTTATCATATTTGTGATATTATGATGTACTGGCGGTTGACTGTTGTTGCGACGCGTTAACGTAAAAGACTAAGCCTGTTAAACAATGTTAAGGGAGGTTGTTCCCCTTGTTCATAAGACTGAAGGTTAGTAATGAGTAAGGATTATGTCAATGGCTAGTCAAGGATCCCTGATGAGCCTCCAGCTTATCTAGTTTTACAGCTAGAAAGGAAAAGGTTCTGATGCAAATTGAGTGATTTAACCTCGCTAAACACCCAAATTTGGCTTCTTTTGTCCCTAAGCAAGGTTTTGAGTCTTTGAAGTAGTTTTTAGGATATTTTGGTTCATTTTCTTATCAAAATAAAGCATTTAACGCTACCTTTAATTCCAAGTTAAAAGTGAAGCTCGAGGAAGCTAGGAAAAATGAAGAAAGCAAGCAAAAAGGCAAAATTGACCATTCACCTCACGAATAAAAGCTCGCCTCGCGAGCCAATTTCAGGGAATTGAAGGCCATTCAGTCTCGCCTCACGAGACATCCAAATTTGAACTGGCGCCAACTTAAGATTCGCCTTGCGAAGCCCTGCTCTCCCCGCAAGCGTGCGCAGATCCCAAATATTATAAATAGCTTGTTTTAGGTTAGAAGGGGCAGTTTTTGATTGTGAGTTGTAATCCTTGTTTGCTTGGAGCTGTGTAGTGTGTTTTAAGTTAGTTTCTTGAAGGATGAATGCTTTCATTACTTTGTTCGTTGTTTTTGTCTCTATGAGGAACTAATCCTCTTTTTCTAAAGGAACGATGAAGCCACTTTTGATGGCATAGTTTAACCAAGTAATATTTTCTTATACCCTTGTCTCTTTTTTTGTTTCTTAATTCTATTTTGTCTGCGTTAATCATGTGGCCAGTGGTTGACTAGTCTAGTGCGTTGAGGCTGGGAGACGATTCGTGCTTAGGACTTGAATTAAGAACATCATTTGAATATTGCTAGGGATAGAATAGGAAGGCGGTGCAATCGCTATAGGGAACCAAGAACTTAATAAATCTAATTGTGGGTTGAATAGATTGAGAAATTGACAACTTGAAATCATAGATGATTCATTTTGAAAATTGGAAGTGACATTAGGATAATTGAGGGTTCCAGGTTGACAGAGAAATTAAATTGAACATAGGGATAAGGAGATAAACGCTTGGGTAACTTGCTTGATAGGATAGGTGGATTCGTGACCTTAGAGCCTTAATCATAATCAAATCTCATCACAATCTTTTAGTATCTTTAATTAATTGTTTTTTATTTAATTTTTGATTTAATTTTCTTTCTCTTCATAACTACTCCCCTTTGACTTGGTCAACGCTTTGAATTTCCTTATTAAATTGGTTAAATTGGTCTTCCCATCCTTGTGTTCGACCTCGGTATTTACTTACCATGTTTTATTACTTGCAACGAAATGGTACACTTGTCGGATCGTCATCAAGTTTTTGGCGCTGTTGCCGGGGATTGGCACAACCAATTTTCCTAATTTTAGGAAATTTAATTCTTTGATCAAACAATTTTTAATCTAATTTTTTCTAACTTTATCTATTTTTACTTCTTTGATCCCACTTGGTCTTGCCTTGTTTTTGTGTATGCGAGGTACTCTTCCACAGGAAAACTTGCTATTTGATCTCGAGATCACCAAGATCGAAAAGAGGTTGAGGAAGGAATTTAAAGAGAGGAGGAGAATTGAAACAAACGAACCCATCAATCTTGAAGAGATGGTGGAAGAAAATCCACCACCACCACCTCCTCCGGCTTACAAGCCTCTTTATGAGTACAATCTTCCTAACTTGGATAATTGTGTTTCTAGTGTTGTTAAGCCTCCCATCACGGCTAATTCATTTGAGATGAGGGATGTTGCTGTGTCTGGTGCAAAATAATCAATTTGATGGGAGCGCATACCAAGACCCTCACAGGCATATCACTCACTTCTTGGATGCTTGCGACATGTACAAATATCCAGGAATGTCAGAAGGCGCCTTTCGTTTGTGACTGTTTCCTTTCTGTCTTTGGGATAGAGCACGCGATTGGTTGGACTTACACTTGGATCGTGCGAGCATCACTACTTGGGAACAGATGGTTCAAAAGTTCCTCGCAAGATTCTTTCCTCCTCAGACAGCGGCACAGTTGAAGATCGTTGTCACTTCCTTCAAGGAAACTGATGATGAATCTTATAATGAGGCTTGAGAAAGATATAATGTGCTTTTGAGGAGATGCCCTTCTTCCTATTTTGACTTGGTAACAAAGGTTCAACACTTCTTTAATGGGTTGAAAGGGAGATATCAGATGAATTGTGATGCCGCAACTGGTAGTTCTTTCACTTATTTATCAGCCGAGGATGCATGGACTTTACTTGAAAAGATGTTCAGGGATTATTACAATCGCAATATGGGTAGTGCTTCCGGCATCAGTACCGCATCACTTGAAGCTATTCTTAAACAGAACACACTCTTAAAGAAGCAATGTGAGCCACTTTCTAGCAAGATGAAGGTTAATGCAGTGCGAGAAGGCTTGCCTCCGGGTTGTGATTTTTGCAATGGTGATCATGCCAGTGAGAGTTGCCCCATTAATTTTTCACAGGAATATGTGGACTTGTGTCACAATTTTTATGACACTGCCACAGATCAACTATCAAAGGAATAAGCAGAATGACTACAACCAGAATCGGAGATACATTAGGAGAGACCATCTGGGTTTTTCTTGGAACAACACAAGTAATGGTCTAGCCGGACAACAACAATAACATCAAAGGCAGAATTATGGGATTCACCAACACAACACTCAGCAAGCTCTCCCCGGGCCTACTCAATTGAAAATCACAAATGGTGGGAAGCATACTTGGGAAGTAGCCTTTGAGAAATTAGCTAGTCATACTGGCACGACCATTGAGAAGATGACAGTGCACATTGATACTTCCATTGATAAGCTAGCAACTCACACAGGGTCGGCAAACCAACTCTTGGAAACTCAAGTATCTCAGCTGGCCAAACAAATGAATGAGCGTCTTCCAGGAATTTTTTCGGATAACACAGAGTAACCCCAAGGCCCAATGTAATGACATATCCACTAGAAGTGGTAAAGTGTTGGAACCAAAGGGGAATCCCTCGAAGGCTAAAGAAGGTGAAACTCCAGAACAACCACAAGAGGAGAAGGAGCAAGCTAAGGAAGATGAGGTAGCTAGTAAAAAGGTACCGGAGCAAGGTGGGAAATTGAAATTAGTGGATGAAGAATTCTGAAGAAAGAAGTGGGTTGAACCCCAAGATCTCCCTCCCTTCATGAAGGTACCATATCCAGAGAGATTGAAGAAGCCTATGCAAGACAAGAAATTTTCTAAGTTCCTTGATATCTTCCGCAAGCTTCAAATCAACATTCCTTTTGCATAAGCCTTGGAACAAATGCCATCCTATGCCAAGTTTATGAAGGAGCTTCTCTCCAATAAGAGGAAGATTGTTGATGATGAAATGATTGCTTTGACCGAGGAGTGTAGTGCAATCCTTCAAAGGAAGCTACCTCCTAAGTTGAAGGATCCAGGTTCTTTTAGTATACCATGCACCATTGGAGAGATGACAATTGGGAAGACACTATGTGATTTAGGGGCAAGCATCAACTTAATGCCCCTATCCATGATGAAGAGGCTTGGAATTAAAGTGGTCAAGGGCACAATGATGTCACTCCAACTTGCGGACCGATCAATCAAATACCCTTATGGGGTGGTCGAAGATTTACTAGTAAAGGTGGGCAAGTTCAATTTTCCTGTGGATTTTGTGGTTCTTTACATGGATAAAGATGCCAATATTCCTCTCATATTGGGCAGACCATTCTTGGCTACCGGGCGAGCATTGATTGATGTGCAACTAGGTAAGCTCACACTTCGGGTGCAAGATGAAAAATGAGGAATTTGATGTATTTGAAGCTATGAAGCATCCAGTGGAGAAGACTAAATGATATAGTTTGGATGTGGTGAAGCCTCTTGTCAAACCAACTCCTACACATGATGCAAATGGTTCAACACTAGGTAAAGTGTTGGTAAAATCACACACTTTTGAGGATGATATGGAAAAGGATGAGTCGACGCATTTGGGGAATAAAGATGAGTTGCCTAGAGCTATTAAGGATGACCCAAGCAAGTTAGAGGAGAAGCCACAAGAGCATCATGAGTCACTCACTAAAAGGGTCGGAGCAAAATGGATGCTAGATCAAATCAAACTCAGTGAAATACGCTTGAGAGCTTATGAGAAAGATCGAGACAAAAAGGGACAACCCAAGGTTCGGCTCGATGATCCAATTATCCCTAGAAAGAAGTCATTTCCGGACCAAGTGAAGTCTTATTGGCGAGTGAAAGTTAGGAAGAAAACAACTCCTCCTCATGATGCTTTTAAGGAAGGTTACAAAGAGCCCGGGGAGACATTTGATGATAATGACCAAGGGTTGAAACTTCTTTTTATGGAAGAAGGAATTGGAGGTCATCATGACGAGTTCGCAGTGACTTAGCCCTTTTTTTTTTTGTTGGGGGGGGGGGGGGGGACTATGACCGTCAGGCTCGTGACATTAAACAAGTGCTTCTTGAGAGGAAACCCAAGGTTTATATCCTTTGTTGCATCTAAAAAAATAAGTTATAAAAATACAAAGTGTCACATATAGGGTCCTTTAGTTTATAAAATTTTGCATTAGGAAGCATATAGGACTTACATTGCATTTAGGAAATAGGGGGCAGACTTAGTCTCTGGCTTGCCTCCCGAGCATAGATTTACCCCGTGAGCCAGAGGGACATCAAAATCCCTGCTTCTGGCTCACCTCGCGAGACCTCAATTCACCTTGCGAGCCTGAAAGGCAGAATCTCAAAAGTTTGAACTTCTTTCTGCCACGTGTCGTGAGACCTTACTCACCTCGCGAATGGGGTTAAAAAAAACAAAAATAAAAATAAAAATAAAAATAAAATATATAATTGGTTTTGTTGCCTTGGTTTGTCTAGTTTACTAATCCTGGGGACCCGGATCCTCATCCAGGAGGGGGCGAGTCCGAGGCAAAGTTTTGATGGTTTTCAGGTGGATGAAACTCCAAAGGAGGAGGCCACAAAGACTAGTGAGCAGGAAGGGGAGGAATAGAATGAAGAGAGGATGAGCATCAATGAAAGTTTGGGGTCCGTAACAATTTCTAAACCTTACTCTTTTTCTTTTCTGTTTCTTCTCTTTTTGCTAATTGGTCATGTACATAAATAAGTTGATAGAGTAGTGTTGGTAAGTTTTTGTGGTTTAAATTGAATGAAACTTTGGTGGAATGCATGAGTTGTTTGAAAAAGTTTTTGATGAATCACTCTCGACGCTTTAATGTTGAATTCCCCCTTGTGAAAAAAACAAAGAACTTAGATTGGTTATTGTGATGCATGATTTACAATAAGTTTGGGGTGAAGGGGTGCATGCTTATGAATTGTATCTCGGTCAAACATTTTACAAAAAGTCCGGGTGAGAATTTGAGCCTCCATTATTGTTCTTAATTGAGTGAATCACATTAAGTTTCATTTTCCTAGATTTGCTTGAATCTCTTCATGGTTTGTATATCTATATGTTTTGCATCATATGATTAAGGCATGTTTTTATTTGAATTAACTACTTGGCCATAAATTAAACCAACCTTGATGAATGATCCCTAGTTAGCCACATTGAGCCTTGAAGCTTATTGTTCTTGATGACCTTACATTACAAGCCGAAATTTCGGAAAAACCATGTTAACCCGATCTTAGGATCTAGGAGAGCGTGGATGCTTAGCAAGAAAAAGGTTGTTTAGAAACTAAGTTTGGGGTGGCTACAATGAGTTATCATGTTGCTTGTGAATAAGAAAAGGAAAAAAAAAAGTAAAGGTTGAAGCCAAAAAAAGGGCAAATAAAAAGGTTATCAAATGAAAAAGGTTTGTAGCCACCCAAAGCGAAAAAAAAGAAAAATGGAAAAAGGAATTAGAGTGAAAAATATAAATGTAAAAAGATTCATGCTCTCTTAAATTCCTAGGGACTTAAGCCTAGTACCTTTGTATATCCTACCTTTAGCCAATTCCCATTACAACCTTAAAAAGACCTTTTGATGATGCATGCATATTTTTGTGGGAACTTTATTGAGATGAAAATCAAATCTATGGAATGTGCACTTAATGGTGAAATGAGTGAAAAATTCTTGACCTTTGATAAATTGAGCGGAAGAGTGATTTTCTAAATGCCCTTGTGAGGAAGGCAAGTGTTTGAATTTGGTGATCTTCCTTTGTTTGTATTACTGGATCCTTGACTTTGAAGTAATGATTGCATTCATGATTAAACTCTCTTTGTTCAAAGTAGATGAATGTGGGATTGCAATAATGGGGGGGTGGGGGGGTGACATTGAATTGAAAAATAATTAGATAACAAGTGCATAAAGCTCGATTAAGCTCGGTTTAGTCCATTGAACTTACCTTGTCTTGAGTCCTTTTTGATTTTTAGTTTTCTTGGGGACAAGCAAGGTTTAAGTTTTGGGTATTTTGATAAGCCTCTAACTTATCTAGTTTTACAGCTAGAAAGGAAAAGATTCTGATGCAAATTGAGTGATTTAACCTCGCCAAACACCCAAATTTGACTTCTTTTGTCCCTATGCAAGGTTTTGAGTCTCTGAAGTAGTTTTTAGGATATTTTGGTTAATTTTCTTATCAAAATAATGCATTTAATGCTACCTTTAATTCCAGGTTAAAATGAAGCTTGAGGAAGCTAGGAAAAATGAAGAAAACAAGTAAAGAGGCAAAATTCGCCATTCGCCTCGCAAACAGAAGCTCGCCTTGCGAGCCAGAGGAGCAGATTAAGTAGGAGCAGGCAGTCATTCAACCTCCCCTAGCTAGGCAATGCTCACCTCGCGATCCAGATTAATGGAATTGAAGGCCATTCAGTCTCGCCTCGCGAGCATTGTCTCTCCTCGCAAGACATCCAAATTTGAACTGGTGCAAACTTAAGATTCGCCTCACGAATCCTTGCTTGCCCCGCGAGCACGCGCAAATCCCAAATATTATAAATAGCTTGTTTTAGGTCAGAAGGGGAAGTTTTTGATTGTGAGTTGTAATCCTAGTTTGCTTGGAGCTGTGTAGTGTGTTTTAAGTTAGTTTCTTGAAGGATGAATGCTTTCATTACTTTGTTCATTATTTTTGTCTCTATGAGAAACTAATCCTCTTTTTCTAAGGGAACGATGAAGCTACCTTTGATGGCATAGTTTAACAAGCAATACTTTCTTATACCCTTGTCTCTTTTCTTGTTTCTTAATTCTGTTTTGTTTGCGTTAATCATGTGACCGGTGGTTAACTAGTCTAGTGCGTTGAGGCTGGGAGGCGATTCGTGCTTAGGACTTGAAATAAGAACATCGTTTGAATATTACTAGGGATAGAATAGGAAAGCGGTGCAATCGCTATAGGGAACCAAGAACTTAATAAATCTAATTGTGGGTTAAATAGATTGGGAAATTGACAAGTTGAAATCGTAGATGATTCATTTTGAAAATTGGAAGTGACATTAGGATAATTGAGGGTTCCAGGTTGACAGAGAAATTAAATTGAACATAGGGATAAGGAGATAAACGCTTGGGTAACTTGCTTGATAGGGTAGGTGGATTCGTGACCTTAGAGCCTTTATCATAATCAAATCTCATCACAATCTTTTAGTATCTTTAATTAATTTTTTATGATTTAATTTTTTATTTAATTTTCTCTCTCTTCATAACTACTCCCCTTTGACTTGGTCAACGCTTTGAATTTCCTTATTAAAATGGTTAAGTTGGTCTTCCAATCATTGTGTTCGACATCGGTATTTACTTACCGTGTTTTATTACTTACAACAAAATGGTACACTTGCCGGATCGTCATCAATCACAGGGATTGATCTTGATCGATTATGGACAATTAATAGAATGGACCTAACAGACTAATTCCCCTTTAATTTGTAAGACATGAACATTAACTCAATATTAACGAAACTGATGAGTTATGGATTAGAAGATCCTTAGGATTTAATCTGAGAATGTCCCAAACAAGCGGCAATAGGGTCTGTGACCCTTCTGCCCAGAATAGCAGGGCGCGCATTCGAGCACGCCCATGCTCCCTTCCAAAACCAGAATTTGGCGCGCTGCCTAAGTATGCCCGTGCTCTACAGTCAGCACAACCGTGCTTGACTGTGAATTTAGCACGACCATGCTGAGGGGTGAGCATGACCGTGCTCACCTATTCAGAACAGAACACAGAACAGAACATGAAGCAGGGGTTTCACCCCAAATGCTCTAAAAGATTTATAAAATACCAACGGAACATGAAGAACAAATACAAGTGATAAGATTTCAGTACCTTGGTAGCCTAGTGGCCAAGGGGGCCTTGGTGCATGATGGTCAAGGTGGTAATCTCTAGTGCTTAATGGCTAGAGTGTTAATGATGATGTGGTACCTTGGTAGCCTAGTGGCGAAGGGGGCCTTGATGCTTGATGGTCAAGGTGGTAATCTCTAGTGCAGAACGACTAGAGTGTTTAATTAAAGAATGCAAAAGAAAACGATAAATTGATGGTGTTAAAACTTGGGTAGCCTATGGGCCCAAGCGGAGGTGGTAGTTGTGCTTGTGTATTTTGTTGAGCCTGCATTCACGCATAGAAGATGTTAGTGGAGGATGTTCAACATAGGGGAGGTCGTCCGAGAGTAAAGCGATCTGGCCGTCCGCGGCGATTCAAGTGAATCATGTACAACCGTGGTGGCGCATCCGTGAGTAAGGTGCGTCGGCTATCCTAGGGGTCCATCCAAGGTTTGGTGGATTGCCCCGGTGTTGGTGCTTATTGGCCAATGTGGAAATGTAACTCCGAAGTTGACTTTCTGAGATAGATGGATCCAAGTGCATAACGGAGTAGTGGAGCAGAGTTGCATTGCATATCATACACGTTTATATTATGATGTTGATGTGTTATGCTGTAGTTTGCTATAACATGATTGTTTGATGTATGCTCGTCTTGCTAACTGCTTCCTTGCCATTATATTCATGTTCATTTTTCCTACTCGTTATATCTATGTTTGTTGTTGTGGCATGTATCTTTTTTGCAGAGGACGACGAGCTGCCAGTTGAGGAGTGACTCCAAGGAGCCGCGACTCTTTAGTTAGGATTTCCAGTTTTTAGTAGTTTGTTTAGTTAGTTGTTTTCAGTTGTATCCGATGATTTATTCCGGATTGGTTATACCAGCTCTGTAGTGTGACATCGGGGTTGGGTTTTTCTTTTATGTTATGTTATGGTTATTTTCTGCGTTTTGAGACTTGATACGATGTGGTACCTTTTACCTTAGTTTTGATTATTTTCAATAAATGATATTTTATTTTATTTTACCCTATATTTTAATGCTTTATATGTATGTGGGGTAGAGAGTGTCACATTTAGTGGTATCAGAGCAGTTCGGTCCTGTCCAGACGTGGTATGAGTCTGTTGTGTGCTCTTGTTTGAATTGTCTATACTTGTTATAGACAATGATGCTATATGTTAGAAGCCGTAGCTTTTCCTGCTTTAAATTCCCTGTATTTAACAAGTTGTCTTGGGCGTTTACAGGAACTTATGGATGGAAGATGAGGCAGAAACGACCAGGCTATCGCAGATGCTTTGGCACTCCTTGCCAACGCGATAGGCCAAAACCAGAACGCCAACAACAATGGGGGACCGTCTGAGTTCTAGGGTCTCGACAAGTTCCAGCGGAACACTCCGCCATCTTTTAAGGGAGCTTACGATCCTGAGGGTGCCCTGTTGTGGATGAGGGAGACCGAAAAGATCTTCCGAGCCATGGGATGTAACGACCAGCAGAAGGTCATCTTTGGGACTTTCATGCTGACTGAGGAGCTGAGCACTGGTGGGAGAACTATCACCAATACTTGCAGGCGAAGGGTACTGTGATCACGTGGACTATGTTCAAGGACATATTTCTCAAGAAGTACTTCCCCAGAGATATCAAGGATAAGAAGGAGATGGAATTTTTGGAGCTGAAGCAGGGCAACATGTCGGTAGGAGAGTATGTGGCTAAGTTTGAGGAGCTTGCCCATTACTATACACTGTATCAGTATGTGGCGGACGATCGTTCCAAATGAGTGAAGTTTGAGGATGGTCTGCATCCAGAGATCAAGCAGGCTATCAGCTACCAGGAAATTATAGCCTTCCAGTTTTAGTGAACAAGTGTCGGATCTATGAAGATGCCTGCAAGCCTGGAGGGTCAGCCTCCAAGGGATCAGACAACCAGAACAACAAGAGGAATGATCAAGGAAACAAGTGGAAACCGCGTCTCGCTCCAGCTGGCAAGGACTTCAAGCGGGATGGTAAGAAGTCCCAGTTTCCTTCAGACAGATCCAGGAGATGGGATTCTTCCAATTCTAGACCTCTTCGGTGCGGCAAGTGTGGATAGAACCACTTCACTCCTAGTGCAAGGAGACGAATATCATCTACTTCAAGTGTGGCAAGCATGGCCACATCAGCCGGAACTGTGAGGGAGGAAAGTCAGAACCACAGAGTCCGAGCAAGGGTCAGAAGCCTCAAGCCAACCTATTGAAGATCACGGGGAGAGTCTTTACTCTCAGTGGAGCCGAGGCCTCTGAATCTGAAGATTTGATCCAAGGTATGTGCCTCATTAATAAAGTTCGTTTGACTGTATTGTTTGATTCGGGTGCGACTCACTCGTTTGTGTCATATGATTGTGTGACTCTTTAGTTAGGATTTCCGGTGAGGAGTGACTCCGAGGAGCCGCGACTCTTTAGTTAGGATTTCCAATTGTGAGTAGTTTGTTTAGTTAGTTATTTTCAGTTGTATCCGAGGATTTATTCCGGATTGGTTATACCAGCTCTGTAGTATGACATCAGGGTTGGGTTTTTCTTTTATGTTGTGTTATGGTTATTTTCCGCGTTTTGAGATTTGATATGATGTGGTACCTTTTACCTTAGTTTTGATTATTTTCAATAAATGATGTTTTTTTTATGTTATCATATCTTTTAATTCTTTATATGTATGCGGGGTAGAGGGTGTCACAAACGTAGTTATTAAATAAATAATGATAGATGAATTTGAGTGACAGATTTTGTTCATGAAATAATGATAATAATAAATAATGAAATAAAATTTGTGCTTAAAAAAAATCATGGTTTATAATAACATATTAAGTGATCAAATAAAGTAAATAAATTTATTATTTGAAATAATAATAAAATAATAAACAATTGAAGTTAGTCGGCAAAGACTTTATCTAAAACAATAATAAAATATACATGCTTAAATAAAAATTGTCATTTTTAAATAATAATAATATAATATCATAAAAAAATATACTGTGAAACAAATTGAGAAAATTTACAATTCGAAATAATAATAAAACAAAAAATGTATCGATCCAAAAACTTAATTTTTTAAAAAAGAAATACAAGATATGAAGCTTACAAAAAAAACCATTATTTGAATTAATTTATAACATGATAAGATATGTAACTGAGTAAAAAAGATGCTATTTTAAAAAGTATCCATCAGATCAATAAATAAAAATAAAACTTAACAGAAAAAGTCGGTCTCTAAAATTATTAATTAAACAAGAGGATATAAATTTTTTTTGAACAAGAAAAATCGCTTTTTGAAATAATAACAAGATATAAAATGAAATTGAATAGAAAAACACTATTTGAATTAATAATAAAATAATATGCGATGAAGTTAAGTATGAAAAGTCACTAACTGAAATGTTTATGAAAAAAATGACAAATAAGACTAAGCAGGAAGTCACTATTTAAATAATGACAAGATAATAAATGTTTTTTTTAAAGAGACAATGTAACACCCCTATTAACTCGTTGCGGAACATAAAACTTAAAATAAAATGACTGAATACTTTCGGAAAATAAAATTTTATAGTTACTTAGCTTTACTCAAAATCAGTTATGAATTCTTTTCTCCTTTCGATATAAACAAATATCATATATATATATCATCATAACATTTATATCAGGACCTTTATACAAACATGTCATTTCCCAAAGTCTTAACATAAATAAAATAAAGACATAACTATAACGTAGCGGTAGTCTAGAACCATGACTCAAAAAGAATGGCTCTTAGTAGCCAAATATACAGACTGATGAAATACCACTACCTCAAAAATGGAAACCAAAAAGTCCTACAATTGGTCACCCTAGTGGAAATCGTTGGGAAGATCACCATGCTCCTCACCAACTACAGGGGTATCCTGTGCGGGTACCTCTACTCCCGCTTCAGCAGGGGGGTCCACCACATCATTTATAGGATGATACTCCGGTATCTCTTCATCTTCTTGAGTGTCCTCCTGGATCTGTCATTTACCTCTGGTACCAAAATCAGATGGGCTGGAGGTGTAAGTGGTGCCGCGTCCTGGAACTGCTGGACGGGTGGAGGCTGATGCACCAGATCTCCCTGCGCTACTAGAGCTCCCAACAGTAACCACATCAGTGGTAATTGTAACACCTTACTTTTTATATATGTTGTATTATCGGTAAAAATATATCTGTTTATATTTTTATCCGAGACCTAGAAAACAGTTTTGGAGAAATGAAAATCATATCTAGAACCTACTCTATGGTAGGAAGCTCTTGTTAAAATTTGGGATTAAAATTCAAACGGAAACTGGTCTGCGTTTTCACTGACAGTAAGATTTTACTGATCAGAAAACCTAATTCTGACCCGAGAACGAAACAGTTTAGTTTTATATCATATTTCTAACGATATAGCCTATTTCGAAATTCTTGCTCAAAATATTACTATATTTTAATCGGGCGAGGTTCGAAGAAAATAGTGTAAGAAAACCTAAATCGGGAAAACGACGGAGTCGAAAACGGAATTGCAGAGACCCGCGAAGAGATCGGGACAACAAGTCAAACATGACGACTCATGATGTCATCCATGATGTCATAGGTAATCATGACACTTATAAGTGAAATGACCAAAATGCCCTTAACCTAACCTATCATAGTTAAATGGCAACCATGGTCAAGACCAAGACATCATCAGATTGGCTTCTTCTTACTCCTTGTGGTGCACACACAGCCACACCCTTCAAAACACCCATCCACCACACATTTCTTTCCTAGCCATGATGACTGCTAAGAATAGCTAGCTTATAATATTATATTTCTAACTTAACCTAACCTACGTCCAGTTACATTCAACCATGGTTCTCTTTTAACATTAACAAACCAATTTCTTCTCCTCATTGTCCAAGAGTACACGGCCTCCCCCTTCATCATACACTTGGACATTTCATTTATGCGTTCTTCAAACATTCTAAGTCTTTCTCTCTCAAAAACCGTAATCGGGTAAACAACGGAACCGGATACGGATGAGCAGAGATACACCAGGAGAAAGAACGACGAGTCATCCATGATGACTCAGAGGGGATGAGTTATGGTAGTGAGTCACCTTCACCATAAATGCCCATAAATGTAAAACCTAAAATATCTAGATATTTATGTATTAACTTAACCTAGCTTAGTTAACATCAACTATGGTTAATTAAGGACACATCTCCTTCCCCTCAACACCTCATTTTACATGACTGTCACAACCCCACACTTAGCCAATTTCATGGCTGCCTTCTCCCCTTCTCCATCACTTCATTCATTCATTTCATCATAATTCTCTAAGTCATTTCTCTAAAAAACTTAAGACTCCATGATGGCAAAGCTTGCATCTTAGATCATTCTTTTCTTCATTTCAAAGTGAGGATCCTCTTCCTAATCACCTTAGCTCTATTTACCATCCACTACTTCATATTAGAGGAGAATAATTGAGAGAGAAACTTCAATAGGTACAAGAAGCCTTTGTTGGAAGCTTTGAAACCTAGTTGGAGCAGTCGCAGTGAGAGAGTCGCCTAACACTTTTCAACCGTTGGATCGTTCTCAAATTTATAAGAAGGTTCAAGACTTGTGGTTCTTTATATCCAACGGTCAGAATTGTGAACAAACCTCCAGAGTATGAGATATTAAGTTTGGACAGTGGCCTGAAAGGGTGAGAAACTCAACCCGGGTACCACCAAACCTGTCACCATAGAATTGCGATCCGAGATTCGTTAACCGTTGGATCGGGCTGAAACTTTGTGAGAAGGTTTAGGAAAGTTAGTTCTTCATTGTCACCTTTCATTTTTGTGATTACAGGTTTGTGGCCAGAGATATGGAGCTCGAACAGTAGCTCTGTTTTGGTAGCTTTTCTCTAGGATTCTTTAGCTCATTTTTGAATCCGATTTTCTGTAAGTCTAGCCACGGTTCTCGTATGTTTTTCTGTCGATTTTTTCTCTTGATTCAAATAGATTTATTGATTGGAACCTTATGGTTGATTCGGTTGGTATTTCTTTGTTTCCTGCGAATTGAATTACTCGTACGTGTAATTGGTACGGAAACCGGAACGAGGGATGTGTTGGGATGGATGGTGGCAGAATTATGGATGTTGTTGGAAAGCGTGCTGAGATTCGTGGCAGTAGCATGGATGAATTCAGAACTTGTACGGGAAAGCGCTCACATCAATCAGGTGGGAGAAAGATTCATCCTATCGTCGGAATGGATAAGTAGTATATATTATAATAATGGTATAAGGCAACCTAAACCCTACTAGTGGTCGAGTAATCGACAATTCTAAAATCACATTGGAAACTGCCCCATAGTTCAAATGATGATTTGGGAATTGTAGGTTTATCACCGTTAGGATAATTTGATAATATTCGAGGATGTCTGATTTTATTACTGTTGAACTGTTTGTGATTTGCTGGTTGTGGTAAACTGCTTTATTTGATGTTTCGTGATATATGAGTATTTATTATTATTTTACTGTGTATGATCTTCCTGGTTTAATAACATGATTAGTTGGCATTTAGGAAAGGATATGTGTAGTTCGGGAGATATTCGTGTGAGTGAGAGAACAAATGGAATTTAGAGGTGCCTAGCCTAATTAAAGTATTTAATAGATGAGATGTGACATGGATTGTGTGTTGAGACTGTGATGGAAGGTTGAAGTACTAAGTTGTAACCGATGCGGGTTAGTGAGATTCATATATATGCATTGTTGTTCACAGCCGTGTGAGTGGAACACACGTGGTCATGATATCCTATTTTGGGATACCGGATATTACGGGTGAGTGCCCTACGGATGTTGATGCCGAGGTAGACTACCGTAATACTCTTTTAGTCCATGACGCGTTGTTCTAATTATTCTATTGAGGATAGATGTACTATCTATCTTGTGCTCATAATGTTATTTCCAAAGTGGGAATAGTGATGCAGACTGTGCTAAATGCACAATTACCTAAAAGAGATAAGGGAATAGGGGTGCACCGAGTTCTTGTGCTTATTGTGCTATTTCCAATGGGGAAATAGTGACGCACACTATGCTGAATGCACTATTCCCTACGAGAGATAAGGGAATAGGGGCACACCGAGTTCTTAGCACCAGACATTCTGGACTACTAACTAATGTGACGGGAATAGAGATGACCAAGTCAGCATAAAGGTTTAGTAGCATGAGATTGAGGGTAGAGGAAGATATCGTAATTTAAGGATGCTTGTTGGTTATGTGCGATGCTTGTCTTTGACTGTTATTAAAGTATATGCTATGATTCTTTTCCGCTTATGATGATAGAATTGTTTATCTCCCTATTTCTGTATTTTGGTGTATGTTTACTTTATTCTATTAGAAGACTCTATGGAGGAACCAGTTGCTGAGGAATTGGATGGAACTCCGTATGAACCGGATACTGGAGGATGAGTTGTGTATTCAAGTGGTAGAGTTTAGGGAGTCTATGGCCAGTGCGTCTTGTGAGACGTTTTATTTTCCACTAATTATAACAGTTTGTATGAATATGTACTTGTAAAGGATCCTGCTGATAGGATACCTTAAACAGTGTTTTGTATCATGAGGGTTAGAGATATTTGTATATGTATAATATAATTATGGTGTGGTGTGTTACTTTCTGAAGGTGGATGTGTTTATAATTAAGTTTTTAATATTTTCGTATTTTCGGGTTATGTTTTAACGTTAATAACACGAGTAAATGTAAATAAATAATAAATGGCACAACGGGGCACAACAGGGTGTCTCAGTAATGGAACCTCCACAATTTGTGTAGTATGAGTACGTCGTTGTGGTCCAGCTGCATGTGTGCCTCAGTGCCATATACCAGGCCGGTATATGTCGCGATGCGGGCTCCCGGGTTTATCACCCACAAGCCTCCGTCATCTACATCATCAAATATCAGGGACATAATCCCTGAATATGATAGATGCCCTGTGTGGTTCATCTGTACTCGAATATATATAATGACATAGTAGAAACCCAACAAGAAATAACACAAGGGTGAGATACCGACAAATGAGTTTTATCATGATAACTATAAGTGCGACACACAAGTAAACATCATATACATTTTCAAAACAATCATGATATTCTAAACAATGGGATTCATACCCGACAGTCATCGCGATTTGGTAAAAATGTAAGACACTTCAACATCCATCATCTAAATTTTGATATTTATTCTCCGGAGATCCTAACTTCCCTTCTTTGAGTAGAATATACCGCAATAATCCCCATAACACAATTGTTTCGCGTTGGGTCGGCCTCTTAATTTAGGTATGATCCCCAATTGTTCGAGTGTATCACGTCTCACCTAAATAATAATAAATAGTTCCCTATTGAGTACATTTGTGCAGGGTAACCGAGTTCCACGACCCAAGATTGTAAAGCCCCGAGCATTCCATGGATTTCGAGCTCGAATGTCTCTAATAGACCTAATGACCCAAGAACATATCTTTGGTCCGTAACTATCAAATTTGTCAATCCACCCTTTGTGAATTGTAGCTCGATACACAATAGCACGTCTCCAAAATGGCACATCTGCCACACTATTAATTTAAACCAGTTGTTTTCGTCGTTTTTCTTTTTCGTTCGTTCTTTATTTGTCGAGGCTCAAAGCTCACGACTACCTTTACTCAGGTATTAAATTAATTTTACCACCAACGTAAGATTTTTAAAATCTGCGACTTATAATTTCTTTCTCATATGAACACTAGCCCGACGTCTCGGCAACCTAGGTCCTTATCTTTTTCCTCAAAATTTCCCACAGGAACACTAGCCCGATATCTCGACAATCTAGGTCCTTATCTCTTTCCTCAATTCCTTTTCAACATAATTTTCGTTCTATGAAACACAAATACCAAAAAAAAAAAACTCCAAAACTTATCCAAGTTTATAAGAATTGTTTTTCATTGATTTAAAATCCTTTGGTAGAAAATCTTTTCCGATGAAATTCGTTTATGAAATGTTAAATCACAACGAAATTCATTTTTCCTCAAATTCATTTTCTTTTTAAATTTATTTCCCGAAAATCCATCAAATCCTTAAAAATCATTTCTAGCCTATTTCTGTCCAAAGTAATAAAACTGTTTCTCATAATTTCGCCGTAAAACATTTTTCTAAATTATTTTTTTGTTTAGAATAAAATCATTTATAAATCAAATGACTTTTTTTATTTTACAAAAAGATTTTCACCATCAATATTAATATATTTTTGAAACTTAATTGATTTTAATTACTTTTTATTTTATTTTTGAATTTTGTTTGGAAAAGTTAATGTAAATGAAATTTTTTCACGGTTTAGTCCTCACTGTCACTTATTAACTTACTTTTTCACCAAAAACTCTTTAAATATTATTATTTTCCACATTTTCTTCCACTTCCATATTTTAAAACCCTTAAGTTTCTCCTCAACCTTTTTAAAGTTCAATCCTCAATTATAATTGAGCACTGACCACTGTCAGGCTTTCAGTCAATAATTCAAACAATAGTTAATCCATACATCACAGTTATCACATGCTTTCACAGATAAAATTAAAAATCACATAAACAAATACTTAATAATTAAATCAAACACCACAGATTTACCACGAATAAATTACATACGACATACTAATAGCATATAGCTATCAAAAACCCCTCAAGTAAACTCCCATTACCTTTGGAATTTCGGTTTCCTCCTTGAAATAGCCTCTTGGAATTTTTGTTTGCTTCTCACAATACAATACCCCTCCTTATCACTTAATCATTCACAACAAAGCATATAACAAGTTAAAATTGAAACAAAAACCATCTAACTTCTAGGGTTAGGGTTCGCCCAACACCAAGAAAATAGGCTAGGGACCTCAAAATTTGTCAAGCTTCTAGATCTCACAAATAGAGGTATTAGAGAGGTAAGATCAAGTGTCATAACATTTAAAACATTTTTCTATGATTTTCTAGATATAAATTAATAAAATCATGGAAAATGGAAACTTGATGAAATAGGCAAGAATGAAAGGAAACAAGTGATTGGTAGAGTATTCCTACTCTTAGACTACAATAGTTTACCTCTTGTTGATGATATGAATGAAGCAATTGATCCAAAATCAAGCTTTCAACAATGGTGATTTAGGTTCTTTTTGAGAGAAAAATGAAACTTAGAAGAGATGAAGAGTAAAAATGGAAATGGTTAAGTGTTGGTTATGGGTGTGGGCCGTGTAGCCTTGGGGCATTTTGGTCCAAAATTTGTTCGACAAATTTGGCATTTCAATGGAAGTTTAAGGACAAAAATGACAATTCACTATGTGTAATCATGACATGGTGAGTCACACCATGACTCACCATTCTGACTCACTTGAAATGAGTCGTCCATGACTCACAAGCCTCATCCATTAGCGGGTCTCTGCAGTTCTGTATTCGGCACCTTCGTTTATCCGATTTAAATTCCCTCGCGGGTTTTCTTTGAAAATTCACCCGAATAAAATATAACATTTTATTTTTGAGCCAATATTTCCAAAATTATTTATATCGTTGAAAAAGTGAAATAAATACGGGTCAAAATTAGGTTTTCTGATCAATAAAATCTTATTGTCAGTGAAAAAAGTAAACCGGGTTCCATCTGAATTTTTAACCCAAAATTTAATTGTAACCTACTACTATAGAGTAGAGTCTAACGATGATTTTGTTTTATCCAAAATCATTTTCTAGGTTTCAGATAAAAATATAAACATATATATTTACCGATAATGAAAAATAGTAAACTCGGGGTGTTACAATACTACCCCACTAAAAAGAAAATTCGTCCTCGAAAATACGCACCTGGAAAAAGATCAGGATATTGTAATCTCATCTTGTCCTCAGCTTCCCACGTTACTTCTCCGGTTGTTTCATCCCAAATAACCTTGACTAAGGAATTTTGTTTAACCCTGAGCTGCTTAATCATCTTATCCTCGATTCGTACAGGCGAAGTCTCATAAGACAAGTTTTCTTTTAATTGTACTACATTGGGTTCAATTACATGTGATGGATCAGGAATATACTTCCTCAATTGTAAGACATGGAATACATTATGAATGTTTGAAAGAAAAGGTGGTAAAACAATTTGGTAGGCTACTGGACCAATACGACGAAGAATTTGGTAAGGTCCCATGAATTTTGGAGTGAGTTTTCTGAAATTTATAACTCGACCTACCCCAGTCGTGGGTGTGACTCTCATAAATACATGTTCACCTTCTTGAAATTCGAGAGGTCGTATTCTTCGATCAAAGTAACTCTTCTGCCTGCTTTGTGCTGTTCTCATCTTTTCATGGATTTGTTTAACCTTTTCCGTTGTTTGCTGCACAATTTCGGGACCTAAAATCATGCTTTCTCCATCTTCGTGCCCACACAAAGGTGTTTGACATTTTCTCCCGTACAGAGCCTCATAGGGTGCCATCCTTATACTTAAATGAAAATTGTTATTATACGTGAATTTGATAAGTGGCAACAGATCATCCTAACTTCCTCGATGGTCTAAGACACATGCTCTCATCAAGTCTTCTAACGATTGAATCATTCTTTCCGTTTGTCCATTGGTTTGAGGATGATACACTGAACTTAAATGTAACTTGGTTCCCAGTGCTTGATATAGACTTCCCCAGAAATGTGAAGTGAACTTCGGATCTCGATCTGAAACGATATTTGAAGGTACACTATGAAGTCTGATCACTTCCTTGATATAAAATTCGGTTAACTTTTCTACAGTATAATTGATCTTAACAGGTAACAAATGTGATGATTTCGTTAGTCTGTCAACGATCACCCAAATTGAATAAAAACCTTTGGAAATTCTCGTTAAACTTACTACAAAATCCATCGATATGCTATCCCACTTCCATTCAGGTACCTCTAACTATTTAAGCATTCCTCCAGGTCGTTGATGTTCTACCTTTGCTTTCTGACAAGTCAAACATGATGCAACGTACTCCGCAACTTGATTTTTCATGCCTAGCCACCAAAACCTTTGTTTTCAATTTTGATACATCTTAGTTGATCCAGGATGAATACTTAACTTACTCTTGTGTGATTCTTCAAGAATCATCTTCTTCATCTCAGAATTGTCAGGTACACAGACTCGTCCATTGCACCTTAAGATGTGATCTGATCCTAAACTAAATTCTGTAGAATTTCCTTGCTCCATTAACTCTTTCTTCTTCTTTAAGATACGCATCAACAAATTGTTGTTCTCAGATCTCTTCCATTAATCCACTAGAGATCTTGATCATTTCCAAACTAATTTTCTTTTGACTTACTTCCATAATTAAGTTGAGATCACGAAACTTTTCAATTAATTCGAGTTCCTTTACCATCATAGCTGAGATATGAATGGCCTTCCGACTCAGTGCATCCACTACAACGTTCACCTTTCCAGGATGATATTGTAAAGTGAAGTCGTAATCCTTTAGAAACTCCATCCATCGTCTCTGTCTCATGTTAAGCTCCTTTTGATCAAATAGGTATTTCAGACTCTTGTGGTCACTAAAGACATCAAACTTAGCTCCATACAAGTGGTGTCTCCATATCTTTAATGTAAAAACCACAGTAGCTAACTCCAGATGATGCGTCGGATAATTTCGCTCATGAGTCGTTAACTGACGTGACGCATAAGATACCACTTTTTGGTGTTGCATTAACACACAACTTAAACCTTGATGCGAAGCATCATAATATACTTCGCAGGGTTCATTCGGTTCAGGAAGTATTAACATCGGTGAGGTTGTCAAACGTTCATTTATCTTTTGAAAACTTTCCTCGCATTTGCTAGTCCACACAAAAGGTTGATCCTTCATCGTAAGTTGAGTCAACAACGCTACTATCTCGGAAAAATCTTCGATAAATCTCTGGTAATACCCCTAAACCGACAAAGCTGTGAATTTGTCACCGTCTTTGGCCTTTCCCAATAAAGTACTGCTTCTACATTTGCAGGATCGACGATGATTCCTTCCTTGGTAATCACATGTCCTAAGAATTTCACTTCTTCGAGCCAAAACTCGCACTTAGACAGTTTTGCATACAACACCTTCTCGCGTAGTGAGACACCCCGTTGTGCCCCATTGTATTATTACATTAAAACCTTAATATTTATTTACTTAATCGCGCACTTATCGTTGAAAATACGTAAAAATTAAAACTTAATTAATAATCATATAACTTCTGCAAATATAAAACACTCCAAAGTTATATTACATAAATACACACATAATTATCCTTATTTTATACAATACTGTTTAGGGTATCCTCTCAGTAGGATCCCGCACGGTACTTATTTATACAAACTGCTTATAACTAGCAGAAAATAAAAATGTCTTTTATGACTCACTGGCCCTAAACTTACTACACTATACTATTAGGATCCGTAACTTGTTCTCCAGTGTTAGCCTCATACGGAGTGTCATCCAACTCCTCAGCAACCTCCGTTTCATACAGGGTTCCATCAATCTCCTCAGCAACATATTCTTCCATCGGGTCTTTTAACGTAGTAAAGTAGACGTACACAAAAATACAGAAATAGGGAGATAAGAAACAGTTCTATCATCATAAGCAGAAAAGATTCATAGCATATAATACAATAATAGTCACGAACATGCATCACTCACAATGTACAATCATCCATACTTAATAACATCATCCTGTACCCTCCAACTCATGCAACTAAACCTTTATGTTGACGTGGCCACCACTAATCCTATCACACATCCCTCGTTAGGAATGTCAGTCAGTCGTCCAAGTGACGCGTCCCCAACGCCAGTGCACATTCTCATCCATGGTGAGAATGCTCATGCAAAGCAATGACACTATAGCTGCACAGTACCGTTGGTGCACATCCTGGTTCTCTCTCTCATCTCTATCAAGGGTGCTCATACATAGCAATGACACTATAGTTGCACAACTTAACTTCTAATTTGGAACGGTCCACGAGAACTTCAGACCTCGTGTATCTCAAATACACAGTTATGATCAACAATGCAACATATTATTCTCACCGAATTTTGTCAATAACAACCTAGTGCCTCAAGCTTTCCTCATAACCTCCACTTACATGCTATATCACATCATTTCTATAAAATAATAGCGAGACACCTCTAATTCATATTCAAAACTCTCAACCAAACAAAATACCTCCGAGTAAATATATCTTTAATTAAAATCAAATAAGCAATTTATCAAACCAGACAGATCATGCCTAACACAATAATCAATAAAATTTTCAAACACAAAAATAAACGTCACAATCAGTAGAATACCTCAACTAGCGGATCACAAGCAGTCAAAAGTAAATAATTCAGACATCCTTAAATATGAATAATTAACCTACGGCGATAAACCTACAATTCCCAAATCGTCATTGGTATTATGGAAAAGTTTCCAATACAATTTTGGTATTGTCGATTACTCGACCACTAGTAGGGTTTCGGTCGCCCTACACCATTATTATAAATTATATACTACTTATCGGTAATGACGATGGGTGCTAGGTTCAAACAAATCTAAATATGACCATATGGTGCTAGGTTCGGCCAAGTCATAAAAATAAGGCTAGGGTTATTTACTTAATCCAATCTTTTAGATACTAATTCCCAAAGTATTAACTAGCATAGATTAAGTGTTAATAGTTAAGATTGTAAAACATAATCCTTAAACCAACTAGGTTAGGGTTTCGGCCTCAATGAGCAAAATAGGTTAGAAATTCCTTTTTCTTACAAACTCTCGGATCTATAACCTACACACCTTAGTTTGTTCATACAAATCATGATCTAGTTAAAGATTGAAGAAAACTTATTTTGCTCACATGAACACAAATTCAGTCAAGGCTAGAAAATAGGGCTAGGAATTTCTTTTGATTTCAAGTTTCTAGTAATAACAACTATATGTAATAAAGAGTAAAGATCAAGTGTCATATTGTAAAAATTGAACAAAACTTCCTTTGTCTAAAAATATATAGATTCGGCCTTCAATAGATAGATAGGAAGGAAAATGATTTTGATTACATACTCTTAGATGATGATAGTAGAGGACATATTAAGATCATAGAAATTGGTTTCACATTAAAATTATTTTTCTACAATTTTCTAGAAATATTTAAAATTCTAGATCTAAGAATGAAAAACTCATGAAAACTTGATGACCATGACTTGGAAACAAGAAAATCAATGAAGAACATGATGTTTATTTATCAAGAAGAGTAAGGTATACCTCTTAGATGTTGGAAAATTGAAAAGAATGGATCAAGTCCTTCACAAAATTCTTGAAGTGTTCTTGAGAAAAGTGAGAGAAAATGAAGAAAATGAAGAAGATGAAGAGAATGAAGGTGTGAGTGAAGGGGCTGCGGTTTTGTGGTATATATAGGCTATATCTTAGGCCTTGTTTGGTTTATTAGATGTTGGATTAATAGCTTTTGTGATTATTTAATTAATATAAGCTTAACCAATGTTAATAATTAACTTAACTAGGGTTATTTTGCTAACTATGGTTAATAAATATGTGGCTCACATTTAGTGGAGGGTGTCTCTGATTTTAGACCACATAAACTATCCGTGTTTCCTTAACCATGGTTAAAATCTAACTTAACTTTGGTTAGGTCAAGCTAAAAGGGCATTTTGGTCATTTTGCCTAAATTTACATTTAATGCTTCATAAATGCTTGGTGAGTCATGGTGACGACTCACCCCATGACTCAGCTCCTGCGGTGGCCGGTTTTGTCTTTGCACCTTCTTTCTTGACTCCGTCTGTTCCCCGATTAGGGTTTTACGCCCGTAAAAAAGCGTAATATTTCGTTTTCGACTGAAAAATTTCAAACTAACCAAACTCGTTGGAAATATGATTTAAATATAAACCATTTCGTTCACGAGTCAAAATTAGGTTTTCTGATCATTAAAATCTTACTTTCAGTGAAAACACCGATTGTTTTCCGTCCGAACTTTTACCAAAATTCGTTCGAATAAACATAATATTTTATTTCTGATGAGAAATTTGGAAAGTAGACTTCCTCATTGACAAAATATAAAAAATCTACAAATTTCAGTTTTTGGGCCAAATTAGGGTTTTCTGTCAGTATAAAATTATACTGTCAGTAAAAAAAACAGACCGGTTTCCGTCTGAGTTATAAACCCAAATTTTAACCAGAGCTTTCTACCGTAGAGTAAGTTCCAGATATGATTTTGTTTTCTTCAAAATCATTTCCTAAGTCTCAATTAAAAATATAAATAAATATATTTTTTACTGTTAAAACAACGTAACTAAAAACAGGCTGTTACATTACTACCCCTCTTGAAAAAAATTCCGTCCTCGGAATTTACATACCTCAGAAAAGATCTGGATATCGTTGTTGCATATATGCTTCACGTTCCTAAGTAGCATCTCCAGTAGTTTCATCCCATATGACCTTAACCAAAGGAATTTGTCTACCGTGAATTTCCTTAATCTCTCTATCTGCTATCCTTACAGGTAGAGCCTCATACTCTAGATTCTCTCGCAGTTGTATAGTCAGAATCAATAACATGTGAAGGATCGGGATAATATTTTCTCAACTGAGAAACGTGAAAGACAACATGAAGGTTAGCAAGGTTAGGTGGTAAAGCAATATGATAAGCTATTGGACCAATCCTTCGAAGAATCTGGAAAGGTCCGATGAATCTAGGAGTAAGTTTTCTAGTTTTGATAGCCCTTCCAATTCCGGTCTTCGGAGTGACTCTCAAAAACACGTGATCACCCTCCTGGAATTCTAAAGGTCTCCATCTCTTGTTACTGTAGCTCCTTTGCCTATCCTGTGCTTCATTCATCTTTTCCCTTATCTTCATAACTTGTTCCATAGTCTATTGCACCACATCTGGACCCAAGACTTGATTTTCACCAATCTCATACCAACATAACGGGGTCCTACACTTCCTACCATACAAAGCCTCATATGGTGCCATCCCTATACTACTGTGAAAACTATTGTTGTAAGTAAATTCAATCAATCGCAAGAACTCCTCCCAACTGCCAGTGTGTTCCAAAACACAAGCACTTAAAAGATCCTCCAATGATTGAATCGTCCTTTCTGACTGTCCATCTGTTTGGGGGATGATAAGCAGAACTCATCCTCAACTTGGTACCTAAAGCATTGTGCAGCTGTTTCCAAAATCTAGATGTAAATCTAGGATCTCGGTCTGAGACAATGCTCGATGGCACACCATACAACCTAACAACTTCTTTGATGTAGATTTGGGTCAACTTCTCCAAACTATAGCTTTCACCCATAGGTAAGAAGTGAGCAGACTTCGTCAACCTATCAATGATAACCCAAATCGCATCATGTCTCTTAGGAGTTCGTGGTAATCCAACCACAAAATCCATAGCTATGCTATCCCGTTTCCATTGTGGGATATCTAATGATTACAATAAACCCGCCGGCTTTTGATGCTCTATCTTAGCCTTCTGACACACCAAGCAAGATAAAACATACTCTGCTACCTCTTTCTTCATTCTCGTCCACCAAAACAATTCCTTTAAATCCTGATACATTTTAGTAGATCCAAGATGAATACTCAACTTAATCTTATGTGCTTCTTCTAATATCACCTTCCTAAGTTCTAAATCCTCTGGCACACATATTCTATCCCTAAACCTCAGTGCACCATTTGTTCCTCTACTAAACTCAGAAATCTTACCCTCATCTATACCTCTACTTATCTCCTGTAGATATAGATCTTGAACCTGTTTATCCTTAAGATCTCTCATAAAATCACTACTAATAGTGATCATACCTAAGCAAATTTTATCCTCAACCAACTCCATTCCTAAGTTCAAATCTCTGAACTGTTCCAGTAATTCCAACTCTTTAACCATCATCGCGGATACATGCAATGATTTCCTACTCAAGGCATCCACTACCACATTCGCCTTCCCAGGATGGTATAGTAATTCAAACTCATAATCTTTGATAAACTCCATCCATCTTCGCAGTCTCATATTCAACTCCTTTTGGTCGAACAGATACTTCAGACTTTTATGGTCACTGTAAACATTAAATTTTGCTCCATACAAAAAGTGTCACCATATCTTTAATGCGAACACTATGGCTGATAACTCCAAATCACGAGTCGGGGAGTTCCTCTCATGAATTCTCAACTGTCGGGAAGCATAAGCCATAACTCTTCCCTATTGCATTAGAACACAACCTAAACCTAGGCATGATGCATCACAGTATACGTCAAACTGTCCTAATGGATCAGGTAAAGTCAACACAGGTGATGTAGTCAACCTTTCCTTCAGCTTTTGGAAACTCTGCTCACAGTTGTCCGTCCATACAAAAGCTGTATTTTTCCTCATCAACTGCATCATAGACAACGCAATCTTTGAGAAACCCTCTATAAACCTCCGATAATATCCAGCTAACCGTAGAAAACTTTGTACTTCACTCACTAACTTAGGCCGTTCCGATTTAAGAACTGCCTCAACCTTTGTTGGATCTACTGCTATACCTTCCTTGTTGATCACATGTCCAAGAAATTGGACTTCTTCTATCCAAAACTCACACTTGGAAAGTTTAGCATAAAGCTACCTATCCTTCAGAACTTGCAGCACCACCCACAAATGTTTCTCATGATCTTCACATGTACGAGAATAGATAAGGATGTCGTCGATGAACACAACAACAAACTTATCAAGGAACGGTCTAAATATCCTGTTCATATAATCCATGAACACTGTTGGCACGTTAGTCACACCGAACGGCATAACTAAATACTCATAATGTCCATACCTTGTCCTAAAAGCTGTTTTGAGTATATCTTCCTTCCTTACTCTAATCTGATGGTATCCAGATCTCAAATCAATCTTGGAAAATGCTGCTGCTCCTTTCAATTGATCCATCAGATCATCTATCATAGGCAACAGATACTTATTCTTAATTTTTACCTTGTTCAACTGTCTATAATCCGTGCACAACCTAGCACTTCCATCTTTCTTCTTAACAAACAACATCGGAGCTCCCCATGGTGAAACACTCGGTCTTATGAACTCTTTTCCCAACATGTCATCCAACTGTTTCTTTAACTCCGTCAATTCTATAGGTGACATCTGATAAGGAGCCATAGATATAGGTCCTGTCCCTGGTACAAGGTCTATGGTGAATTCCACTTCTCGCTCTGGTGGCAAACCTAGAACGTCGGGAGGGAAAACTTCAGGAAACTCTCTCACAATAGGCATAGAATCTATACTAGGAGTCTGATTAGTTTCCATCACGAACAACATCACGTACTGTCGAGAATCGTCACTTCTCATGGATACTCCTTCATTGGCAGAGACTATACTAGAAGACTCAAGAAATGATATGGTCTTACTAGAACAATCTAGCATTACATGGTTAGTCCAAAGCCAATCCATGCCAAGAATAACATCTATCTGTTGCATAGGCAAACAGACAAGGTCGGGACACTGTAAACAAACAGACATAGTAGTCAAAGGATTACTAGTTGGAGTAGATACAGTAAGGGTATAAGGTAAATGAGAAACAGTTAATTTTAATTGATCCACACACTCATACGAAATAAATGAACGTGTATCGCTTGAGTCAAATAACACATACGAGAGTCTACCAGCTATCAAACACATACCTTGTATAAGATCGGCAGATTGAGAGGATTCAGCTCCCCTCACGGTAAACACTTTTCCAGTGGCCTGAGGTCTTGCTCCCTGTCGTCCTGCTGTTGTGACTCCTCTTCCAGCTCCACCCCTATTGCCTCCATTTCCTCTACCTGCAGCTATCGACTGTTGCCTAGCCTGCTGTCTGCAATCTTGGGCCATATGACCTATTTTCCCACATTGAAAACAACTAGGTCGCTCCATGCAGTCTCTAAGATAATGCAGCCCTCCGCATCTGAAACAAGTTAAGCCTTGCTGCTGTTGACCAGCTCTAACCACTGGTGCTGGTGCTGGTGTCTGCACTGGTCGGGCATATGGTCTCTGTCTCCATTGAGAGTTACTACCTCCTCTTCTCTGAAAACCCGGTCGAGTAGGACCTCCAATCCTCAGTTGTTTCTGCTCATTAGCCAGCCTCTAATCTATACTTTTGATCGCACTGCATCTTTCCACCAGCTCTGGAAAACTCTGGATATCGAGAGATACTATAGCCCTCTGGAGTTCATGTCGGAGTCCTTCCTCAAACCTTCTACATTGCCAATCTTCATCTGGGAATCTCTGATAAAATTCGGAATACTTAATGAGAGCCTCAAATCGTGATGCATAATCACCAACAGTCATGTTGCCTTGTTTGAGACTCATGAATTCCCTTTCTTTCTCGCATCGAACTAGACGCGGAAAATACTTCTCAAAGAGGCAGTCACCAAACATCTACCAGCTGATAAATCTGCCTTCGGCTTCCAGTAATCTTCACTTGCCTCTCCACCAAGACTTTGCTCCTCCAGTTAGCATGAAGGCAGCATACGTCACTTTCCTATCCTCTCTACAGCACATGGTATCGAATATCTTCTCGATCTCTTGTACCCACCATTCCGCCTTCTCTGGATCATAATCTCCTCAGAATTGGGGTGGCTTCCCTTTCAGGAAAGTAGTCATTCCGACATCTTCAACTGCTGCAACTCTCCTTTGATTCTGTTGTTCCTGCTGCTCTTTGTTCATCTGCAGCATCTTAGCATTCTGTTGTGTTTGTAATAATAAAGCAGTAACTATGTTTTTCATGGTATATTGAGTCCTAGACGACTCTTCTCCACTTCCGGTATGATTATTTTCCATATTGTCAGCTCCAACAATTCTTTCAGGAGTTCTGTCACCACTATCGATCGGACGTCCTCTTCCACGAGCCATGATTCTGTAAAAGAAATCATTTGTGCTTATCAGTATGACATATAATACCACATAGACAAGTATATAAATACCATATGCCATACTAATGTTAATTATCGCTTCGGATTCAGACACACTACCCAACTTCTAAGCATAGTTAAAATCCGATGTGGACTCAACTTGACACGACCAATAATAACATCCTTGACCTCATAGTCCGATTAGAATCGAACTGCTCTGATACCACCAAGTGAGACACCCCATTGTGCCCTATTGTATTATTACATTAAAACCTTAATATTTATTTACTTAATCGCACGCTTATCGTTAAAAATACGTAAAAATTAAAACTTAATTAATAATCATATAACTTCTGCAAATATCAAACACTCCAAAGTTATATTACATAAATACATACATAATTATCCTTATTTTATACAACATTGTTTAGGGTATCATCTCAGTAGGATCCAGCATGGTACTTATTTATACAAACTGCTTATAACTAGCGGAAAATAAAAATGTCTTTTATGACTCACAGGCCCTAAACTTACTAACTATACTATTAGGATCTGAAACTTGTTCTCTAGCATTAGCCTCATACGGAGTGTCATCCAACTCCTCAGCAACCTCCATTTCATACAGGGTTCCATCCATCTCCTCAGCAACATATTCTTCCATCGGGTCTTTTAACATAGTAAAGTAGATATACACAAAAATACAGAAATAGGGAGATAAGAAACAGTTCTATCATCATAAGCGGAAAATATTCATAGCATATAATACAATAATAGTCACAAACATGCATCACTCACAATCTACAATCATTCATACTTTATAACATCATCCTCTACCCTCCAACTCATGCAACTAAACCTTTATGCTGACGTGGCCACCACTAATCCTCCCACACATCCCTCGTTAGGAATCTCAGTCAGTCGTCCAAGTGATGCACCCCCAACACCGGTGCACCTTCTCATCCATGGTGAGAATGCTCATGCAAAGCAATGACACTATAGCTGCACAGTACCGTTGGTGCACACCCTGGTTCTCTTTCTCATCCCTATCAAGGGTGCTCATGCATAGCAATGACACTATAGTTGCACAACTTAACTTCTAATTTGGAACGGACCACGAGAACTTCGGACCTCGTGTATGTCAAATACACGGTTATGAACAACAATGCAACATATGATTCTCACTGACTTTTATCAATAACAACCTAGTGCCTCAAGCTTTCCTCATAACCTCCACTTACATTCTATATCACATCACTTCTATAAAATAACAACGAGGCACCTCTAATTCATATTCAAAACTCTCACCTAAACAAAATACCTCCGAGCAATATATATCTTTACTTAAAATCAACTAAGCAATTTATCAAACCAGGCAGATCATGCCTAACACAATAATCAATAAAATATTCAAACACAAAAGTAAACGTCACATGCAGTAGAATACCTCAAACAGCGGATCACAAGCAGTCAAAAGTAAATAATTCAGACATCCTCAAATATGAATAATTAACCTAAGGCGATAAACCTACAATTCCCAAAATGTCATTGGTATTACAGAAAAGTTTCCAATACGATTTTGGTATTATCGATTACTCGACCACTAGTAGGGTTTAGGTCGCCCAACACCATTATTATAAATTATATAATACTTATCGGTTCCAATGATGGAATGATTCTTTCTCCCACCTAAGTTACCACCGGAACCACGAAATCGATGATCCTTGATATCCCGCCACGAGTTACCAAAACCACCTTCAACCAAGTCAACAAATTAACAAATTAATCAAACAAATCTAAATATGACCATATGGTGCTAGTTTCAGTCAAGTCCTAAAAATAAGGCTAGGGTTATTTTCTTAATCCAATTTTTTAGATACTAATTCCCAAAGTATTAACTAGCATAGATTAAGTGTTAATAGTTAAGATTGTAAAACATAATCCTTTAACCAACTAGGTTAGGGTTTCGGACTCAATGAACAAAATAGGTTATAAATTCCTTTTTCTCACAAACTCTTGGATCTATAACCTACACACCTTAGTTAGTTCATACAAATCATGATCTAGTTAAAGATTGAAGAAAACTTATTTTGCTCACATGAACACAAATTCGGTCAAGGCTAGAAAATAGGGCTAGGAATTTCTTTTGATTTCAAGTTTCTAGTTATAACAACTATAGGTATTAAAGAGTAAAGATCAAGTGTCATATTGTAAAAATTAAACAAAACTTCCTTTGCCTAAAAATATATAGATTCGGCCTTCAATAGATAAATAGGAAGGAAAGTGATTTTGATTACATACTCTTAGATGATGATAGTAGATGACATATTAATATCATAGAAATTGGTTTCACATTAAAATGATTTTTCTATAATTTTCTAGAAATATTTGAAATTCTAGATCTAAGAATGAAAAACTCATGAAAACTTGATGATCATGACTTGGAACCAAGAAAATCAATGAAGAACATGATGTTTATTTATCAATAAGAGTAAGGTATACCTTTTAGATGTTGGAAAATTGAAAGGAATGGATCAAGCCCGTCACAAAATTGCTTGAAGTGTTCTTGAGAAAAGTGAGAGAAAATGAAAAAAATGAAGAAGATGAAGAGAATGAAGGTGTGAGTGAAGGGTCTGCGGTTTTGTGGTATATATAGGCTATATCTTAGACCTTGTTTGGTTTATTAGATGTTGGATTAAGAGCTTTTGTGCTTATTTAATTAATATAAGCTTAACCATAGTTAATAATTAACTTAACTAGGGTTACTTTGCTAACTATGGTTAATAAATATGTGGCTTACATTTAGTGGAGGGTGTGACTGATTTTAGACCACATAAACTAACCATGGTTCATTATCCATGGTTAAAATCTAACTTAACTTTGGTTAGGTTAAGCTAAAAGGGCATTTTGGTTATTTTACCTAAATTTACATTTAATGCTTCATAAATGCTTGGTGAGTCATGGTGGTGACTCACCCCATGACTCAGCTCCTCTGGTGGTCGGTTTTGTCTCTGCACCTCCTTTCTCGACTCCGTCGGTTCCCCGATTAGTGTTTTACGCCCGTAAAAAAAGCGTAATATTTCGTTTTCGACTGAAAAATTTCAAACTAACCAAACTCATTGGAAATATGATTTAAATATAAACCATTTCATTCATGATTCAAAATTAGGTTTTCCGATCATTAAAATCTTACTATCAGTGAAAACACCGATTGTTTTCCGTCCGAACTTTTACCAAAATTCGTTCGAATAAACATAATAGTTTATTTCTAATCAGAAATTTGGAAAGTAGACTTCCTCACGTACAAAATATAAATAATCTACAAATTTCAGTTTTCAGGCCAAATTAGGGTTTTATGTCAGTATAAAATTATATTGTCATTAAAAAAACGCAGACCGGTTTCCGTTTGAGTTTTAAACCCAAATTGTAACCAGAGCTTCCTACCATAGAGTAATTTCCAGAGATGATTTTGTTTTCTCCAAAATCATTTCCTAAGTCTCAGTTAAAAATATAAATAAATATATTTTTTTACTGTTAAAACAACGTAACTAAAAACAGGCTGTTACACGTAGGATTCGTAGGACTTGTTGTAAATGTTCTTCATGTTTCTCATGACTCTTAGAGTAAATGAGAATATCATCGATGAACATGACGATGAACCTTTGAAGAAACGGACGAAAAATTTGATTCATGTAGTCCATGAAGATAGCAGGTGCATTCGTCACTCCAAAAGGCATTACAAGATACTCGTAATGTCCATAACGGGTTCTGAAAGCAGTCTTTGGTATATCTTCTATCTTTACCCTAATATGATGATAACTCGTCCTTAAGTCGATCTTTGAGAACACAACATCTCCTCGCAGTTGATCCATCATATCATTTATAAGTGGTATAGGATACTTATTCTTGATTGTTACTTTGTTGAGTTGTCGAAAATCCACATAAAGTCTCGAACCTCCGTCCTTCTTTCTTACTAAAAGAACTGGTGCTCCCCACGGGGAAACACTCAGTCGTATAAACTGTTTTGACAAAAGATCCTCCAGTCGAGCTTTCAACTCAGCAAGTTCTGTAGGTGACATCCGATTCGGAGCGATAGAAATTGAACCGGCTCCTGGAACTAGGTCGATGAAGAATTCAATATCTATGACTAGTGGCAAACCTGGAACATCATTCGGAAACACATCCGGAAACTCTCTCACTACAGGCACCATACTCAAATCAATCTCCCCCTCAACTTCTAAGCTAGATTAAAGCAGGTATCCCTGATCTCCTTCTTTCGAAGAAGTTCTTACTTGGTTGGAAGATAAAAATCAAGAAATCTCAGGATCAGGAAAAACTAAAGTTTTATGCGCACAATCTAAAAGGATATATTTGGAAGATAACCAATCCATGCCTAGAATCATATCTAATTGTAAAGGCAAGCATATCATATTAACATGAAAATGTATATCCTGAATAACAATAGGACAGTTCAGACATATAGAATTCACAATAACTGGTTCAGCAGTTGGGGTTGAAACAATCAAATCATACGACAGAGAAGAAATAGACAATTTCAGATGTCTCACATAATCCATTGAAATAAAAGAATGAGTTGCACCTGAATCGAAAAGTATAGTTAAAAGATCACCAGTTATGTCGCAACTACTCTGTATGAGATCATCAGAATTTGAAGCTTCTGCACCACTCATGGTGTAAACTCTTCTCTTAGCCATCGGTTTATTGGTCTTTGAATTGTTGGGAACTGGTACAGACCTCTGAGTATTGCAATCCTTTTCCATGTGCCCTATCTGTCCACACTTAAAGCACTACACTCCCTTTAGCTGACAGTTTTCAGTGATATGGTTTATACTTCCACACTTGAAACATTTCTGAAGTTGGCCTTGGCTTTGGTTCTTTTGACCTCCACTACCGTACGCAGAAGCGACAGGACGATAAGATTGTTGCTTTTGATTATTTCCTGGTGGTCGGAAATATAGTTTCCTCAGAGCTTGTCTTCCTCTTTGATTCTGAAACTGATTCTTGAATCGAGATGGTCCTTCGACATTAGCTCGGTTATCTCTTTCCTTTCTCATTAGCGATAACACAGACTCCTTAATTTTGAATCTTAAACCTCCCTGAAATTTCTCACATTTCCATCCCTTATCCGGTTGAGCTTGGAAGAAACGGAAATACTTGGCGACTGATTCAAACTTCTCTGCATATTCCCCAACATACAGTTCCCTCTGTTACAGATGCAGAAACTCTTGTTCTTTCTTGACTCTGGCACTCTGAGGAAAATACTTGTCCAGAAATGCATTTCGGAGCACATTCCAAGTTATTTCCTAGTTGTCCGCGGCTAACAGTTGTCTAGTGCCCTTCCACCAATACTCTGCATCTCCCAAGAGTATAAAGGTAGCATATGAAACTTTTACTCCTTCAGGGCTATGGATAAGCTCAAAAATATTCTCCAGCTCTTGTATCCATAGATCAGCCTTCTCAAGATCAGCATACCTAGGAAACTATGGCAGATTTTGACGTCGAAAAGTAGTCAAACCTCTGGCCTCAACAACTTGCTCAGCTCGGATTTGATCTGTTTGATTATGTGCAGCCATAGTAGCTGTCTGTAGTACGATGGAAGCTACACCATTTGCCATAGCTTGTGCTGCTTGATCCATCCTACCAGTACCATCATAGTTTCCCCATAAATTACCACGACTGCCAACACGACTGCCTCTACGGCCCCTTCCACGATCGCTTCCACATCCACGTCCACCTTCTGGTTCCCTAGCTGACCTACAAGCAAAAATCAGATAGACTACAACCAGAAAATGAAACATATACTTACTAGTTACACACATTACTTCTAAGAAGCAATTCAACCAAGTCTCAATCAGAGATCACACAACATAAACATAACATACCTGTTCCCAAAGATTATCGAAAGACTCGACCAACTCTGATAACACTAATGTAACACCCTCCTTGGTGCTACATGGTTAACTCGTTGAGGAAAATAAAACTTAAAACAAAATGGCTAGTTACTTTCAGAAAATAAATTTTCAAGTTACTTAGCCTTACCCAAAAACGGTTATGATTTTTTTCTCCTTTCGATATAAACAAACATCAGATATATATATATGCATCATCATAACATTTACATCTGGACCTTTATACAAACAGGTCATTTCCCAAAGCCATACATAAATAAAATAAAGACATAACTATAACGTAGCGGTAGTCTGGAACCACGACTCAAAAAGAACGGCTCTCAGTAGCTAAATATACAGACTGATGAAATACCACTACCTCAAAAATGGAAACAAAAAAGTCCTACAGCTGGTCACCTAGTGGAAGCCGTTGAGAAGACCACCATGGTCCTCACCAACTGTAAGGGTATCCTATGCGGGTACCTCTACTCCCGCTTTGGCAGCGAGGTCCACCACATCATCCATAGGACGATACTTTGGTGCCTCCTTATCCTTCTGAGGGTCCTCCTCGATCTCGTCATTTATCCATGGTACCAAAATCAGAGGGGCTGGAGGTGTAAGTGATGCCGCGTCCTGGAACTGCTGGACGAGTGGAGGCTGATGCACCAGATCTCCCTGAGCTACTAGAGCTTCCAACAGTAAACACATCGGTGGTAATGGAACCTCCACAGTCTGTGTAATATGAGTATGTCGCTGTGGTCCAGCTGCATGTGTACCTTCAGTGACACAAACCGGGCCTGTAAATGTCGCGTTGCGGGCTCCCGGGTTTATCACCCATGCACCTCCATCGTCTACGTCATCAAACATCAGGGACATGATCCCAGAATATGACAGATCCCCCGTGTGGTTCCTCTGTACCCGAATATATAGATATATATATATATATATATATATATATATATATATATATATATATATATATATATATATATAATGACACAATAGAAACCCAACAAGAAATAACACAAGGGTGAGATACCGACAAATGAGTTATATCATGATACATACATGCGCGACACACAAATAAACATCATATACATTTTCAAGAAAATCATAATATTCTAAACAATGGGATTCATACCCGACAGTCATCGCGATTTTGTAAAAATGTATGACACTTCAACACCCATCATCTAAATTTTGATATTTATTCTCCGGAGGTCCTAACTTCCCTTCTTCGAGCAGAATAAGGCACAATAATCCCCATAACACAATTGTTTCGTGTTGGGTCGGTCTCTTAATTTAGGTCTGATCCCCAATTGTTCAAGAGTATCACATCTCACCTAAATAATATTAAATAGTTCCCTATTGTGTACATCCGTGCGGGGTAACCGAGTTCCACGACCCGAGATTGCAAAGCCCCAGGCATTCCCTGGATTTCGAGCCCGATGTCCCTAATAGACCCAAGAACATATCTTTGGTCCGTAACTATCCAATTTGTCAATCCACCCTTTGTGAATTGTAGCTCGTACACAATGGCACGTCTGCCAAAATGGCACATATGCCAGACTATGCATGTAAACCAGTTGTTTTCGTCGTTTTTCTTTGTCGTTCGTTCTTTCTTTGTCGAGTCTCAAAGCTCACGACTACCTTTACTAAAGTATTAAATTCATTTCACCACCAGCGTAAGATTTTTAAAATCTGTGACTTATAATTTCTTTCTCATATGAACACTATCCCGACGTCTCGACAATCTAGGTCCTTATCTTTTTCCTCAATATTTCCCATAGGAACACTGGGCCGATATCTCGGCAATCTAGGTCCTTATCTCTTTCCTCAATTCCCTTTCAACATAATTTTCGTTCTGTGAAACACAAATACCAAAAACAAAACTCTGAAACTTATCCAAGTTTAGCGGAAGTGTTTTTCGCTGATTTAAAATCCTTTTGCAGAAAATATTTTCCGTTGAAATTTGTTTATGAAACGTTAAATCACAACGAAATTCATTTTTCCTCAAATTCATTTTCTTCTTAAATTTCTTTCTCGAAAATCCATCAAATCCTTAAAATCATTTCTAACCCATTTCTGTCCAGAGTAATAAAACCGTTTCTCATAATTTCACCGTAAAACACTTTTCTAAATTATTATTTTTTGTTTAGAATAAAATCATTTATAAATCAAATGACATTTTCTTTTACAAAAATATTTTCACCATCAATATTAATGTATTTTTGAAACTTAATTTATTTTAATTACTATTTATTTTATTTTTGAATTTATTTTGGAAAAATTAACGTAAACGAAATTTTTTCATGGTTTCGTCCTCACTGTCACTCATTAACTTACTTTTTCACCAAAAGCTCATTAAATATTATTATTTTCCACGTTTTCTTCTACTTCCATATTTCAAAACCCTTAAGTTTCTCCTCAACCTTTTTAAAGTTTTATTCTCAATTATAATTGAGCACTGACCATTGTCAGACTTTCAGTCAATAATTCAAATAACAGTTAATCCATACATCACAGTTATGAATCCATCACAGTAATCACATGCTTTCATAGATAACATTAAAATTCACATAAACAAATACTTAATAATTAAATCAAACACCGCATATTTACCACGAATAAATTATATACGATGGACTAATAGCATATAGTTATCAAAAACCCCTCAGGTAAACTCCCCTTACCTTTGGAATTTCGGTTTCTCCTTGAAATAGCCTATTGGAATTTTTGTTTGCTTCTCACAACACAATACAACACACTATCAATTAATCCTTCACAACAAAGCATAAAACAAGTTAAAATTGAAACAAAAACCATCTAACCTCTAGGGTTAGGGTTCGACCAACACCAAGAAAATAGGCTAGGGATCTCAAAATTTTTCAAGCTTCTAGATCTCAAAAATAGAGGTATTAGAGAAGTAAGATCAAATGTCATAACACTTAAAACATTTTTCTATGATATTCTTGAATTAAATGAAGAAAATCATGAAAAATGGAAACTTGATGAAATAGGCAAGAATGAAAGGAAACAAGTAATTGGTAGAGTATTCCTACTCTTAGACTACAATAGGTTACCTCTTTTTTTTTTTTAATCAAAAGAAGTGTGCAAAAGCATCACTGCCAAGCAAGACATCCCAGCTAGGCTGGCACCTCAAGCAAAGCCAATCATCTGCAGCACACCCAATTTATTGATAAAAAAGAAGAAACAAGAAAAACAGAAACGTGGGGGGGCATTAACCTGACCCACAAAGTTAAGCAATTCTAAAAGTAGGAAGACTCATCCTATTTCTGCCAAAATCCTCTGATAAGAAGGAGGGCAATGAGCTCCACCAACAAAAACCATCAGGACGCAAACCAAAGTTGGCCAGCTTGTCAGCACAAGCATTACCCTCCCTATACAGATGAGAGCAAAAGAAGGACATATCCCTAGTAAGAGCAATACAGTTTAGCCACCTATTCCTTAGATGCCAAGGGACCATACCATTAGAGTTGAAGGCATTGATTACTAAAGAGGAGTCACATTCTAACCAAAGCTTCTTCCAACCATTCTTGTGAGCCAGTTCAATGGCAATAATAGCTCCAAGTAATTCAGCATGGAAAGCAAATGAGACACCAACATTGAGAGCAAAACAGCCAAGAAAAGAAGTGTTTCCCCCTCTGAAAATACCACCACAACCTGCCACACCTGGAGCTCCCTTAGCAGCGCCATCAGTATTTACTTTAATCCAATTGAAGCTAGGGGGCAGCCACGTAACTACTTTAATGGATGGGGCCTTCGAAAGGTTAACCTTGATGTTAAATTTCTTAAGGATCATCAACTGATGAACATTAGAGGAAAAGGAACCCTTACAAAACCTCCTGGCAAAGGAGACATTAGCAACAATTGCATTGCAAATGGCAACCACTGAGATTGACTTAGAATCAAATCTGATGTTGTTCCTACAATACCAAATGCCCCAAAGAGAGTAGCAGATGGCAGATAAAATTACCTCTTTAACCTGAGGGCACCATCCTTGGTTTAAAATTGAAAGGAGAGAATGGATTGAAAGAGTGTCAAGGTAGCAACCAAGGCAGCAACTCAACCACATCCAAACTCTACCAGCAAAGGGGCAGGAAAGAAAGAGATGGTCCGAAGTCTCATAACTACAGCCACAAAGGGAACACATGGAGACTACAATGCATCCTCTAGACCAGAGATGATCATCCGTTGGAACTTTGTTGTGGAGCAACCTCCATAGGAGAAAGGATTTTGAAGGGGGAATTGCCTTTGACCAGATCAACTTCCCCCAGGGGCAAGAAGACCCACCCGGATTTAAAAAACTATAAGCTTCCCTTGCAGATAGGCAACCAGAGTCAGAGTGCTTCCAAACTTTAAGATCAGGAGACTCAGAACAAGGAATAACCACTTTATCAATTTCAGCTATAACAGCAGGAAACCTGAGAGTAAGCTCTTGGGGGATACACCATTTCCTATCCCTGATGAAATCACTAACTGTGGCAGAAAGGGACTTATGCAGGAAGGCATGAATATTCATCATGTCGACAATTGGATTAGATAGCCAAGAATCACACCAAAAGTTAATGCTTCTTCCATCCCCTAAAAGCCAAGAGACATTGTCAAGAACAGTGGAGAGGAACCCTTTTAAACCAGACCAAATTGAGGAGGAAATGCTGTAGTTAATGAAGGATGCGTGCTTGAGCACTCTAGACCTTAGAAGGTTGGACCAATCCAAGTCTGAGGACATCAGTTCCCAGCATCTCTTAAGCATGAAGGCTTCATTAATAGATCTAAAGGACCTCAGTCCAAGGCCACCTGGACAGCAAACCTTTTTCCAAGCAACCGTGCAAATCTTCCTAGACTCAATGTTACCAGCCCAAATAAAGTTTCTTATGTACTGGTCTAGAAGCTTGAGGAGGGCAAGGGGCCAATAGTACACCTGGAAAGAGTAAATCAAAGAGCTTTGGACAACAGATTTTACCAATTCAACACGACCCATGATAGAGAGCATACTACCTTTCTAGGATGAGAGCTTTGTTTTAATCCTGTCCACCAAAGGCATGAAGTAGGCTTTCTTAGGTTTCCCTTTGAAAATGGGAACACCTAAGTAAACAAAAGGAAGATGGCCAGCTTTAAACCCCCAATTGTTAAACAAGACAGTCAGCCTAGATGACCTTGAAGAGCCAGCATAATAGGTTGATTTTTCCCTGCTGATAACCTGACCAGAGGCTTGAGCATAATGGGAGAACAAAGACATCAAGTTATCTAAATTCTTCTTTGTGCCTCTGCAGATAATGAGGATATCATCTGCATAAAGAACATGACTAGGGACATTGGAACCCCTTGGACCAGCTATAGGGAGCAGATTGTTATCTTGTACAAGCTTAGAGATATCTCTGCTAAGAACCTCCTCAGCAATGCAGAAAAGAAGAGGTGATAGAGGGTCACCTTGCCTCACTCCTCTCTTGCAGGAGAAAAAACCAACTGCTTTACCATTGACACTAATAGACAATTTTGCCGAATGGAGCACTACTTTCACCCAATTACAGAAGATAGGGTCAAAACCAAATTGGTGCAGCACTTTAAGAAGAAAATTCCAATCCAGAGTGTCAAAAGCCTTCCTAATATCAATCTTGAGAGCTATATTACCCCCAAAAGATCTCTTGTCCAACAGGTTGATAGCTTCAGAAGCAACACTGATACAGTCTGAAAGTTGCCTGCCTTTGATAAAGCCCCGCTGCTGGCTGGAAACAATTTTAGGAGCAATAATGGCCAATCTGTCAGCCAAGATCTTTGTGATTATTTTGAACTTAAAGTTGGCCAAAGCAATGGGTCTGTACTTATCAATGGAGTCAGCTTCCGGATACTTAGGGACCAACACCACCAAGTTGGAGTTGAAATTAGGGAGAAGCCATCCCTGCTTAAAGAACTGCAAGACAGCATTGCAAACATCATGACCAACAATCTCCCAGTAAGTTTGGAAGAAAAGACCACTGAAGCCATCTGGACCAGGAGCACCACTGGCATTCATTGAGAACACAGCATTCCTAATTTCCTCAATGGAAGGAAGATTAGTTAACATCAGATTATCAGCTCTATCAACACAATGAGGGATTACCTGTTCAATAAGTCCATTATCCTGGCAGAAGTTCTCAGAGGAGAAGAGAGTTGAGTAGAAGTCCAGTACATGAGCTTCTATGTCCGCAGGCTTGTCCAAGATAACACCATCCTTTCGCAGCATGGCTATACTTTTTGAAGACTGTCTAATCTTAGTAACTTTGTGGAAAAAGAGGTGTTTCTGTCCCCCTCAATATGCCAACTAACACGAGATTTTTCCTGCCAAAACATATTCTGCAGATGCAAAGCCTGATTCAAATTACCTTCAGCAGCTTTCTCTTTAAGAGATAACTCATCAGAGTAACCAGAGATGGCTATTTGGTTCTGAATGGCAGCCAAATCTGCTTTTGCCAGTTTTACTTTGTCATTAACATCCCCAAAATGCTCTTTATTCCAGCAGATCAGAATGCCTTTCAGGTGCTTTAATTTCTGGCTAAGTATGTACATAGGACAGCCAAGAATACCAATGTTCCAAGCATTAGAAATGACATTAAAACAGTCTTCATGCTCAGTCCAGATCTTCATAAATTTAAAGGAGGAGGGATGAGGTCCATCATGCTTATCAAGAGACAGCAAAATAGGATAATGGTCCGAGTGATTTCTGACTAGAGTGAAGCAGGAAAGATTAGTCCAGTGTGCTAGCCAGGCATCATTACAGCAGACTCTATCAAGCCTTCTTTCAGACCTAGCAGCACCACTTCTGCCATTACCCCAAGTGAAAAGGGCACCTTTGTTTTGCAGATGGATTAAATTACAATTATCAGACCATCTTTTAAAATCATTACAAGAGATCATGTTGGGGACCCCACGCCCTCTATGCTCATGAGATCCTAGAATAGCATTAAAGTCACCAATGCAGCACCATGCTCCAGCATGAGACTGCTGCAAACTTTCCAATTCACTCCAAAGCTGCCTTCTACTGGAGTAATCAGTGGAGGCATAAATTGCAGAGAAATATAAAGTCTGGTTGTCCAAAATTATGGAGAAAGAAACATTCTGAGAGGAAGCTGCAATAATGTTAGGAAATATAGACAATTTACAAATGCACCAAAGATTAGGTTTCAAGTTACCCCTACAGTTGATAAGAAATGAGCTTTGAGTTTAACCTTTGCCAAAACCGAGCAGGAAAATGATCCAAGAGTATCCAAGGTTCAGCAATAAACAAAAAGTCAGGGTTATTGACAGTAATTAACCTTTTAAGGACCAGTCTAGTCTCAGGGTTGGCAACCCCTCTAGCATTCCAGAAGATTACTTTCATTAGGAAAAATTCCTGGGACCAGCCCTTGCATGGGCTCCAACCACAGACGGCTTCTGTTTTCTGGTCTTCTGATTGTTTGCTCTCTTAAGTTTCTTCTTCTGCGATTTGGAAAGGACTTTGACAAAGCCTGAACTTGAGCTAGTTTCAGCATCAACACTAGCATCCTTATGCAATTCATGCAGATTGGCTTGAGGGGGAGAATCAACCTCAATTTCCTCATCAGTATCATCAGCCCAAAACCTCCCTAGGATGCTCATATCACGTGCTACATTTGGATTGGAGATCCAATCAGCAGGAGAAGGTTGATTAACTTCAGCCAGACCATCTAAATTTTGCTGAAGGGGCAAATCTAGTAGAAAGGAATGAAGAAATTGATCCAAACCCTAGCAGAGCACTCCCAGGGAATTCCAAACAACAATAGGTTACCTCTTGTTTATGAAAAGAATGAAGAAATTGATCCAAAATCAAGCTTTCAACAATGGTGATTTAGGTTCTTTTTGAGAGAAAAATGTAACTTAGAAGAGATGAAGAGTAAAAATGGAAATGGTTAAGTGTTGGTTATGGGTGTGGGCTGTGTAGCCTTGGGGCATTTTGCTCCAAAATTTGTTGGGAATAATTTGGCATTTCAATGGAAGTTTAAGGACAAAAATTACAATTCACTAAGTGTAATTATGACATGGTGAGTCACTTTAAATGAGTCATCCATGACTCACTAGCCTCATCCATTAATAGTTCTCTGCAGTTCCGTATCCGTCTCTATCGTTTACTCGATTTAAATTCTCTCCTGCGTTTTCTTTGAAAATTCACCCGAATAAAATATAACATTTTATTTTTGAACTAATATTTCCAAAATAATTTATATCATTGAAAATGTGATATAAATCAAATCTGTTTCGTTCATGGGTCAAAATTAGGTTTTCTGATCAATTAAATCTTACTGTAAGTGAAAACGCAGATCGGGTTCCGTTTGAATTTTCAACCCAAAATTTAACCGTAACTTAATACTATAAAGTAGAGTCTAACAATGATTTGTTTTATCCAAAATCATTTTCTAGGTCTCGGATAAAAATATAAACATATATACATTTATCGATAATGAAAAGCAGTAAAATTGGGGTGTTACAGACAATATAATAAATGTTAAGCAAGAAATGTCATTAATTGGTTCATATAATATTATTTTTGTTCACCAACATGTGGTTGACCTAAGTGGCAAGGGATTTGAGCACCTTAAGCAAGTGGCTCGGGGTTTCGAACCCTGATTCTTGTGTATGGAGAAAACCTAATTGGAAGAGGAGAACCAACCTTATGTGCCTAACACGTTCCCGATAGAGATTAGCCACTACTAACAATGGTGGATACTTCGTACCTATGTCATGGTTACAAAAAAAATATATATTATTGTTCATATTTATAGGTTGAACTTTTTTTTTTTGAGAAGATGAAGGTTTAACTCTTTGCTTAGCACATACTAATTAACATAATATTTTTAATATTTTTTCAGTTAGTTGTCTACATTTTTAAAGGGAAATTTTTTTAATGTATGATTATAATTTTTATGTTTATTATAATGTAATATTTATAACTACTATTATCTAAACAAATGAAATTAAAGCAATGATTTTCTATATTATTTTGAATAATTTATAAAATGTCACAATTTTTTTTATATTTTTAAACTACAAATATTTACTATATTGTTATTTTATCTCACTTATATTTATATATAATATACAAATTAAATTATTAAGCCCGTGCATTGTACAGGTATAAAAATCTAGTTGAATCAATTATGCGCACGCTAAGCAGGGCTATCGGAACAACTTGAAAGGAACCTCCATCGAGAGGAGAAGGTATGCTTTTACGATAGAAAGAACACTCTTACATTATCTGCTAGACCCTTGTTGACTTAAGCATCGGAGTGTCTTTGTAGGTACCCCGTTCTATTCACGAAGGAGGAGGAGGAGGAGAAGGAGAAAGGAGATTCATCAGCAGTATTGTGCCAAACCAGCTCAGGCCTAATCCAGAGGAGTACCGTTTGTGTTTTGGATTTTGACCGAAACAATTTCATATTCATTATTTTATCTCATTTAAATTTATATAATAGAGAAATTAGATTATTTTATTCGTGCATCGCACATGTATAAGAATCTAGTTTGATTAATTCTTCATCTGGCACACTTACTGGGGTTGTCAATCTCCCTGTAACTATGTAGGAACGAATGAGACATGTAGATTTCGTAACGTACTAGGTGTATCATGTGTGTAAAAAACATTGCAGAATTATATTTTGAAAACATAGATTTAATTAAAAATAATTTAAGAGGAATTTATTTATATATACATATATTATTACTAAAGCGATTTTAGTTGAATAAATATGTTTCTTATTTGTTTAAATTTGAAAATGGTAATTAATCTTGAGATCATACAAAAAATGTTATATATTTATTCATATTTTATATATTATAAAAATATTTTATTTTTGTGTCATCATAAAAAATATTTTATTTTTATAATAATAATTTTAAAAATTATACATATGATGATTTATTTGATAGTATAGAAATATTTACACTATCAAAATTAAACCCTTACAAAAACATATTTTACCATTAAATATTTTAAAGACAATGCTTATTAATTTTTTCGGGTGAATCCTCAAGCCGAGAGCCAGAGAGTAATCCCTCGAAGTACTAAGATCCATTTAAAGATTAACCTCTCCCATAAGGATATTCTTATCTAAAATATTATTTTTTTATTTAGGATTCTATTTTTTCATAAGTTTTCCCAAACTTTTTTAAATAATTTTTTCTAGGAAAATCTTTAAACAAAGGGGTACAATATTTGAGTAGTATTAAATTAATTTGAGTGTTAAATATGTATTCATCAACTTATTTGTGGTATAAATATTAAAGACATAATTAAAATTTTCAAGTAATATTTCCATCAAAATAATAGTTGAAAACTTCAACTTAATTTTGGTGGAAAAAGAATTAAAAGATTACTAGTACGGGTCTCTGTGCCACTAAATTTAAAATATATGCATAATAAACAATAATACCCATGTTATGTAGGAGGGACGAATCATGTCTACATCACTCACACTCCTCAACATGATTTATTGCAGGCCCAATAACTACATTTACGATCACCCTATTACGCGTGATGTTTGATAGACTTAAAGCCTACAACCTCTCATGTAGGAATCGTAGTGACTTCAAGTCGAAGGACTATATAACACCCCGATTTTTCACTGCTTTCTAATATCGGTAATAAATATATAAATGATTTTATTTTTATCCGAGATTTATAAAATGATTTTGGATAAACCAATGTCATTTCCATGTTATACTTAACATCATAAGGTTACGATGAAAATTTGGGTTGAAAATTCAGACGAAACCAGGTCTGTGTTTTCACTGACAGTAAAAGTTTACTGCTCAGAAAACCTAATTTTAATTTGTGAACGAGATGGTTAGTGTTTATATAGTATTTGCTACGATATTGGAAGTTTTGAAAATTTTCGTGTAAAAATATAATATTATATTTGTTGCGGGCTAAAACTTCCTAATGTCTTGAGGAAAATCTGAGTCGGGGAGACAACGAAGCCAGATACGGAGCTGAGATGACTGATGTGACTGTTTTCACGAGCATTTATGACGATCCTATCCAAGTCATAATGGCCATAATGGCACATAAATTCCATTTTACCCTTGGTTTTACATCGAATTAACAAGTGTGCCATTGGTGGATTTGACCAAATTACCCCCCACACCCCACGGCTCCACCATCAACTATAACATCCCTGACTGCTTTATGGATTGACGACTGTCCCCACAAACCAACACGAGTCTTTTCAGCATACTTTGTCCTTACTCACACGCTTCCTGGGAAAATATCCCAGGAGGTCACCCATCCCAGAATTGCTCCAAGTCAAGCACGCTTAACTGTGGAGTTCTTAAGTAATGGGCTTCCGAAAAGAAGATTAATCTTGTTGGTATAGTTAGCACCAATCAATTCATATAAGCCATCCTTAACTGTATATTCCCATACCTACACAGCCTCAGGATCCCTCTCATTCCGGTGTGTAATCGGTTCATTCATGTATCCCTCAACCTAGAAGCCTGCCAGGAGCCGCTCCTTGATCGTGCTTTCTTGCACCGGCGACCACTCCCCGCCCTCATCGGCCCCGGGTGCTACATCAATAACACCACACTTAGGCAAATTTTGCTTCAGTCTCTTGTCTTCTTCATCAACAAAACCCATTTTCTCTTAAGAAACTCCAAGAACACCTAAGCTTGATTTGTGAAGAACATCGTCATTCTTGATCATTTCTTCTTACTCCAAGAGGTAACATATCTTCATCTTTCCTATCTAAGTGTTTCTCTTCACAAACTTCTTGAGTTTATGCCATAAATCATCACGTTCTTCATTATGGTCAAAGTTCATGATGTTTCCTTAAAAAATTCATAGAAAATTGTAGAAAAATCCATTTGACTTGAAACCAATTTCTATGAACTCATCTTGATGCCTAGATTCATCATCTAGAAACCTGAACTCAAAAGAAATTTCTTCCATATTTCTCCAAGCAAGGCTGAAACCTATGTATTTAGGTGTAAATGGGTTTTGCTTCAACTTTTGAGTTATGATTCATGATTTCATCTCTTAAACCATGGTAGGTATTGAATCTAAGTGGTTGAGAAAATAAATCAAACCCTAAACTATTTTTCTTCAAAAGGGCCGAAACCCTAATTTCTTTTAGTAAATGAATTTTGATTCATTTTTTGTCTTGTGACACTTGAATTCATCTCTATACTTAATATGTTTGTTGAATCCAAGAGATGAAAATCAAGTGAAATTTCTAACCCAACTTTAGTGTCAAGGCCGAAACCCTAGCTCATGGAGTTAGATGAGTTTTTTTCAATGTTTTGCTTCATGATCATTGATTAGGTTTCCATCATGTTTAAGGATCATAAATCCATGAGTTAGAAAATTTTTAACATCCCTAGCCTAATGTTTTAGTGAAGGCCGAATCATAAACCTCGTGAACATAATGAGTTTTGTTTGATTTTGTTAATTTTTGGTTATGATTTGTGATGAAGGATCAATCGGTGTCAAGTTGATCTGAGCGGTACGAAGGAAATCGAATCCAAATCGGAAAGTTGTTTGTAAAACTGAGATTTGAATCTTCAAGTGGTAAGGGGAGTTTACCTGAGGAGTTTAAGATACAGTAGTGCAAAATATGTATTTAACATCGGAGTTTTAACATCGATTTTAACAAAATCGATGTGAAAAAGGAGGTGGTGACTTTTTTGAAATTAAACTGAAATATTTTAACATCGGTTATAATAAAATCCGACGTGATAAAAATATTTAACATCGGTTTTTATAAAATCGATGTGGAAAAGTGAAACCAATTTTTTTTTATCAGACATAAGATTAGACATTGGTTTTAGTATAACCGATGTGGAATAGTGAAAAACATTAATTGTAGACATCGATTTTATGATAACCGATGTGGAAAAGGGAAACAAAAATAAAAAATTTTAATCAGCCATAAGATTACACATCGGTTTTATTATAACCGATGTGGAAGATTGAACAAAAAAATTGAATTTTTTTTAAGCAACAACATTTTTAACATCGGTTTTTGCTGTTAACGATGTGGAAAAGAAATATAACACATCAATTTTGGATATAATCGATGTGTATTTTCATTTTGTTTTCATTTATTCATCCTTCCAATTCCCCTCTTGTGCACTACCACTAAATGTATGAAACCCAATATTTTCTGTGTTGCATGCGTGCTCCGTAACCCTCACACCCTCACACCTCCATTCTTGCTCGCTCCGCTGCGTCATCAGCTGTCACCTCAGCCTCGAAGCCCCTTCGTCGCTTCGTGTCGTGACCCTGTAGCCTCTGCTTGCTCCGCTTGTTCCGCATGAGGCAGTGGGTTTGGGTTTTCTTCTCCTCCCATTACCCCAACAACCCCAACTCCTTCGAAAGCTCAAAAAGATATGGAAACCGTAATGCTCACACCCTCACAACCTCTGTTCCTTGCTCACTCCACCATGTCACCATCTACGGCTTGGGAGGACCACTGCGTCACCTCAGTCACGAAGTTCGCTGTTCTCCGCTTGCTCCTCCGTGTCGCTGCCATGACCTTTCCAAATCAAAATATTAATTTATTTAATGCTTTGAATAATAAGACGTATATGAGTATAGTGATGAATGATGTAGACCAAAAACAACTTTTAGAGTCCTGTAAAATAAGGTTCTGCTTCTTTAATTTTACCTTTCACTTTAAGTTTATTATCTGTCTCTTTTTTTTTAATGTGATTGAAGAACAAGTGTTGAAAAAATTAGAATGATTTTTTTTCCAGCAAATTTGACTTAGTTTATTATGTGGTTATAGTGCTCTTATCTTACATGTGCTAACATGAGACTACTTATTGAGAGTGAGTGAGTGAGAGAAGTGATTGAATAATCGAGTAAATAGGAAAATGCCTATTTTCATCGAAAGATGTTTTTACATTCAAAGCATGACATCTGGATAAATATTATATTTGGATGGATATAATAGAATATTGTTGTATATCATATGTCAAATTTACAAATATAAATGAAATATTGTAAGATCTCATATTCTAAATATTTAAATAAGAAAGCTCTTTCTTCTGTAACTACATATTAGTTTTTTCTATAAAGGAATGTATCATTACCATCTTTTGGATCTTGTCAACCCATTCACTTATGCACTAAGCCACCAGCACTTTGGCATTTGCACCTTCTCAACTAAAGATGTTTTGTAAATTAATTATATAATTAAATGATTGATAGCAACATACCGACATGGGAGCTCCTAACGTCTACAAACCTATGTTAAAATTAATCAGCATTGCTATTCAGAGCATGGCTTATTATTTACTTGTATCATGCCAAGAAAAAATAACATTAATAAATTTTTGCAATGCACATATAGGCCATGATTCTTTACCTTTCTTTTTTGGTTCTCTGATTCTTTACCTTTCTTTTTTGGTGCCGTGACTTATCATTCTACCTGCTAAATCATTTGTATGTGTAGCCTTATATGTGTTCATCAACTTGGATTTTCTACTGTAAGCTCGGCTATTTCTTATATGTATGTGTGTGCTTTATCTCTATCATAGTTCTTCTGTATTTATGCTTCTATACTGATCAAGCTACATAATTGTTGTTGTGAACTTGTTATTCTGGTCTTGTTATGAAAATATTCACAAAGTGCTTCTCTTTTTGTATAGGTACACTTGCTGTTATTGAAACTATTACGGTACAAGTTCCGAGCAGAATATTAAGCAGAATATTCATTATTCATTACGGTTTCCGACTGAGTGTTCTTCCCACACCTGGTAAGCTTTCTCTTCTCCATTTTTCTCGTTTGGTTTTTGTTTGCATTGTACTTGGGGATTGGAGTGTTTCATTATTTTTCTTAATGTTAATCAATTTGTAAAGCCTTAGTTTCTCGTTTGAGATGCAATACTAATGAACACACGTGTACGTGCTTAAGGTACCACTCATTGTATTGGATCTTGAATTGTCCAAAGTTGGACAGTTTGGGAAAAAACTTTTTCTTCATTCTGTTAAAATAGTTATTCATTGACTCTCATGTTATATACTTGATGAAAGTTCGGATTGATACATTTCCTTTTGTTCTCCGTGTGCATACTTTATCGTGGTGGATGTCATCGTGTTCAAGTCGTGTACGTCGGAGACCGAAGGGAAATGCTGCCGAAATTTTGTCGAGTATGAGCATGAGAGTTAAGGACTAACTGTTAACCGAATGTTGAAAAAGTTTCTTCTTGAATGGGATAGGGCCATACCCTGTCATAAGAAGTAGTTGATGAAGATCTTGGACTAAGTACGAAGTTATTGGTTTTAGTCATGAATCGCGGTTGGATGAATGCTAGAAGGACAAGTGATGAGTATGAGAATGGAGTGGAAGATTTTCTACAATTTATAAAAACAAATGCTCCTGCTAGTGGTAACCGAAGGTTTTATTGTCCTTGTGTTAACTGTTTGAATGAGAGACGACTAGAAGCTGAGGAGATACGGGAGCATCTTATTTGTGAGGGGATTTGCAAGAGTTATACAGTATGGATATGTCATGGTGAATCGTTAGAGAGGACGAGGGTGTCGCATAGAGAGGAAGTTGATGACGTGGATATGGACGATGGACTAGAGGACATGATCCGTGATGTTGGTCAAGAGTCTTTTCAGTGAGCACATGTGTATGATACTTTGTGCAGTGATGCGGAAGAGGCTTGGTATCCGGGGTGCACTAATTTCACATGGTTGTTAGCGGTGTTAAGATTGTTCAATGTGAAGGCGAGAAATGGGTGGAGCGATAAAAGTTTTACCGAATTGCTTGAGTTGTTGAAAGACATGCTTCCAGAAGGTAACACATTACCGTCCCAAAACTATGAGGCGAAGAAGATATTGTGTCCGATGGGTATGGAGTATAAGAAAATACACGCTTGCCCCAATGATTGCATATTGTATAGGAAATAGTTTGAAGAGATGCACGAGTGCCCTAGGTGTGGGGTATCACGCTACAAAGTGAAGGATGATGATTCTAGTTGTGATGCGGTCACCAAGGGTCCTCCTACGAAGGTGTTATGGTATCTTCCAGTGATTCCGCGGTTCAAGCGGTTGTTTTCTAATGAAAAGGATGCAAAGAATATTAGATGGCATGTAGATGAGAGGAAATGTGATGGACAACTTCGTCATCCGGCTGATTCTTTGCAATGGAAGAGAATTGATAGTTTGTTTATGGAGTTTGGCAATGAGCCCAGAAACCTCAGGCTTGGACTTGCTACCGATGGAATGAATCCATATGGAAACTTAAGTAGTATTCATAGTTCATGGTCTGTTCTCCTGGTAATTTACAACCTGTCTCCTTGGTTGTGCATGAAGCGTAAATACATTATGTTAAGTATGATGATTTCGGGTCCAAAACAACCAGGAAATGATATTGATGTTTATCTAAGTCCCTTGATTGAAGACATGAGAATGTTGTGGGATGAAGGTGTTGATGTGATCGATGGGTATTACCGTGGGAATTTCATATTGCGTGCCATGTTATTTTGCACCATCAATGACTTTCCAGCATACGGGAACCTGTGCAGGTATAGTGTTAAGGGGCATAAAGCATGTCCAATATGTGAAGAAGGAACATGTCACCATCAACTGCAACATGGAAGGAAGGCAGTTTACCTTGGGCAACGGAGATTTCTCCAGCGTAATCATCCTTATCGTAGATTGAGGAAAGCTTTCAATGGACTTCCGGAGAATGAAATTGCTCCGGTGGCCTTGACTGGAGACCAAGTTTATGAACGGGTAAAGAACACTAATGTTATCTATGGGAATACCCAGAAGAAGGCTACTGATAAGAATATATGGAAGAAGAGGTCGATCTTCTTTGATCTTCCATACTATTGCAAGCTTGATGTAAGACATTGTATTGATGTGTTGCATGTGGAGAAGAATGTGTGTGACAGTTTAATCGGAACGCTTCTCAACATTCAAGGCAAGATAAAGTATGGTGTGAATGCTCGTCTGGATCTAGTTGTGATGGGTATACGAAAGCAGTTAGCTCCACATAAAGTGGGGGATAAGAAGACTTATTTGCTCCCAGCATGTCATACTTTATCAAAAAAAAGAAAAGAAGTTTCTGTGAATGTCTACGATGAGTCAAAGTGCGATAGGGTTACTCTTCAAATATCAAGACACTTGTCTCAATGAAAGATCTCAAATTAGTTGGCTTAAAGTCTCATGATTTCCATGTCTTGATGCAACAACTACTACCAGTGGCCATTCGTGATATCTTGCCTAAAAAAGTCAGACATGCCATTACTAGGTTATGCTTATTCTTCAATGCTATATGTAGCAAGGTCATTGACACTAAAAAGTTGGATGACTTGGAAAATGAGGCAGCCATTATCTTGTGCCAATTGGAGATGTATTTTCCACCTTCATTTTTTGACATCATGGTTCATTTGATTGTTCATCTAGTGAGGGAGATTAGATTGTGTGGCCCCGTTTATTTAAGGTGGATGTACCCGGTTGAGTGATACATGAAGATCTTGAAAGGATATATGAAGAATCCACACTGTCCCGAAGCATCTATTGTTGAAAGGTATGTTGTAGAAGAAGCTACTGAGTTTTGTACAGACTACATGTTAGAAGCGGAATCTATAGGGCTTCTGAAGTCTCGTCATGAAGGAAGATATGATGGTAAGGGTATTGATAAGCCTCTGGCTTATCTAGTTTTATGACTAGATGAACTAGGGTTTATGTGCCAATTTATTCGAGTTCACTCTCGTTTTCGCCCAAATTTGCCTTGTTTTGTTCCTAAGTTGGACTTTGACTCGTTTTGCGTCTTTTGTGTAGTTTTTAGCTTCTTTTGGATAGAATTACGCTTGTGGTTGCTTGTGTTGTTTTCAGGTCAATAAGTGAAGCTCTGAGAATTAAGGAAAGTCAAGAAATAGTGGAGATTGCCATTCTGGAGATTCTCGCCCCGCGAGAGGAAGCTCGCCCCACGAGAGTTTGAAGACTTGGAAGTCAGAGACCATCACGGCCTAGCCGTGATGTGTATCACGGCCGTGACCAAAAATCCACACAAGTCAGAGACCATCACGGCCTAGCCGTGATTCACATCATGGGCCGTGAAAAAGAAGGCTCGCGTCGCGAGACATCCTTCGCGTCGCGAGGGTTTAAATTCCAGAAGTGCGCCAGAAACAGAAGCCGTCACGGCCTGGCCGTGATGACCATAACGGCCTTGACGCGTGGCCTCCCTATAAATAAGGCACTGCAGAACAGAATTAGAGGACTTTTTGGATCAGAACTTTTCAGAGATCTTTTAGAATCCTTATTCTGGAGCTGCGTCTCCCTCTTCTCTTCTCTTAATTCTTAGTCTTAGGATGAGTTTCGATTGTTTGTCTATGAGCATGAGGAACTAATCCCCCCGTCCGAGGGAGCGATGAAGCCGCCCATGGCGATGTAAAACCGATATGATGTATGTCTTTCTCCTTTAATTCAATTCTTGTTTTCCGATTCTGTTTTGGATGCTTGATCATATGTATTGCGTGATTAATCAGTTAAACGTGTTTGAGGCCGAACGGCGATTCGCGTTTTAGAACTTGAATCGGGATCACTAATCGAATATTGCACGAGAGTGAGTAGGAGATTAGTGCAACCTTGTAGGGAACAAGAATTAACCAAATTCGAGATTAGGATTATGAGACCTAGTAAGTAATTAATCCAATCGTCGAATACGTCCTAATGAGCACGAGAGTGGATTTAGGAGAATTTAGGGGTCCCGGTTGACATTGTAATTGAACTTAGGGAGGAGTTCATCATCACTTGGGTAAGCATGTTGGGTAGGTGGATTTGTGACCTTGGACATTTTAATTTCAGATTTTTAGTTAATTACTTTATTAGATTTGTTAATTAAATTTTTGATATTAATCTCTCTCTCTCAACCACCTTCTGTAACTTGACCGAACGTATCTGATTTCCCGCGGATTAGTCGAATTGGTAGCCCAATCCCTGAGTTCGACCTCGGTAATTACTTACCGTGTATTTTTATTACTTGCGACGACCCGGTACACTTGCCGGATCACCAACAAGTTTTTGGCGCCGTTGCCGGGGATTGGCACAACCAATTTTCCTAATTTTAGGAAAGTTTGATTATTTGGTTAAGTTATTTTTGTTCTTATTTTTATTTTTATTTTTATTATTTTCTTTTTATTTTCTACTATCTCTCTCTACTTCTTTGATTCCACTTGGTCTTGCCGTGTTTTGTATGCGAGGTACACGAAGGAATGCTTCCGGGTTGCGAATATTGTAATGGGAACCATGACACTTGGAGTTGTCCGTTCTACTTCCCTCAAGTATATGTGGAACCATGGCATATTGACAGCGTGCCCCAGAACAACTATCAGAGTCAGAATCAGTATTGGGGTGATATGAGTAGAGACCATCCGGATTTCGCTTGGAGTAATGCTGACGATGGTCTAGCCTGGCAACCACAACCTCAACAAAATTGGCAACCACAACCTTGGGAGTTGGCTCTTGAGAGGTTGAGTGCGACACTTGAGAAAGTGTCAATCAATACAAACGCAGCCATTGATAGGATGGCCACATCAATTGAGAAGGCGAATGCGGCATTAGAGATGAAGATTGCCCAACTCGCAAGGCAAATAAATGAGCATCCCCCAGAGACTTTCCCAGTTGATACCGAGAACGACCCTAAGAACCAATGCAATGCCACAACTAGAAGCAGTGGGGTGTTGGGATATGACTGGGATGTAACTAGTTCTCAGGGAGTTGAGGAAGAACTACCACATGTTGAGGAAGAACAAACGGAGGAAAAGGAATTGACAAGCGACAAGGGCCCGGAACAGCCACATGTTGAGAAAGAGCAACCTAAGGAAGAGGAGTTGGCAAAGGACAAGGCACTAGAGCAAGGGGGTAGGGATCAAGATGAAGATAAAGTGGCAGAGGATTTCACCATGCTTGCCAAGCAACCTGATTTTGATGCGTTAAATAAATATGTTGGCTTGCATGCATGTGTGGACACCGGTAAGATAGACCCTCCCACTTGTCTGGCACACTTCCTCGTGAAGACACCATTTGGCCCGGGAGGAAGTGAGCTCATCAGTACGGAGGTCAATGGAGTTTTCACACTCAGGCTTGGTGGAAGTATGGATGGAGTCGTATTGCTCCTGCGAGGGCCACTTCATAAACCATGGGATCCGGGTGGAGGATCTCACATGATGAGCATCTCTTGGCCGTTGTACCACAGGCTATGGGATCCAGGTGGATGCTTCTTAATAAGTCAAGCTCGGGACGTTAAACAAGCGCTTCTTGGGAGGCAACCCAAGCTAGGTATCCCTCTCCTCTCCTCACTTTTGTTTTTGTTTGTGTGTTGTTTGTTTGTCACTCTTGAATAATTTGAGAAGATCAAGAGTTTTTGTATGAAATGTCGTGTCGGCAAGCTTGTTGGATTTTGATTGAATTGAGCATAGATTGATTGCATGAATTATATTGACCATTGATGATTTCCCCCTAGGTTTTGGAAATAGAAAATTGATCCCATGTGAAAAATTGAAAATTGAACTTTGATAATTTTATTGTGATTACTTGATTTATGATAAGTTTGGGGTGAGGGGGTGCACACACTAGGAATTGTATCTCGGTCAAACAATTTGCAAAATGTCCAGGTGAGGATTTGAGCCTCCAACTCTGTTTTTGAATGTGTGAATCACTATTAAGTTGCACTTTCCCGAATTTGCTTGAATCTCTTCATGGTTTGCATGTTTATGTGTTGCATCAAATGATTTAGGCAATTTTCTTTGAAAAACTACTTGGCCTAAAAAGGACCATCCCTAATGCATGTTCCCTAGTTAGCCAAATTGAGCCCAATTGACCTATTGTTTCTTGATGACCCTATATTACGAGCCAAAACCTGAAAAAACCATGTTAACCCAATCTTAGGATTAGGAGAGCATGGAAGCGTAGCAAGAGAATGGTTGTGAGGAACTAAGTTTGGGGTGGCTACAAGGTGATGTGTCATATTGGGGGTGAGAAAAAGAAAAAAATAAAGGTTGAAAAAAAAATTGCCAAAAAAAGAAAAGAAAAGGGGCAAATCAAAAGATTAGCAAGGAAAAAGGCAGTAGTCACCCGAGACAAAAAGAAAAATGAGAAAAAGGAAATTGAGTGGAATATGTGTAAAAATGCTCATGCTCTCTTAGTTCCTAGGGACTTAAGCCTAAATATCCTTCATTATCCTACCCTTAGCCAGGCCCCATTACAACCTTTGAAAGACCTTCTGATGTTGCATACATGTTTTCGTGGGAACTATTATTGAGATGAAAATCAAATTCATGGGAAGTGCTCTTGATATGTGAAATTGAGTGAGAAGTTGATAGCCTAGACGAATTTGAGCGAATGAGTGAAATTTTACATACCCTTGTGAGGAAGGCAATTGTTTGAAATTGGTGATCTTCCTTTGTGTGTATCTTTGATCCTCAACTTAGAGTAATGATGGCATGAATGATAGGTTCTCAACTGTTTAAAGTAAATGAATGCGGGGATTACATTAATGTAGGGGGGAGATCATTGGAGAAAAACTGTTTTGATTGCATGAAATTTGTGCGAAATCGATTGAATCCCTTAAGCTTGCCAAGTCTTGAGTCGTTTTTGAGTTTTAGCTTGCTTAGGGACAAGCAAGGTTTAAGTTTGGGGTGTTTGATAAGCCTCTGGCTTATCTAGTTTTATGATTAGATGAACTAGGGTTTATGTGCCAATTTATTCGAGTTCACTCTCGTTTTCGCCCAAATTTGCCTTGTTTTGTTCCTAAGTTGGACTTTGACTCGTTTTGCGTCTTTTGTGTAGTTTTTAGCTTCTTTTGGATAGAATTACGCTTGTGGTTGCTTGTGTTGTTTTCAGGTCAATAAGTGAAGCTCTGAGAATTAAGGAAAGTCAAGAAATAGTGGAGATTGCCATTCTGGAGATTCTCGCCCCGCGAGAGTTTGAAGACTTGGAAGTCAGAGACCATCACGGCCTAGCCGTGATGTGTATCACGGCCGTGACCAAAAATCCACACAAGTCAGAGACCATCACGGCCTAGCCGTGATTCACATCACGGGCCGTGAAAAAGAAGGCTCGCGTCGCGAGACATCCTTCGCGTCGCGAGGGTTTAAATTCCAGAAGTGCGCCAGAAACAGAAGCCGTCACGGCCCGGCCGTGATGACCATCACGGCCGTGACGCGTGGCCTCCCTATAAATAAGGCACTGCAGAACAGAATTAGAGGACTTTTTGGATCAGAACTTTTCAGAGATCTTTTAGAATCCTTATTCTGGAGCTGCGTCTCCCTCTTCCCTTCTCTTAATTCTTAGTCTTAGGATGAGTTCCGATTGTTTGTCTATGAGCATGAGGAACTAACCCCCCGTCCGAGGGAACGATGAAGCCACCCATGGCGATGTAAAACCGATATGATGTATGTCTTTCTCCTTTAATTCAATTCTTGTTTTCCGGTTCTGTTTTGGATGCTTGATCATATGTATTGCGTGATTAATCAGTTAAACGTGTTTGAGGCCGAACGGTGATTCGCGTTTTAGAACTTGAATCGGGATCACTAATCGAATATTGCACGAGAGTGAGTAGGAGATTAGTGCAACCTTGTAGGGAACAAGAATTAACCAAATTCGAGATTAGGATTATGAGACCTAGTAAGTAATTAATCCAATCGTCGAATACGTCCTAATGAGCACGAGAGTGGATTTAGGAGAATTTAGGGGTCCCGGTTGACATTGTAATTGAACTTAGGGAGGAGTTCATCATCACTTGGGTATGCATGTTGGGTAGGTGGATTTGTGACCTTGGATATTTTAATTTCAGATTTTTAGTTAATTACTTTATTAGATTTGTTAATTAAATTTTTGATATTAATCTCTCTCTCAACCACCTTCTGTAACTTGACCGAACGTATCTGATTTCCCGCGGATTAGTCGAATTGGTAGCCCAATCCCTGAGTTCGACCTCGGTAATTACTTACCGTGTATTTTTATTACTTGCGACGACCCGGTACACTTGCCGGATCACCAACAGGTATACGAGGTATCGCTGTTAAAAGCATGGATCGGGAGGAAGTGCTTCAAGCACATTTGTATATATTGAGTAACACTGATGTGGTTGAACCATACTTATGTGAGCACAAAAGCATCATCAATGAAAATTACCGTATAATGAATGAAAAATGGTATTTGAACAAGCATAATAAGACTTTCTTGAACTGGTTTAAAGAAAAAATTATAAAGGATGGTACTGCTTCTGATACATTAAAATGGCTAGCACAAGGGCCTAACTTTGATGTCATATGCTGGAGTGAGTACGATATAAATAAGTTTTCCTTCTATACAAAGTCCCAGGATGACAAAAGTACTATGCAAAATAGTGGGGTTATGGTCGTCGCTGAGTCCATTCATTTCTCTAGTTCGAAAAATAAAAACCCTGTTATGGCATCCGTTTCATACTTTGGAATCATTGAAGAGATCTAGGAGGTTGATTACACAAAGTTTAGAGTGCCTATTTTTAAATAGTGGGTCGATAGTAACAACGGTGGGCAAACCGATGAGTCAGGATTCAAATTGGTTGACCTTAATAAGGTAGGTAATAAAGAAGAGCCTTTCATCATGGCATCCTAAGCAAAACAAGTGTTTTATATCCGTGATCCTTCTAACAAAAGGTGGTCAGTGGTTCTCCAGGGAAAAAACATGTATAATGGTAGTGAGGGAAATCAAGATTCAACTCTTGATATTTATGATACTCCTTCTTTCTTAACACGGGTGCCTAATTTCAATGAGGAAATTGAAGTGGACGATGTACATGCTACTCGTAATGATCACCAAGAAGGGTTATGGGAGAACTTTACTACTTGACCACAGTGTATGTTTAGTTTGAGTTATGTTTAAAGTCATATTATATGTTTACGTTGATATTTATAAGTTATGCTTACGTTGATCGATATTAATAAGTTATGTTTTATATTTATCGAGACATACTAACAATTTTTTTTTGTCTAAACAGGTATACATGGTTGATCCTGAGGATATCCCTCCTTCATGTAGCGGGTCGGAGACCCAGTCTACGTGTAGAAAGGGTAGACGTGCCACACAAATGAGGAATTTGACTGCCAACCATGGTTCAAATCAAATGATAAGAATCAACTTTGATGCTAATCTCAATCCTATTGGACCAATGGTAGAGCAGTTTATCAGTTTTGTGGGGACCATTGCTCGAAGCAAGCCTAGAATACTTATTGAGCGTTGGAAAGATGTACCGTAGGACGTGAAGGATCAGATATGGGAAAGTATTCTGGTATCTATACTTTTAGGTCCTGTGTTTGTATCTACTTTATTTTAATCTTATTAATATCATACATTAATTCGTTGATTCTTTTGGTGTTAATGTAGCTCACCTTTGACCTGTCGGATACAACGGATATGAAGAAGCGTTTGATAAATTATGCTGGTGAGCGTTGGAGGGATTTTAAGGTGGACCTGGGCGGATATTATGTATTCAAGCCAAGCTGTGAAAAGAACCCACTTGAGGTGTACCCGTTTCTTGATCAGGCAATGTGGGATCACTTTGTTCAGAGCCGACATGATCACAGCTTTCAGGTTAACTTATTTGAGTTGTCTCTAAATTTATGTAATTTCATTAATTTTATTAATTTACTTATGTAATTTAATTGTCTTCTATTTATAACAAGAGAAGAGGAAAAATGGGCAGGAAAACCAAAACAACTATGTCTACCCCAATATATTGTCTCCTAGGGGATATAAAAAACTTGACCTGACAATGGTGGAAGAGGAAAAGAAAAGACTCAGCAAGAAGCATCTCAGGTAGATCCTAGAGCTGATAATCGTCCAAAAGTTGTTGATCCACCTCCACCCCCACACCATCGTAAATGGAAGAGGGCCCAACAAAGAAGTACGGGACAATATACATCTAAGGAGGCCCGCCAAGTAGCTGAGAAGATTGTAAGTATAGTTTAAATTGTAATTGTGATTTTAATAATGTTACCGAATTGTAATGTGACCTAATATTTTATATGTTGTAGGATGCCTTTGTTCCTAGAGGACGTGAGGATATCTTAGCTACTGCCATCGGTAAACCAGATCACCCGGGCCGTGTCATTGGTGTTGGATGGGGTGTTGGCATTCACCAATACCATGGTTCATCTTCACACCAATGCCACAGGGATGTTGATGCAGATAGAGAACGGTTGAAATGGGAGATTGCAGATGAGCTTAGACAAGAGATGGCCCAGCAGTTTTCCCAACAGTTGGCAATAATGGCTGCTATGTCCCAGCAAAACACAGGTGTCCATGTGAGCACTAAGGGCTCATGTGATCCTCCTCATCAGCCTGAAAATGATGATGATGATGATGATGACGACGACGACGATGATGATGATGATGACGACCCTGATAGGTGTGAGCTGTATGTTGATGATCATCATGATCGCTGCTTAGTGGCATTGGGGAGGGCACATAACTTAGGTAATACCATACACCACCGTTTTTTACCGGATGATCAGGTGAGGGTTGTGGTTGGGATTATTCGAGATGCTGATGCTCGAGTCCCTGTGCCCACTGAGGAGGTTCAAATAGTGGGCCAGGCCACTGATAACTTCATCCCCTGGCCAAGAAGACTGGTCAGGTTTCTTGTTGCATCTGAGGTATTCAATTAGTTGTGTTTTTCTATATTTATAGTTGAAATTATTTATTATTGTTTAAAGATAATGTTTTTTTTAGGATGTTGGAAATGATATTCTGCCTAAAAGGTCGGATCCAGGAAGACCAGAGAAGTCTGCTCCTGCCAAGGTATTCATTTGACAATTCAATTAATTACGAATGAAATAACTTAACTGTGATTACTAATGTATATCTTTGTTGTTTAGGGGATTGACAAAGGGGATCCTGGTGGTGTTTTTACACGTCTGGCTATACAGGTTGTGAACATGGAGGCTGACGCAGCTTTGATAAGGTTGGAACATGATGCCAGACCAGGTGACGATCTGTATATCCCAAAGAAGGAAATTATTGAGATGGTGCTCGATCATGAAATGGCTAGTGCTGCACACATCTCGTTATGGTGCACGTAAGTACACTTTATTTGTAAGTTAAGTAATTAAATTTTAAATACTATGATAATAAACATGTTTTATCAATATATTAGGTATCTGCATCGCATGGTAGTTGATCAGGGCAACCTCACCCTTTATGGGTTCATTGGCCCCATGCTCATTCAGGGTGATGTTCTCCTAACAACAGAAGACCCGATCGCCACCATACGTGATGTACTTGCCCGTGATGATCATCAGTTCTACCTTGCGCTTTATCTCAATAAGTAAGTACCAGTTATTTAATTATAACGTACTATATATGACTTAGTTACTAATTGTTCCGCAAATACAGTAAACATTGGTAGTTGTTGATCTTGTGCCCTTGGTTGAATGTCGTGGTCTTCTTCTACTCGATGGGAAATAAGCCGACGAAGCAACTGGAGATCATCATGGAAACGTAAGCATTAAAATAATTTATAATCAATACTGAAGTTGTTTTAATCATTTGAAATCTATAAGAAATACTTTAATTAATGTTTATTTTCTTATGATAGTTCTATTGCTGCAATCCACATGCTGCATGGTGAAAGGCGTCGGGCTATTAGATGGATTATTCCTAACGTAAGATATTTATTACAAATGCTTCAATCGTAGTGGGTATAATTATTGATTTCTATTTAATTCCTTATATTCTAATTGGGTTTCATTTGTACGTAGTCCCGTAGACATCGTGGATCATGGGAATGTGGATATTATATGATGAAGTGGATGGTCGAAATTATCTCCTACGGTATCACTGAAAGATGGCAGGAGGTAAATGCTAATCGGTAACACAATTAGTTATAACAGTTATAGACTCGTTATATGTTTTATTTTAGTTTATTACTTAAAAGATATAATCTTATGTCCAATTAAACTTGCAGATATTCAACAATCCGACTCCACTCTCTGATGCCGACATCAATAACATAAGGATGCGTTGGGAAACTTTATTTCTTGAAGTGTACCAACCATAGTTTGTATGTAGTTAGTTTATAATAAACACATCATGTACTAGCTATAGTTTACTTTTGACTGATATATGTTTTGACATGAAATCTATAATATATCATATGTAGCTTTTTGGTTTCTAGTTATCTTTATTGTCTGAATGTAATTGAATATATTTATTGTTTGTAATCTTTTAATTTTGTGTGTTTTGGTTGTACACAAGTGATTGTGCTGAGAATATTTAGATTATGTATTGATCTGGATTACTGGATTACTGAAATAGGGGAAAGGACTATCACTACTGTAAAGGGTTTTTTTTTTTAAAAAAAACTTTCACATCGGTTTCTGAAAAAACCGATGTGATGATCCAACATTTCACATCGGTTTCTTAAAAAACTGATGTGGTAACCCCACTTTACACATCGGTTATTTTCAAATCCGATGTGAAAATGTTGGTTTCCACATCGGTTTTTAAAATAACCGATGTGGAAAGTGGGGTTACCACATCGGTTTTTTCAGAAACTGATGTGAAAAGTGCTGAATTGGATTTACTGTCTTGCTGAAATAGAATTTTTGACATCAGTTTTAAAACCGATGTGAAAAGTGGCAATAAACCATATCAGCCGTTTCAACATCAGTTTGAAAACCAATGTGAAAGACCAAAAACAACCGATGTGAACTCTCTTTTTCTGCACTAGTGATAGTCACATGCTATTTTAGAGTTGTCTGTAATTTATCTGTGGTGATTTTCTGGTGATTTTAAATTGTTTATTGTTTAAATTGTTATATGCTTTGTTTGTGATATGTTGATTTATATGATTATAATTGAATTGTTAAATTATAGTTGTGATGCATGCCATAATTTTGATGTATGCCATGCTATATTGTGGTGAAATTATCTGCTGTTGAGTGATCGATTGAGAAACTTGACAGTGGTCAATGTTTAAATTAATTTGAGGATAGAAGCATAATAAGCTAAAATATTTAAAGAGATTAAATTGTGGAAATTTGAGGAAAAGTGGAAAAATATTATTTTAATAATATTTTTGGTGAAAGATTTGTCAATAAGTGATAGTAAGGGCGGAACTGTGAAAAACTTCACAGGCGTTAGTTTTTCCAAAATAAATTGAATTATATTATAAAATGTTATTTGAAGCGATTAAGTTATTAAAATAGGGAAATATTGACGTAGGAATAATTATTTACAACAGAAAAGTCATTTTGAGTTATGAAAGGATTTTTACGGCATAAACTTTGGAAAAACTGTTTTTATTTTTTTACAAATTTATTGAGAAAGGACTTTCAAGAAGTTGATGTTTTTTTGACACTACAAAAAAAAGGTTATTTAGCGACCGAAAATAGTGACCGAATTTGTTGGTTGCTGTTTGCGACCGAAATAGCGACCGATTGTAGGATCTAAATCAAACACTGATTAGAGTTGATACTGCGACCGAAATAGCGACCGAAATAGAGCGTACCAGAGTTATCAGTCTCTATTTTTTTCGCAAAATAAAGGAAAGTAAAAGTAAAAAATTCATGACTTTTTAGCGATCGAAATGGCGACCGAGTTAAATGCAACGGTTAAATTTTATCTATCTTTGCGACCGATGTTAAATCGGTCGCTAAACGACGTGAAAAAAATTAAAATAGAGCATGTTAGCGACCGAATTTTAAATTGGTCGCTAAAGTTATGAATTCAAATTTCAAATTAACCCATTTAGCGACCGAATAATTCGGTCGCTAAAACTAAAATCCCTAAATCACGATTTCCTTCCTCTCTTCCCCAATTTCTCTCTTTTCTTCTCTTCTCTCTCACACGTAGGCAGCGCAGCAGTTCCTCTCGATCCGGTCACCACCTCCTCCACATGGTAAGCATACGTCTCTCTCTCCCTCTCCTTCTCTCTCTCACTCGCGTCTCTCTCTCCCCCTCTCCTTCTCTCATTCTCTCTCTCACTCATGTCTCTCTCAACCTCTGTCTCTCTCTCTTTGCAGGTTTTGCGCGGTTTGTAGGCTCTGTTTGCAGGTTTTGCACGATTGAGAGAGCACCCTCTTAGGCCGCCGCACCGCCGTCTCTGCAAGTGTGAAGGGTAGGTTATTCAAGTGCCTCCCTTTCTTCTTTCAATCCAAGATCGTGATTGCACTCATCATTCATTAGGTGGATTAGCAAGTTGTATTTTGTTTAATCTTCATGTTGTTATACTATTTGATTGGTTGAACCTTTGATCTATGTGATGTTGCCTGTTGATGATTGAAGCTGTTAATCATTGAAAATTAGATTTTCTGTTCTCTGTTACTTGCTAAACTGTTTGGTATTGATCAAATGGGTAAATTTTCTGGGGATTATTGTCTTGTTTAAATAGTTTGATAGGTGTTGAGGGTAATGATAGCAGTGTGTTTGATGAAAAGCCTGAATTACCATGATTTGTAAAGTATATTTTTTTGCTAGGTGGTGCAGGTGCTGATTGGTTTTTAATTGTACTTTAAAATTGCTTGCTTTATGACTACTCGAGTTCTGGTATTTTAGTGTTTATAGGATCGTTATATTTCTCTCACCTTTTCGCATATATCCAATTGGTTCTAATCTGGTTTTGTTTCTACTTTTTAAATCCCTTTTTTGGTGTAGCTAAAGGTAAATCATATTTTTGTGATGTTAAAAATGAAAATAACTTAACTGAATGATCATTGTTTTAATTTGATTGACCTTTTATGATATTTATTCTATGGTTATTGCCTAAGAGGATTTTGATTTCGCAAGTCATCTTGGTGAACATGCTACACTGGTTTGTCTCATGTGCATTGCTCCATTTTATCACTTTTCTTTTTATTACTTCTTTTATTTTACCTCTCTGTTTAGGGTTCCTGCACTATCAGTTCCCCACACTCTCTTCCCTTCCATTCACGCCACCTGCTCACAACACACTTTGGGCACACTTATATAAGTTGTTGAAGTACATAACATACCTTTTTTTATTACTTTGCCACTAAAACAATGCCCGGCTTAAACAAGCTATGGTATTGATATGTAATGAAAATGTTTTGTTTATACTTTCATGAGTGGCAAGTGTCGAAGTAGGTTAATGGTTTCCAAGTTTATACTTTTATCACAAGAGCCTTTGTTGATGTTATTATTTTTTCTTACAGTTTTCTTTGTCTATTGACAACCGCTCTAGTGGTCACCCGCTTTCACTATTTGCTTGGAGCTGAGGTAGGTCAAATACTCTATCTTTTTCTTTGTTGCTAGTGGTTTTTGAAGACTTTGAATTGATTTGTTGATTGTTAGTGAAGAGCTGAGCTCAATAGGATTCTGGTTGTGTGCTGGTAGATTAGAAATGATGCATGTGGTTGCAATTGAATATGTTGTTTGTTAGTGGAGCGCTGAGCTCAATAGGATGCTGGTTGTGTGCCGGTAGATTAAAATTGATGCATGTGGTTGTAAACTTTATATTTTGTTTGTTAGTGGAGAGCAGAGCTCAATAGGATGGATGTGCCAATTCTACGCCTTGATTGCCATTTTTATGTCCTTATTAACATTTTTGTCGCTAAAATTGTGCTCTGTATATAGAGTTAAATTTGTATATTCTGTTATGGTTAATCAGTTAGAATAGCCTTAGTGGAGAGCAGAGCTCAATAGGATGTGATCCTGTCAAAAAGGTGGGATGGTTGTTGTGTGTTGCTAATTTAGAAGTTATGCATGTGTTTGACAATTATGTGTTACTTGTTAGTGGAGAGCGGAGCTCAATAGGATGTTTGCTACTATATTTTATCTAAGTTTGTATTGAAATATGCTTCAATATATATTTGTTGAAGTATGCTGCAATCCTTATAAGTCAATGGTTTTATTTTCTGCTAGAGTTAATTATTAAGTTACGAAAGCCTTAGTTTCCTATTTGAGATTCAATATTAATGAGCATGCGTACCTTCTCAGGGCATGCATGCTCATTGTATTGAATCTTGAATTGTCCAAGTGGGACAGTTTAGGAAAAAACCTTTTTCACACTCGTACAATAGTCATTTCAATGTTCAAATGCCTTATATACTTGTTGAAATCTCGGCCTGATGCATTTCCTTTTGTTCTCCTGGTGCATACTTGATCACGATGATTCTCACCGTGCTCGAGTTGTGTACTTGGAGACCGATGGGAAATGCTGCCAAAATTTTGTCAAGTATAAGGTATTTGAATATGGGAATAACTATTATTAGCCGAGTGTGGTAAAGGTTCCTTCTTGAATGGGATAGGTTCATACATTGTCATAAGAACGAGATTGATGCAGTTATTGGAATGCACCGTAATATATAAGTGTTATTGTAGGATTGGTCAGGCTATTTAATTGCCAGCAATGGATATTCCGGAGAATCGGAAATGGATGTATCGTAGGTTGGATCGGAATAAACGTCTTAGGGAAGAGTATAGAGTTGGAGTGGGTGAGTTTATAGAGTTCGTTGTTAGCCAGGAGAGATTTATACGGCTGGGTGGTGATCATTTGAGGTGTCCTTGCAAAAGATGCAAGTGTCAATCTTTCAAAAGCATGGATGGAATTGTAGCCGATCTTTATGAGAAGGGCTTCATGCCTGATTACTATTGGTGGAGTAACCATGGTGAGACGTTTCCTGATTTAAACCTGATTGTGTTTGAAGGTTCGTACTATGGAAGTGGTGACCGGAGGGAAGAATTGAATCCATACGAGCAGATGATAATGGATCATGCTGGACCATCGGTTGGTGTTGTACTAGAAGAAGATGGGGGAGAAGATGGTGGAATGAGTTCCCAATACATAGAGGAGAATCCGAATCCCTAAGCTCAAAGATTCTATGATATGCTGAGTGCTTCACGATCTCCATTGTGGGAAGGATGTCGGGGTTACACGGAGTTGTCGATGTGCATGGAATGGTTGAGTATCAAATCTGACTACAATATGCAAGAAGGCTGTTTTAATCGCCTCACCGGGTCAGTGTCCAAGGCGTTGCCAGAAGACAATCGGATGCCTACTAGTTTTTATCATGCTAAGAAGTCTGTGGAAAATTTGGGTCTGGGGTGTTTGAAAATTGATTGTTTCCCGAATGGATGTATGTTGTACTATAAGGATGATTCAGCGGAGAGCATAACATATTGTCGATTTTGTGGTGCGGATCAGTATAAGACAACCACTATGATGGGCATTGAGAAGAAGAGGTCGCTAAAAAAGATGTGGTACTTTCCGCTCGTGCCAAGACTTACAAGATTGTACTCTTCGATGGCCACTGCAGCTCACATGAGGTGGCATAGTGAGCATGAGAGGGAGCAAGATGTCTTGTGTCATCCATATGATGGAGAATCTTGGAAGCATTTTGATAGGGTTCATATGGCATTTTCGCAGGACCCTCGGAATGTCCGATTGGGGTTATTTACTGATGGATTTAATCCTTTTGGGCAGTCTGGAAAAACATACTCTTGTTGGCCGGTTATCCTGACTCCGTACAATCTTCCCCCGGGGATGTGCATGAAGCGGGAGTTTATGTTCCTAACAGTCATAATTCCGGGTCTGTCTAATCCAAAAGGTAAAATTGATGTGTACTTGCAGCCGTTGATAGATGAGTTGACGATGCTGTGGAATGATGGTGTGTTGACATATGACGTATCTTTGAGGTAGAATTTCATGATGAAAGCAGCTTTGATGTGGACGATCAACGACTTTCCCGTCTATGGGATGATGTTAGGTTTGGTGACCGCGGGGAAGCTTGGATGCCCAATATGTATGGAGCGATTGAAGGCATTCACGCTTAAAAATAGTCGAAAGATCTCATATTTTGATTGTCATCATCAATTCCTTCCAGAAGATCATCCTTATAGGCGGAACAAGAATGCATTCAAGAAGCGTTGTGCGGAGACAACACCGCCTCCACCACGTTTGACTGGTCCTAATGTATGACGGACAGTACATTACTTACCGCTCGTCCATGAATCCCAAGGAGAACATATCCCTGATTATGGCGTCAACCATAATTGGACAAAACAAAGTATATTTTGGAGGTTGCCGTATTGGAGGACGCAGCTACTCCGTCACAACATTGATGTCATGCATACTGAGAGGAATGTGTTTTTGAATGTGTTTGACACTGTGATGGACATCAAGGGGAGGACAAAGGATAAAAATAAAGCCCGATAGGATCTGGCTGAAATTTGTAATCGGAAGGAGCTTGAGTTGCAGGATGGTGGTCGTGGCAGACTTATCAAACCGAAGGCAAGTTATACACTAAGCAAAACACAGAAAGTGGCCGTCTGTAAGTGGGTTAAAGAACTAAAGTTACCAGATGGGTATGCTTCCAATCTGGGTAGATGTGTTGACATTAAGGAAGCAAAGTTACATGGAATGAAGAGTCATGATTGCCACGTGTTCATGCAACGGTTGCTTCCAATTATGTTCGACGCATTACCGAAGCAAATTTGGAACCCACTTGTTGGGCTTAGACACTTTTTCAAGGAGCTTACATCGACAACACTAAATGTGAATCAATTAAAGGATATGGAAGTCAAGATACCCATTTTGTTATGTAAGCTGGAGCAAAATCTTCCCGCCGAGTTTCTTTGATTCCATGGAACACCTGCCGGTTCATCTACCTTACGAAGCAAGAGTTGGTGGCCCAATCCAATACCGCTGGATGTATCCATTTGAGAGGTAAACAACATCAACTATTTTACTTAATACATATGAAATTCACGAACACGAAATCGTAGTTTAGCTTTCCTTAAAACTAGTAATCATTTGTATGTATCCCTCTTTAATAGGTTCCTGCACTCCCTTAAACACAAAGTCAAAAACAAGGCACGAGTGGAGGGTTCCATTTGTGAAGCATACTTAGTAGAGGAGACATCTACTTTTGCCTCTTATTACTATCCGGACGAAGTTAACACGAGAAGGACAAGGATGCCTAGAAACGTTGATTCGGGCGAAGGAAGTTCAACTAGTCCTCCTATATCAATATTCAACTATCCGGGCTGATTTAGTGGCAAATCAAAAGGATATTTCTTGGAGCAGCGTTACATTAATGCTGCTTATCTGTATATCCTTCAAAATTGTGAAGAGGTGGCGCCATATTTAGAGTAAGTTTCTACAATGTCTTTTATAAGTTCAATTGACATTTATGATTATTAATCATCCTGCTATTAATCTCCCATATGTAGGATGTACGACAATTTTCTAAGGGATCTCCAACCAGACATTTCAAACGATCAGGTTGATCGAGAAATTACTTCTCACTTTGCTACGTGGTTCAGTAAATATGTAGGTTAAGCATCTTCATTTGTTGAAATACATTTTATCTCCTTAAATATATAGCATGTATAAGAATAATATAATATTTGATTTTTTAGGTACTAGATCCAGAAAACAATGTTCAAAATCCATTGTTGACAAATTTGGCATGGGGGCCTAACATATGGGTTACATCATGTAATACTTACATTGTAAATGGATATAAATTTAACACAAAAACATGGAATGAAGGAATGCAGTCGTGTAACTATGGTGTTTGTGTGCGAGCCACTGATGGCAATGTAGAGGATGATTTCTATGGGGTTCTAACTGACATCCTTGAACTCGATTATACCGGTTTCCCCATGATGAAGTTAGTTATCTTCAAGTGTGATTGGTTTGATCCTACTCTTGACGTAGGGACAAAAATCGATAAAAAATATGGTATTGTTCAAGTTAGGTTGTCTCGTAGGTATAATAAGGCGTACGACCCATTCATTTTTTCACAATAGGCAGATCAGGTTTATTACTCACCATATCCCGAAGGACATCAAGGCCGATTAGGTGTTATTAAGATAAAATCTCGCAGTATAATTACTGATAATGTAATCAACCAGTCTGAAAAAGATACTCCGTACCAAGATGATGAGTTTTCAAGACCCCACGTACCGTTGCAAATTATACCGAACATTATTGTTAATTCTCTGGCGGACATTTCCGGAAATGGGGAAGAAGTTGAAAGAGAGTTAATGGATCAATCTGAGTTGGACGCATCTAGCGAAGGCACATTCCGATCAAGTGAGACTGATGAGAGTGAGGGTGAATTTAGTGATGGAGATTCTACTTAGGTAATTTATTTATGTCATAATTCATTGTGTAAATGTCATTCTACTTAGGTAATTTATTTTTGTATTATTTACACTACTGTGTAATCTTCTTTTCATTTTTTACACAGATGGCAGATTCCTCTAGAGGTAGGGGTTGTCGTGGAGGTCGTGGCAGAGGTCGTGCTGCGAGAGTCCCTTCGCCGGCTGAGACACCCCGATGTGCCCCATCGTATTATTACATTAAAACCTTAATATTTATTTACTTAATCGCGCGCTTACTATTGAAAATACGTAAAAATTTAAACTTAATTAATAATTATATAACTTATGCAGATATAAAACACACCAAAACTATATAATTACACACATGTTTTTTTATTACATTACCAAAACACTGTTGAGGGTACCCTCTCAGTAGGATCCCTCACAGATATAAACTTCACTACAGACTTACTTAGCGGAAATATAAATACTCTTTAGACACACTGGCCATAATGTTTATACTCTAATCGCCTTGAATCACAGCTCGACCTCCTACATCTGGTTCGTGAGGAGTTCCATCTAACTCCTCAGCAATTGGTTCCTCCATCGGGTCTTCTCGTACGATCATATCATAAATAAAATACAACACACAGAAAGATATAGGGAATAAGAAACAGTTCTATCATCAAAAAGCGGTAAAGAGTAATAGTAAATTATACAGTAATTGTCACATACACACATCACTCAAAATCAACAATCGTCCTCAATTCACTATATCACCCTCTACCCTCAGTCCATGCAACTAAAACTTAATACTGATGTGGCCATCTTCACTCCTGTCACATTAGTTAGTAGTCCATAATTATTTAGGGTCAAAACTCAGTGCGCCATTATTCCCTAATCTCTCATAGGAAATAATGCATCAGCACAATATGCGTCACTATTGCCCCCATTGGAAATAGCACATAAGCACATAATAAATAATAACTCGGTGTGCCCCTATTCCCTTGCCTCTCATAGGAAATAGTGCATAAGCACGATATGCATCACTATTTCCCCCATTTGAAATAGCACATAAGCATATAATAAATCATAACTCGGTGCGCCCCTATTCCCTTATCTCTCATAGGAAATAGGGCATAAGCACAATATGCGTCACTATTTCCCCCATTTGAAATATCACATAAGCATAAAATAAATAATAACTCGGTGAGCCCCTATTCCCTAATCTCTCATAGGAAATAGTGCATAAGCACAATATGATTCTCACTGACTTTTATCAATAGCAACCTAGTGCCTCAAGCTTTTCCTCACAACCTCCACTTAGATTTTATATCACATCACTTCATAGCGAGGCACCTCTAATTCATATTCAAAACTCTCACCCAAACAAAACACCTCTGAGCAATATATATATCTTTCCTTAAAATTATCTAAGCATAGTATTAAACCCAGGCAGATCATGCATAACACATTAATCAACAGAATATTCCAACATCCCAATATCATATAAGGCAATTTATCATAACCAAATAATTAACAAAGTCAGACTCTGTCACGGCCTGGCCGTGATAGCCATCACGGACGTGACAGACAACAAAGACAAGTCAGATTCTGTCACGGCCGTGACAAACATCAAAGGCAAGAATTCTACAAAACAGAACCTGTCACGGCCTAGCCATGACAACCATCACGGCCGTGACAGACAACAAACATCCTCAATATCATAAATATTCAAACACCGAAATGATACGTCACGTGTAGATGGAATACCTCAACCAGCGTATCATAGTAAATTCTATAGCAAAATCAAACATCCTCAAATACTTAAAATCAACTTAATGTCGATAAACCTATAATCCCCGAATCACATTGGTTTTACAGAAAAGGTTTCCAATGGGATTTTGGTCTTGTCGATTACTCGACTACTAGTAGGGTTTAGGTCGCCCTACACAATTATCATATAATCTACTACTTATCGATTCCAACGATAGGTTGATTCTTTTCCCCACCTGAGCTAGCACCGAAAACGCCTACACGACGATCCTCGTTATCCTGCCACGAGTTAACACAACCACCTTCATCCAAACAACATAACTATAATTAATCAACTAACAACCATCTATGACACTTTAGGGCTAGGTTCGGCCAAGACTTAGAAAATAGGTTTAGGGTTATCTTCTTAATGCCATCTTTTGGATCCTAGTTACTAGAGTCTTAACTAACATAGATTACTTATTACACGACTAAAATTTGAAACAAAATCCTCTAACCTTTAGGGTTAGGGTTTCGGCCCATATTAGGAAAATAGGCTAGGAAATTTAGTTGGATTCAAGCTCTTGGATTTAAGCTATATATGTATTATAGAACTTAAGTCAAGGACTAACTTTCAAAACAAACAACAAAACACCAAACCCATTTTCCTACCTAGGTTCGGCCCTTAATGGTTAATAGGGAAGGAAAATGATTTTGATCACATGATCTTGGATAAATAAAGTAGGGATTATATCTAGATCATAGAAATTGGTTTCATGTCAAAAGGATTTTTCTAGAATTAGTTATGAATTTTTGAAGAAAGCTTCAAGAACTTTGACTCATATGAAGAACATGATGAACACAAGCATAAATCCATAAAAGTTGTGAATAGAAAAGCTTAAAATATCAAGATTAGGAGAGAGATTCCTCACCTTGGAATAAAAAGATTTATTCAAGAACTTGAAGAACAAAGATGATCTTAGCAAGAACACTAAGGAGTTCTTTGTGTTTTGTGGGGAAAGACTTGAGATGTGAAATAGAAATTGTTTAGATCATCTAGATAAGTGAGAATATGATCTTAGAAGATCAAAACAAGGTTTGGATGGTTATATATGGGTATGGGCCGAATTTGAAGGAAAGAAAAGATGAACTTGAAAGTTCATGGATTCAAGAACAAAATGGATCAAGTGATGGTTATTGATCTAAGGAACAAGTTTCATGAATGAAGAATCATGAGATTATGTTTCTAAGTTAGAGATAAATGATGAATAAGTGAGGACCAAATGAAGAACAAATGAAGAACAAGTGAAGAACTTGTGAGAGAAAATGAAGAACATGAAGTTTTGAGAGAGACAAAATGATGAAGTTGGAAAATGAAACAAAATGGTTCAAGTGTGGATGATGGGCACGGTTTAGAGGTGGGTGTGAGGAGAAAACATGTGGTTCAATGAGATAAAAGAACCATGGTTGAGTTTATTTGATCAAGGTTAAGTTAGAAAATAATATAATAACTTAACTATAGTTAATAGTAACCTAACTAGGGTTTATTTGTAATCATGGTTAATAAAATATGTGGTCATAAATTTGAAGAGATGTGGCTGCCTCCTACACCACATATTAGGGAGATGATATTTTGTGTTGCAAATCATGGTTAATTAAGCTCGGTTTTCTAAGTGTTCTTGAGAAGTTTAGAGAGAAAGATAATGATGATGAAGATTTAGAGCAGTTTCGGTAATTTGGACATATCTCTCAATATACTTGTCCGTTTTTTATGATATTTATGTAATTGGAAAGAAAAGAGAAAGATGAACAACTTTCATGTAGAAAGTTTTTCGAGATTCAGAACAGATAAGAGTCATAATTTCGTGGCAGTTTCGGGATAATGATGAGAATGTGACTTTGCCTATGACTCATCCACTTCACATCAATGCTCATTTATGGCTTGGAAAAAGTGGTGTCCAAATTCTTGGAATGGAGGAGGAAACCGTGTGGATTGGGGTTAATTTGGTCCAAATTCTCAATGGCATGGCTTGAAATATTCATGAAGAGCCAAGGGTAAAATCGTCATTTCCAGGTAAAAGATTCCTCTGTCATAAATGCGCCATTATGGCCATTATAACACGGATAAGCTCGTCATAAATGCCCATCAAGTCGGTCAAATCCATCACCTCATCCCCGTTGCCGACTCCTTGGTTCATCTGGCGCAAGCTTTTCCTAGAGATAATCTCGACGTATATGCCCGCAACAAATATAATATTTTAATTTTTACGCTAAATTTTTCAAAACTTCCAGTATCGTAGTAAATACAATAAAAAAAATTTTCATCTCATTCACGAGTTAAAATTAGGTTTTTTGAGCAGTAAACTTTTACTGTCAGCGAAAACACAGAAAACGGCAGACCGGCTTCCGTCTGAATTTTCAACCAAAAACTTCCCCGTAACCTTATGAAAATAAGTATAACAAGGAAATGAACTTGGTTTATCCAAAATCATTTTCCAAGTCTCTGATAAAAATATATATTTATATATTTATTACCGTTATTACAAAGCAGCGAAAATCGGGGTGTTACACCGGTCGACCCACAGCCTTCAAATCGAGACCACCCTACTAGCACCTCTGTGGACGGGACACCTCAGGGTGATGGAGTTGCACCCCCTACCCAGCCTCATGTGGTCGGGACAGGAGAGTCGTGGTCCATCCGACAGGAGGATTCTTCTTATCCCTAGGGGGGATAACGAGTAAGCTAATTTAATTTTTTAATATATATAAAGTATCATTAGTTTCTATTTACTTTTTTATTTATTTATAATATTTATTAATGTTCTAATTTTGCTGCAGCTTTCTGCCCGCGAAGGGCCCTTCTGATTCGATATTGAAGATCTTGCGACGCAAGTTTGATGGTCCATGGCCTACATGGAAGGCCATCCCAGGGGGCCATAGGGATCAATTGTTTCAAGAGTTTAAGGTAACAATTTATTAAGTTATTTAAATTAAATTTAAATTATATATATATATACACACACGAATTTCCTAACAACTGTAAGTTGCAGAAAGAGTATAGGTAGGACGTAGCTTTAGAGGGTCTCGTCAGGGACATATTTGAGCATAAAGGCTCACTGGTCATGAAGAATCTGACGAACAAGCTGAGAAAGGGTAAGAATAAGGGGAAGTGGGTGGATCCTGATATCAGGAGGCAGCTGGACCAGTACTGGGCTACTGAGAAGTTCCAGGAGATCCAGGTCACAGCTCGGCGTAATCGAGCTTCTGATGGTGGCGCATGTGCTTGGACCGGCGGGTCTAAATCAGCCGCCGCCCACTACGACGAGCTGGTAATACATTAAACTTTTGACTTATTATACTATTTAATGAGTTTTCATTTTTAATTATTCTTATGAATTTAAGATTATATTTTTCTGTGCAAAAAGCACAGAAACAGCGGGCCCCCACTGCTATGGAGTTGGTGGAGAGGACGAAGAAGTTGAAGTCAGGGACATGGGTCAACGACAAGGCCCGTAACTATGCTGTAAGCAAAAAAACAATTTAGTGTTTACTTGTAATTTATTATAAATGATTTGTTAATATTGATTATAATTTTAACTAAATCTCTTCAACTATACTTTGTAGGTGGGCTTCAACGAGAAGAAGGACGATGCCATATCACGTTCCTCACAGTCACAAGATGAGGCCTTGACTGGTGATGGGCCCAACTCTCCTATCTCCGTCGACGATAATGCCATTTATTTGGAGATCGTCGGGGGCAGGAACAAGAAGGGGTACTGTTGACGCCGGCAAGTGTACCGGGTCATCGCAAGTAATAAAATAAACACGGTAAGTAATTACCGAGGTCGAACTCAGGGATTGGGCTACCAATTCGACTAATCCGCGAGAAATCCGATACGTTGGTCAAGTCACGGAAGGTGGTTGAGAGAGAGATTAATATCAAAAATTCAATTAACGAATCTAATAAACTAATTAATTAAAAATCAGAAATTAAAATGTCCAAGGTCACAAATCCACCTACCCAATCATGCAAACCCAAGTGACGATGAATTCCTCCCTAAGTTCAATTACAATGTCAACCGGGACCCCTAAATTCTCCTAAATCCACTGTCGTGCTCATTAGGACGTATTCGACGATTGGATTAATTACTTACTAGGTCTCATAATCCTAATCCCGAATTTGATTAATTCTTGTTCCCTATAAGGTTGCACTAATCTCCTAATTCCACTGTCGTGCTCATTATTCGATTAGTGATTCCAATTCAAGTTCTAAAACGCGAATCGCCGTTCGGCTTCAAACACGTTAACTAGTTAATCACGCAAAACATATGATCAACGCAATCAAAACAGAATTGGAAAACATTAATTAAAAGAAGGAAAGGAAAACATACATCACATCGAATCTACACTGCCATGGGCGGCTTCATTGATCCCTCAGACGAAGGGATTAGTTCCTCATGCTCATAGACAAACACTCGGACATAATCACCATCGTAAAATAACACAAAAAGAAAAAGGGAGACGCAGCTCCAAAGAGAAACAAAGATTCGTAACTAAACTGCCCTAAACAAGTGGAAAACCCTTGATCTAAACTCCTCCCCAATTCTGATCTGAGACAGCCTTTAAATAAGGATTCTGTTTCTCGCCCGCTCGCGGGGCGAGCTTACTCTCGCGACGCGAATTTTAGTTTTGGCGCGCATTCAAGTTTGGATTTTCGCGAGGCGAGGGTGTGTTCGCGGGGCGAGTCTTCCAACTTCAATCTGTCACAGCCGTGACCTTCATCACGGCAAGGCCGTGATGGTCTCTGTCTTCCAGGGTCTTCAGGATCTCGCGAGGCGAGCTATCTCTCGCGGGGCGAGACTTCAAACCTAAATTTGTCACAGCCGTGACCTTAATCACGGCTATGCCGTGATGGTCTCTGTCTTGCAGGTCTTCAGACTCTCGTGGGGCGAGAATATTATCGCGTGGCGAACCAGAGTGATGATTGTTGCTGCTTCAGTTGATGTTCAGTCTCGCGAGGCGAGCTTCAACTCGCGAGGCGAGTATCCCCAGAAGTGCTTTTTCCACTGCTTCTTGACTTTCCTTGACTCCTGGAGCTTCACTTATTGACCTGAAACAACAAAAGAAAACAAAAAGCGTAATTCTATTCAAAATAACCTAAAAACTACACAAAAGACACAAAACGAGTCAAAGTCCCACTTAGGAACAAAACAAGGTAAATTTGGGCGAAAACGAGAGTGAACTCGACTAATTGGCACATAAACCCTAGTTCATCTAGTCATAAAACTAGATAAGCCGAAGGCTTATCAGGTACGTGTATGGCCTCGGACACCTGGGAGGCGAGTTTATCGCTTCATCATCCGGCATGCCTACTCCTTCCTACTCCGATACCGCCCCTCAGGAGCAGTTCAACCAAATGCAGGACACCATCACGCAGCTGAACACGGAGCTTCGGGAGAAGAGTGAGAGAGAGCAGCAGATGGAGAACCAGATTGCACAGTTGACTCAGGCACACCAGCAGCTGATGCAGACGAGCATCGAGCGAGGCGGCACTCATGGGCTGGTGTTGGAGCGATGAAGATCCGGACTCCGGTTGCTCGGGTGATGCTCGACGGCGGTTGTGCGCCCGGTGTCGCTCCTCGATTCCGCCGCCGCGACTCACGATGCTGCTACTGCAGAGGACGATCAGATAGCAGACGTCGGTGGTACGGACGCTGAGGATGATTGGATTCCTCCCCCTCCCCCTCATCATGACTGATTTTTTTTTCTTCATTTTTTTGACTTTAAATGATTCTTGTACGACACTTTGGATTATTTTTTTTATATATATTCATTATTTCTTATGATTGTATATTTCATTAGTAATTTGGTGTGTTTTATTCGTAATTTTGCTAAACTTTAAAGAAAAACAAAAAATTTATTATTTTAAAAATTTAATTTAATTTTTTTTTAATAAAAACCAGTTTAGCGACCAAATTAGAAACCAATAATTCGGTCGCTAAACTTTAGTTAACATTAACATATTGTGGTCTAGCGACCGAAAATCCGTCGCTAATATAGGTTAACAGTAACTAACATTGGCGACCGAACTAGCAACCGATTTGTCGGTCGCTAAAAATGGTTACCCAAAACAATACGACCAACCGTGTAGCGACCGTTTTTTATTATTTAGCGACCGACATTACGGTCGCCATTTAGCGACCGAATTATTGTTTCGGTCTCTAAAAGCTTAGAGACCAGGTTATCAGCCACCACCATAGATCGGTCGCTAATTCGGTCGCTAAATTAAACAACGACCAATTTTGAAAGTTTAGTGACCGAATATGTCGGTCGCTAAACAGTTGATTTTTTGTAGTGTGAGAATGATTTTGAAGGATGAAGTAATTAAGAGAAAAGGAATTTATTTCCAAGGTTACATTTTATTAACGTTTTTAACAGAAAAGAATTTATGTAAATGAGTTTTATTCAATGAAAATAATTCCGTTAACTTGGATAAGTTTTCGGAGGTTTGTTTTTGTACTTGTTGTTTCATCACTGAGCAAAATGTTTTAAAAAGGAAAAATGAACCTAGTAACTGAGACGTCAGAACTCTAGGGTTCTGTTGGCACGTAGATTAGGGATCCGTGTCATTGGACTGAGTGTCCTGCAAAGGTTTTGTGGACTGAGTGTCCTAAGATTGATGTGGAGAATGTGAATTCCATATCCACGAGCCTAAGACTGGTGCATCAGTTTAGGGCTTTGCAATTGAGCACTCAGACCTTTGTGTCCTGTGTTGAGTTTAAAACATTTGGACTGGTGTGTCCTGTGTTTGTTTAAAGTGGAAAAGTCTTAATATTAAAATTAAGCATTGTCGTTAGCCTTTGAGCTTCGACAAGAAAATATGAGCGAAAGAGGAAAACAAAATGAAACAAATGTTTTACATGCATTATTTGGCAGACGTGCTTGAGTTACCATGTGTATGACTACAACAATAGTTGGATAGTTGTCACAAGGGACCGTATGACTCGCTGCAATAGCTGTTTGAGTGGTTATCATACGAAGTTGGATAATATTTATGCATAATTGCAATAGCTGTTTGAGTGGTTATGTATCTGTGTACAAGTGTAATAGTTGTTTGAGTGGTTGTCATAGAGGGGTTGTGTGAAATAATATTTAAACATAACTGCAATAGCTGTTTGAGTGGTTATGTATCCGTGTACAACTACAATAGCTGTTTGAGTGGTTGTCACAGAGGGGTCTTGTGAACAGTTGCAATAGCTGTTTGAGCAATTGTCACTTAAGGTTGAGATGGATTTTCTGACCATGTATCATGGTAAGTTGAAAGTTGTAAGTTGGGATCTCTGGAGATTACATATCAAAATTTGAGCCTGAATATTGAAGTGTCATGCATTTTTATAAAATCGCGATGACTGTTGGGTATGAATCCCTTTGACAAAGTTTTTATGTTGTTTGGATGATTCTCATATATTGTGAATATCATGTATCTGCTGTTTTTGTGTGTCGCGCATGTGGTTATCTTATCAAAACTCATATATTGCTATCTCACCCTTGCATATCTGTGTTTCTGGTTTTGCTGTTGTACCTTGGTACACGAGTACAAATGGTGCAGAGGAGTTCCTAGCTTCATTTGAGGATATTACTCCCGATCCTTGGAGAAGTTACTGATAATGGTGACAATAATGGAGGTCTTTCCAGTAGATGTCTATTAGAGTGACCGGCTTAGGAATTTTCTTTGGGTGATGTGTTTCTGAGAAAGTCGGGGTTTGTAGTTTTAAAACCTTTATATAGTTTAAAATTCTGTTGTGAATAATGAAGTACTTTCAGGAAAAAAAAACCTATACGCTGTGAAAGATTTAATTTTGAATATAATAAATTTATATTTGTTGATGAGTATTATATAGTGTTACCGTTATAATATGTGTGACAAATTTTCGAAGTATTATGTAGAAGAGAAAAAAAAAATTTCCCCATTTTCGGACTTATACAAAATTATAAGCATTATTTTCCGGAAGAAACCAGCAAATTCCTTTTAATTTTATTTCCGAACGTGTTCACAAGGTAATGCCCAAGGAGGGTGTTACCGACTACTTCACTATGGTTGCCATGAGAATACTTATGACACTCATATAACTATTATGAAGTATTCTCATAGTGGGTCATCCGGTATGAACTATCATGACACTTACAAAGGATTTATTTAATTTCGGGTCAACTCGGTCCCGTTCCATTTCGGCCCCGGTCTTAAACGAACCCGTATATGATCGGGTTCTGTCGGGTCTATGGACGGGTTCAGGTTCAGAGAATTGACTCCATCAAAGTTTAGGGCCGGGTTATGGACAAGCATAACCCGTCCGAACCTGCCCCACAATCACCCCTATCACATATCCATGACTCGTGAGATGTGGTCATCAGTCTACTCATACAATAGTCTCTATGTATTATCGTCATTCTAATTGACAATAATACTCGACTATAGATATTTAAGAATAGCGTTCTATCATTCAATAAGGTCTCACCATGATTAAGTCATGTACTTAATTTCTCATTAAATGAAACTGCCTATTATAAGGACTTTATTATGCTATAAACTAATAACATAATAAATGAATGCCTTATTCATATATCAAATACACGATCGAATTAATGATACAAATGATGATCTATTCAAAATAGATTGGTCACTAGGGTTTACACAAACATATTTATTATTAAATATTTAAACACATGCAATCAAAATAAAAGCTCTACAATACTCAAGGAGTGTGGCTTAGTTGGTTGTACAGCTGAGCTTGTGCATCGCATGGGTCCATCATCTAGTAAAATATAATATTATATAATAAAAAACATAAATAATAAATAAAATAAAATAAAAATATAAATAAAATTATAATAGTATATAACAGTTCGTGAGCTACTCCATTTCATGGTGGTTTACTTTTATAGACATCATATGCCACCCACAAAAACTGATATCGTATAAAGTCCCAAACAATGCCATGCTAAAATTTTATTCGAATAATCAACTAATGAGTGATTGATTGGTTAATGAGTGATTGATTATAGTTAAAATGAGTGAATATGATCCTTTCAAAAATTTTAGAAAAAGAAATTTGAAAATTTTCCTTACACGGTATCGGTTTTGGATTTGAAAAATACATCCCTAATATTAGCACCTAATATCTGAGCTGTATGGTCGCTTTAAAATTTGATAGTTTTAATTGAAACATTATTGTTGCTAAAATAAGGAAATTTTGGAGGATTTAAACTGTTCAGTTTTCCATTAGTGATACCTTATAAAATCCTGAAACAACGAGTGATTAATTATAGTCAAATTGAGAGGAGGAGAAAGAGAATATAATTAATAGCCCATGGGAAAACTACCGGGGGGGAACGTTGAATTGCGGAGGGATGTTTTTTTTCCTGGAGAATGATTTTCGTGGAATGTTTTGGGAGGATGCAGAAGCCGAGGAAATAGATGAGTTGGCTTGTGAGTGCGAAGGAGAGAGAAAGGTTATATATATATATATATATATATATATATATATATATAAAAGATTTTTATACTAATGAGATGTACGGACTTGATAATTTAATTTATGTATTCTATAAATATAAATGAATTAAAATAATGAAATATAAAATAATTATAATTAAAAATTATAAAATTACTGTCACCTAATGTTAAATAGTTGAATAAAAAAAATAATAATTTCTTTAATTTTATTTGTTAAGATAATGGTAATAATTAATATTATATTATAACAAACATAAAAATGATAACCATATATTAACAGAATTGAAAGATATTAAGTTAGTAGTGTGTTATTAAAAAAATTCAAAAGTAAATGGACTTATTTAAAAGCTTTTATTCAAAAATTTATTGACACAAAATATAAATATCATAAAAATAATTTAATCTATAATTAATTCAAACCTAATTTTTTGATATTGACAATATTAATTAGAGATTAGGTTTTAGCGATTTTAGAGAAAAGTAAAAGTTTTTTGTATTTGTTTACGATCATAAAAATTATTTTTTTAAAATTATTTATTTTAAAAAATTGATATTTTTCTAAAATGTTTTTTTTCTTCTTTTCATTATATTTAAAAGAAAAAAAACACACTAAAAATTTTAAACCATTATTATTTACTAAAAAAAATGAATTTTTAAACAAAATAAGCAATAACAAAGGTGCTCATATCTCTCATTAATGTAGGGTTTTTAAATAATACGTCATTTCCCTTAGTTTTGTTTATTTTTTATTATTATATTATTTCTATTAATTATGATGCTGATGCACATTAAAAATGATAGGTTTTTCTATCATGTGCAACTTTTCATAGGTTAAGAAACCGAAAAGTAGAAACTATTTATTGGAAAACTAGGTATTACTAAAAAAAAATGAATTTTTAAACAAAATAAGAATAAAAGGGCTCAGGGTCGCTTTCCTGTTTTGTTTTTTTTATTATTATATTATTTCTATTAATGTAGCAATAAAAGAATGTTCAGATATTTGGAAAACTAGGTATTTCAGTTTTAAAATTATAAAATACACAAATTCGTATATAAATTTACTCTTTTAAGATCCTTAATCTGTACAAATTTACACAGGATAGAAAAACCCAAAAATGATTAATGAAATGAGCCTGATCGTACAGTCTCTTGATCAGTGAATGGATGAATAGAAGAAAACAAAGTTGCAACAATGAATAGTAAAAGGTGAATGAATGTACAATAGGAATGAACAATAATTTGGACTTTGTTTTATTATAGTATAAAAGATTTTAGTGCAATGTCAATTATACCTCTTGTGAAATGGTCCTCCAACTTAGATTTCATCGTCCTAAGGACATTGGTTAAGCAACTCACAATTTTTTTTTTGTATTGGGTAATTAACTGTAACATTTTTCGAAATACTAAATACATCATTTTCCCATGAAATTTTCTTTTATTGATTCCTTAAAAATATCATAAGGACACTCGTTAGTATTATATATATATATATATATATATATATATATATATATACACACGAGTTTAATTGCTAACACTGACAGTGTTATTGCCGTTTTGCAAAATTTGGTACTTAGTTGTTTGCTCGGCTAATTAGTGTTGACAAGTGACTCCAAAAACAAGAGGGTGAGTGAATTGTGTGTGTTGTGAATTTTTGAAAACTTTAACAAACTGAATCACCCTTTTAAAATTATTTTGAAAATGATTGATTATGGTAAAATATGTAATCACCAAAATGTAGAAAATATAAACGATCGCAGAAAATAAAAGAGAAAGGGAAGAGAAATGAACACGGTGATATATCTTGGTTCGGCCACAAACTACCCACGTGGCCTACATCTAGTCCCCAAGGCAATACTACTAAGGGTTTTCACTCAACAGTAGCTTTTAAACAGGTGCAACTAGAAACCTTTAAAATATAGAGCACTCCTCATAGACCAGGGATATCACCTCCCCGAGTGAAAGAGCCTCAAAGAAAATAACCGAAGAGATATCACCTCTCTTCTCAACCACAAGGAGTATCACCTCCCTCGTACCCTGGGAAATCACATCCAAGAAACACCACAAGAGATATCACCTTTCTTGCAAACTTGGTGTAGAAAAGAAGGGTTTGAGTCACACGACTCTTACCAACAATATGCATTTTTAATAGTGCTGATTAAACAAATTGATAAACGATTACAATCACACATATATGGTGTATAAAGCTCTCATGAGAATATGGTTCAAGTGTATGAACAAAGAGTAGAAGAGAGAATGGATTTTCAAAGTTTTAGTGTAACACCCCAAATAATTATAACGTAATAAATAAAACTTAGTAAACATGTCTTCTTTTATTTAAAATAAATCTGAAGAGACTTATAGAAAACTGTAATTTCCAAAAAGATTTGAGGTTCTAGCATAGTATAAAAACGTTATGATCATTAGCATCTTTCAATACTTAGTTATCGTATCTGAAAATGAAATAGTGATTAAAACAATAACAAGGTTGATCATTTACAAAATTCTTTATAAGACTAAGTCGACCATTTTAACAGACTCTGATCCGGCTTGACCTGACCAAAAGACTTTCCTCATTGGGATCTATTAACCATCCCGGAAATGCTATCAAGAGCCCAATGCCTCATTTTAAACTTGGAAATGTCAGAAATCCCAAAAATGAGTAAAACTCAGTGACAGTAGTAAATATATTAAAATAGTTTGAACTATGACATTTCCAACCATACCTGGTGTAGAAGGTATAGAAAATCCTCTCTTCACAACCCAACACATAATCAAGATAAAATAAAAATCAGAAAAATGACATTTTCATATGTAAAAGAAAAACATCCAAACACCATTCACCTCTATCCGTTATTATTCAGTCACCCTCAAATCATTAATCTATGAATCAAAAGCCTATGCTATAAATGTTACTATTCCAAAATGCATGTCAACCGGTCCCTTTCTCACCCGAAAATCACAATCTTGCCCGAAGGCCACAATATCATGTCACACAATGCTGACATGGCCACCCAAAATCCTGTCATCATCCCCCATTCTCGTTAGGGATGTTAGTCAGTCGTCCAAGCAGCTCGTCCAAAAACACTGGTGCACACCCCCATTCCCGTTAGGGCGCTCATTCAAAGAATGACACTATTCCCCCATTCTCGTTAAGATATGGGATGACTTGGCAAGGACTACAAGAGTATCACAGTAGTTACCCCCATTCCTGTTAGGGAACTGACCAGTGACATCTGGTACCCGTAATCGGATACTCCGATCTCGTGTGTTCCACCCACACGACTGTGAACAACACCATGCATTCTAATATGAGTCTCACAAACTCTTATCTGGTCATAAACTAATACCTTAACCTCTCATCACTATCTCAACACTTAACTCAAATTATCTTACGTCATTATTAATCTCATCGTAATCTCTAGCTAGATACTTACTCATTCTACCACTCAAGCATACAAGTCACATATCAAATGCATTGCCAAAGAAAGCCATTCAATTATCATCATGCTATAACACATTCTCACATAGAGACATGTCAATTAATAAAAAAACAAGCAGGCCAAGACATGTGAACAAACCAATCAAACATAGCTTGTAATCACATCAATTCATATAAGAAATCACACCAATTTAAATAATTACCCACACCAAATAGAGATGTTTTGGGGAATTCTATTGTCACCTCGAATTCTCTTGAAAAAGAGATAATATTGAAATATAGCTCTTTTCTCGATGTCCTAAGTATGTCTTTGTTTCTTTTCCTTGTTATAGTCTCATCCATAATAGAGTTTGAATTGAATCCTCTCCTTCCTCCTTCTTGTACAGTTTCGGCCAACATAAAGAAAAAGGCCTCACATATTAATTCAACAAATAGTCCATTAATTAATGAAATATCAATAATTACTTATTCTATAATTAAGGAATTTTACAGATTAACCCTTAACAGGGGCAAGAAATGAGATTTAGATGAAATCTGGGGTTAGGGTTTCAGGATAAAATTGGGGAAAAATGGAAGGGAAGAAGAAACACCAATTAACTCACCCAAGAAGAAAGATAACGACAGCGGCGGACAGGAATGGAGGTGGTGGCGCGATGATGGCTCCGGCGTACAGGGCAGCAACATTTTTTTTGAGTGTTCCTAGGTCGTCTTGGTCCATAGAAAGTGCGATCCACAAGAAAAAGAGAAGAAGAGAAGTTAAAAGATGAAGAAACATGAAGAAGAAGGCCATTAAAGGGTGGACGGAGTTCTTACCTCGCGGTGGTTCTCCGGTGATGACTTAAAACTCGAAAACTAATTAGCTCAAATGAAAGGTCTTGAGGAGACGAAGAGAACAATGGTGGTTTCGTGGCCAACCGAGGTCGGACGACGCTAGAACGTGGCCGTGAAATGGTGGCGGCGGCAGCGACATTTGAGAGAAAATGAAGAGTGTTTCAGTTTTTCAAAAAATGAAAGAGTGAGTATAAGGGAGAGGGGTTCGTGATTTAAAAGAGGAGAGAAGGGTGCGCACAGTAAAACAGGGGGTGTGACTAGCATAATTTATAAAATCAGTTCTTTGAAATAAATAAAATATTTATGATATCTTAAAGTTAGGTACTCTCATAAAATAAATTCTACCTTTTATAAATCCCAAAATATTTATATTTTCTTACTAAAATTTCTCTTAGCCAAATAATATAACTTGATACTAAATTATAAAATATCATTTTTATAATTATCAAACACAAACAATTATCACTATATACAAAAAATATCATCGAAAAGTTTAATAATAATTATCTTGCTTCTAAAAATTGGGATGTGACATTTAGCATTGATATAAAAATGATAATTTCATGCTCTGAAAACTACCTAAGTTTCCTTTATATAGAAGAAGTGAATAACCCAAATAAATTAGGCCAAGCTAATTTAAAAACTCAATTTTTGTGCATGATAATCGATCATTTAAAAGTCTTCATCGATTATTTTGATTCAAATTGAAAGGTGCCTCTTTGAGACAATCGCAACATAATGGATTATGCTAATCGATTATTTCAGCATAATGAATTATGCTAATCGATTATTGGTTCTCTGTTTGAAATCCTGCGAGCACTAAAAACATATTATCAATTACCTAATGAGCATAATCGAATATTCATATTCAAATTCAAACTTAACGGCTAAAAAGAAGTTATCAGTCATTAAAATGGAATTAAACCCAATTAAGCTGATTTAAAAACGTGATCAAAAAAGGATAATCGATTATGCTATTCAATTATTGCAATTCAAATTTTTTGATTTCAAATTCTTAACAGCTCGATAATTTATTACTCATTAAAGCATAATTAAGAGCATGATAATTAATTATACTAATCGATTATACTAATCCCTTTCTGATGCATGACCATGCTCATGTTCAGCACGACCTCATGCTTGTTGGCGTGCTCAGTGGCTGCTTGGACCCTGAGCAAGGTCGTGCTCAAGGGGAGCAAGACTGTGTCGAAAAACAAGGGTTTGTGACATGCTTCTTGCAGACCCTGTGCTAGATTAAGCACGGCCCCATTCTCGATGTTGAGTACGACGGTGCTTAATGTGAGCACGCCCGTGCTTAGGGTCTGATAGCTTATATAAGTTAGTTTCGTTAGGGTTGCGAGCCAAACCCTCACTTTGGCACTTTTAGCATCCCTAGTGAAACAGAAACCTATCCCTTTCCCTTTTCTTTGAACCCATCAAGTGCTTGGTGTTCTTGTCGTCGTTTGGGAGAGAAGTTGCTCGTTGGTTCCAATTAAATGTAACGTGGACATCCCTCAATAATCTCCTTTTCCTATTTCTAGGATTTAGAGATTAATTGGTTATTCCTTTTTGTGTTTGGCCAAGGCTTGGGGGAAGTCGTCAAGCCGCTCGAGGGAACGAGAATAGATCGATACATTGGTGTTAGTGGAATCTTCATACCATGTATGCAGAGAAGGGATAGTATGAACATGTAGGCATTGGGGGTAGCGTAAGATGAAGGGTTAACCCATGACCCTATCGTTTGCTAATTGCCTAAATGTTGTCTTGCTATATGTTGATCTATGTTTATTTATTATTGTTATGTCTATATGTGAGTTTTGATGATGATGAAGTTTATGCCATGAATAAATTCTTGTTGATGATGTTGCCATGCCATAGATGAACGTATGCTTGAGTTTGATGTTGTTAACGTTAATAAGACTATAATTAAATGATAGGGCTTATTAATAATATATGGAATTAAAGGACTAAGTCCCCAATTGTTCATAAGACATGAATTATAGTAATGAGAGGCAAGGTTATTGATCAATGGTATAGTCAAGACCCTAGGATTGATTCATAAGTGTTTTAGGGACATTAAATTGAAACAGGAATTAAAGGATTAATCTCCAATAATTATAAGACATGAAGATTAAACAAGAATAATGAGACTGATACTTGATGGTATAGTTAAAGACCAATAGGATTGATCTATGAATGCCCTAGGAAGTTCAACAAGGGTTTCCAATCCTTTCTGCCCAGATCGGTACCGCCATGCTCCAGTGAGCACGACCGTGCTCAACAGACAGCATGCCCGTGCTCAACTTAAATTTCAGCGCGCCCGTGCTGGGGGTAGTACGATCGTGCTCCCCTAAATAGAATAGACGTGAATAAGAACAAATGGTGGTTTCACCCAAATTGTTCCCAATGATGAAATAAGACACCAAACGAAGTAAAGATAAGATAGATGAATTAATGAAGACTTAGTAAAGATAATTAAATGCAAATGTTAAGATGGTAAAGACGGTAATGATGAGTTACCGCGTGTTGTTATGCTTTGTTGCTTATTGGCCAAAGTAGCCTAGATGCTTATTGGTCAAGGTGTTGTTGATGTTGTTCCTTGGTGCTTATTGGCCAAGGGGGCCTTGATGTTTATTGGTCAAGGTGTTGATGGTGATAAAACTTTGGTACTTATTGGCCAAAGCGGAGGTGGTGGTTACGTTTGCTGCTTGTTGTTGTTGCTCAACCATTCATGCATTGGAGTTGTTAGTGGGGGAAGCTCAACATAGAGGAGGGCGTCTAAGAGTAAGGCGATTTGGCCATCCGCGGTGATTCATCCAAGAGTTAGGTGAATTGTGGCCTCCGTGGTGGTGCATCCTAGAGTACGGTGCATCGGCTATCCAAAGGGTTCACCCATGGTTTGGTGAACTGCCAGTGTTGGCGCTTATTGGCCAATGTGGATATGTAACTTTGACATTTTCTTCCTAAGGTAGTTTGGATCCACCTGCATAACGGAGTAGTGGAGTAGTACTGCACCGCATAACATACATTGTTGGAATGATGTGAATGATATGATTATGTTATGTATGTTGTTATGTTATAACATGCTTGATTGTTATGTTTGCCCATCTTGCTAACTGCTTCCTTTGCCGTTGTGTTTTATACATGTTTCTTACTCCCTGTTTTCTGTTGTTGCTTTGCATGTACCTTTTTGTTATGCAGAGGACGGTGACCAGCTTGTTGAGGAGTGACTCTAAGGAGCCGCCACTCGTAGTTTAGGATTTCTTTAGTTTTTGTTGTTATCCAATGTTTTTCCGGATTTTGGTTATACCAGCTCCGTAATGTGACATCGGGGTTGGGTTTCGTTTATAGTTTTGTGATCTTTTAAAACTTGTTTTATTTTCTGCGAAGTTTTGTCCATCTAAACCTTTTATCCATGGTTTTATTTTGATAAATAATATGCATGTGTTTTTCTTTTATTTTATTTCCTTTATGCGTTATAAATATATGCGGGGTAGAGGGTGTCACAAGATTTGCTAGAAAAATTTGGTTAGAGCAGTTCGAGCAAATATATCAGTGTCCTATGATCTAAGCGCAGTTTGCTCTACTCCCCCTCACTCTATTCGTACATTCAAATCTACTACCCCTGAAACATGCAATCATATAACTCTCCCCCTTTTTGTATTATCAAAAAGCGGGAAAAGTATTGATAAAGCAAGGCATATATCCAGGCAAAAAGTATAGTCAAAAGTATATGCAGGTATCAGTGTAATCCAAACATAGTATGCGGAAGCAAGTACCAGGATAATAAAAATTAGAAAAGTTTAAAGAAAAGTTTTCCCCATTGAACAATTATATGATTTTGAATTCCTATTTCTCTTAAGCATGCAAATATTTCTCCCCCTTTCGAAAATATTTTTTCAAAAATAACACTTCATTTTTAGAGGGCATTTGAGAAAAAACAGAATAGCATATAATCTCAACAAGCATTAAACAATCCGTAAAATAAAATATCATAAGAGATTAGGGATTGAGAAACTTGTTGAGTTAAATGTGATGCTCTTTGATTTTGACCATCTTTGGCATTGCAATATCGTCCTTTGAGTTTCTCCGTTTTGTATTGCTGGAAGAGAATTTTTCGATGCTCATTTCAACTCTTTTGTCCCATGTGCTTGTGATTCCCAGTTTTTGGTTTGTTTTATCTTTGTCCCATTTTGGTCCTTTGATCTTCCTCCAAGCACTCCTACAAGGAAGCTATAAGAAATATTCTTTGGTATCCAGTAAGTATTGACTCCATGGGGTTAGACATTTCGTTAAGCTCATACGATAAGCAATCATAAGCAATTTGAGCAAAAGGAAATGGGTAAGCAACCATATAGCATCAACAATAATTTTAAAAGCTTTTCTTGATTTGATGAATCATGGAAAATTTTGAAGTAAGACAAGCATATTTGAAGATGAAAGATCTTTTTCAAAGAATTTTCAAAGAGGTGATTAAGTAAAAGGTTCTAACATGTAAAAATTGTTATTTCACATTATTAACAAGTCATTTAACTAAGACTAAATTTTTCTTAATGCACTTGAGTTCAAAAACTTTGTTTAAGCTTGTCTATGTTTCAAGATTAGAGAAAACATGTCATTTCAAGTAAGACCATTACATGTAGCGAATTTGAGGACATAAGCATAGCAATAAAGGCATACCAATGAATATGTGCAAGCATAACTCATGCCAAAGAAAATATCATATGTATTGAAACTTAAACAGCAAGAAAGAAAAGGATAGATATTACCAAACTTTCATAAACAGCTTAGCTTTATGACCTTTGTATTTGTGACGTCGATTACGTAACTGGCAAGGTTCTGGGTTTCTTTGAGTAATTGATTATATAATCTTTTTTTGCTGATGAACATTCAAACCATAACCGGTTATATAATCGGGTTTTCATTCTGGGCTTCTCATAATCGATTATGTTAATCGATTATGATTCCTTGGGGTTGTCTCCTTCTGCGCATAATCGATTATTGGAATCGATTAGGAATCCTATGATGTTTGTAGTTTCTCCCTTTTTTTCTTGTAATCGATTACCCTAATCGATTTTAGGCCCACTGACTTTTGGATAATCGATTATTGCCTGTGCATTAACCGATTATTGCTCAAGAAATTCAGAACTTGGCTAACATCTTTGGAGAGAACCTGTATAGCCTATTTCCACACTTCAACACATATTTGAAATAACGAGGTGAACAACATAGGAAGTATACATTATTTGAAGGAAGTTCATCCAAGCCAACCATATAGATATTTTCAATTGTTTGTTCAATAAACTTTGTTTGTTTGTTAAGTAAGCTAATGAGTCATGACCGTATATTTAGAAGAAACAAACTCTACCTCATGTTAAGTCACAATAAGTCCGACCCACTCTTTAGTTAGCCCGTGTGTGTTTTGATGAGCCCAAACATTAAGCAAATGATTTTAATTTAAAAATCTAAATATTTCTAATCATCTACTGAGATGTGCAGAAAAAGACACTAATCTTATTACGACAATCCAATAAAAGGATCAAAGCATACTTCGTGCATCTGATATTTGGAAGCTCAAGCATCAACTAAAGCAATGCATCTAATGAAGGACTAAAATACTGAAGTATTAAAACAACTCTCATATATTAGACTCCTTGAAGATAAAGGAAACTGTGACATCCGGGGCAAATGAGGGCGGGGAGTGGTCGCCGGTGCACAGACAAGGAGCGGCTCCTGGCAGGCTTCTAGGCAGAGGGTACATGAATGAACCGATTACACACCGGAATGAGAGGGATCCTGAGACTGTGTTGTTATGGGACTATACAGTAGAGGATGGCTTATATGAAATGATTGGTACTACATATACCAACAAGATGCATCTTCTTTTCAGCAGCCCATCACTTAAGAATTCCAAATTTAAGCGTGCTTGACTTGGATCAATTCTGGGATGGGTGACCTCCTAGGAAGTTTTCCTAGGAAGAATACGAGTGACAACAAAGCACGCTGAAAAGACCTGTGTTGGTCTGTGAGGACAGTCGTCAATCCTATAGCAGCCAGGGATGTTACAAATGGTATCGGAGAGGCACCTCTCCCAGTACAGCGTGGTTCGGGGACGAACCAAGCAGAAGCTGGTGGGCATGTGACACCCAGGGCTGACGAGGGTGGGGAATGGTCGCCGGTGCAAGAAGACACGGACAAGGAGCTGCTCCTCGCAGGCTTATAGACGGAGGGACACATGAATGAACCGATTACACACCAGAATGAGAGGGATCCTGAGACTGTGTAGGTATAAGACTATACAGTTGTGGATGACTTATATGAATTGATTGGTACTACCTATACCAACAAGATGCATCTTCTTTTTGGTAGCCCATCACTTAAGAACTCCACAGTTAAGCGTGCTTGACTTGGAGCAATTCTGGATGGGTGACCTCCTGGGATGTTTTCCCAGGAAGTGCGTGAGTGAGGACAAGCACGCTGAAAAGACCCGTGTTGGTTTGTGGGGATAATCGTCAATCCGTAGAGCAGCCAGGGATGTTACAGAAACAACCAAGAGCAAAAAGCATTTTGATATTTATCGAGAAACATCTTGAAAAATGGAAGATGAAGACAAGTATCAACTGATCATCAAGTTACTCATTGTGAAGATTCTCTTGAAGAATAAGTAGTGATCCTACTCAAAGATTTTCACCTCATTTGTCGGATAAAGAATCGAGTAATTCACTAAAAGCTATATACTGATCAAATACTCTTTAAGCCAGACTACAAAGAGTGAAAATGCAATCTAATAAAGAAAGCTGAAAGAAGGCAGATCAAGTTACAAACTAAGTCTTCAGTGAGACTCATACACATAACGAAGCGTCTGAAGATCTAAATATGTGTCTGAAGCTCTGACAGAACCAGAAAGGCACTTAGCTCATGCTAGAATCAACAAATCATCCTAAATGCGTTCAAAGTCATATCTCTTGTTTTGAAGACATGAAGCATTTAAGTATAAAGATATATTTTCTCTCTTATTGAGGCATTGTTCAAAGAGAAAATATTGAGTGAACAAAATACATAGGAATCTAAATGGAAGTGTTTCATCAAAGAAAGGAATCAAATATTTAATATAATAGTTTGTTCCTTGTCTTTTATCGAGTTCACAAAGGAAGAAAAGATAAGGCATTGCTGCAACTCTCCTTTTATGTAATAAAGTGAAAAGCACCTTTCTCTGAACTTTTCTAAGTGTTGCACAAATAAGGAAAGGAACTCTGCCCGAGTAAGAAAAGCATATCTGCTATGGTCTGTGGTCAACAAAGGACCTCCAACATTCTCAAACATTTAATGCCAAGTCAGAAGATAAAGAGAAAATTTCTACAAAGAAAAGATCATGTTTCAACAGATCTATTATGGACAAGTATAAATTGAAGAGCTCGAAGACTAAAGAATAGAGATCAGATATACGATATTCACAAGAGACTTACAAGAGGCATGTATATTCAAGAGAAAAAACATTCTTACTGAGAATACAAAAGCAGAAAGCTCTCACACTCTAATAAATCTTCTCTCCAAATTACAAATCATCTAGAGAAGACACCATTGTGCAATCTACCTGATCATAAATCCTGATTCACTCTTAGTAGTGTTATTTGGTTGAATTGCATTTGTGTAATACTGAAGTTGTTCTTCAAACAACTTTCAAACTCCTTGAGCCTGAAGAGGCTTGTTGAAATAATACTTGCTATTGAGCCTGAAGAGGCTAGATGTGCAAATAATACTTATTGTTGAGCCTGGAGTGGCTAGGTGTGCAAATAATACTCATCTGTAACCTTGATCAGTTATAGTGATAAATTTGGTGAAGCTAAGGACTGGACGTAGGCCAAAGTTTGTCAGTGAACCAAGATAAATCCCTGAGTACTCTCTTCCCGAACTCTTTCCTTTATTCACAAGTTATTTATTGTTACTAAGTTTGGGGAATGTTAATAGTTGCTCTTTGTAATTAAGCTTGCTGAAACAGGCGTCTGTCTTATATTGTCTTATATGCATTGAATTTTGTTTTGTGCTTTAAAAACTATAATTTGTAAAAACACTATTCAACCCCCTTTCTAGTGTTGCTTTGTGCCATTTCACCTCATACCCTTTATAGTTGACACCATAGAAAAACATAACTACCATTTTTGGGTGATGGAAAGGAGAATTTGTGTTTGTCTCCCGTTATGTGCTTTGAACGACCACTATTGAGGTTCCAATTGTTGTTCTTGTTCTTCAAATACTCGTGCAAAACATGATCAAGTTTTGGCTTTTGGTACCCAAATCATTTTGGGTCCTTGTGCATTAGTCTTAGGCAATGCTCCCTTTGAAATCAAATAGAGGCGGTGTGGCCTTTTTACCATTCACACCTTTGTTTTTCCTAATAATCAAAATAGAGGCGGTGTGGCCTTTTCTATTTCAATGAAAGCATTTAACAAAAGGACTATTGGATATGTTGCTTGGACCAAAAAACTTTTTCAAAGGTTTTTCATGATGTTTTGGGTGATAACCCAAGCTAGCTTTATCATAAGTTCCTTTTTGATTCTCCAAAAGAACATTTAGGTTATCCCTTCCCATAGTGAATTTCACAAGCGTATTGTATAAATTCTCAATTTTAATTTTCTAGACGCCACACTCTTTACAATTGAAAACTTCATCCGTTTTGTTTTCAAAATAAGTGTAAGAAGAAGTTTCCGATAAAATAAATTGTTTTTCTTTAAGAGCTTCCATCTCTTTGTTTAAAACATTGATTTTAGATTCAAGAAGAGAGATAGTTTTCTTCGATGATGAAATGATTTTTCGAAGTTTACTGTTTTCATTATTCAATTTTACACAAGCAATAAGCAAATCATCATAAGATAAATCAGTTTCAAGTTCAAAGTCATTTACCTCATTTTCCTCATCATTTACCATGAGACATAAATTTGCCTCTTCATTAACCAACTCATCGGATGAATCCAAATAATTTGTCTTCCCAAGCAATATAGGACCTTTTTCTCTTCGGTTCTTTTGTGGCCCTTTATCCGATATCTCATGCTTTCTTTGTCCTTTAGGACAATCGGGTTTTATATGACCCGTTTTGCTGCACTTGTAGCATGTATGGTTGAAAGAGGTTGCTTATTCCTCATTTTTCCTTTGAGGATTGGAGACTTAATTTGCTTTGCCTCTTTGCCTTAAGAACTTTTTAAACTTGCGGACCATTTGGCTCATATCTTCCTCATCTTCATTGTGGCTATCACAATTGTCAAAGTCACTTTCTTCATCTTTTTCAATCATGCGTGCTTTGAGTGCAAGGCTATTCTTTATCTTATTATCGCTTTCCTCACTTTCCAAGAGGCGATTTCGTTCAAGCTCGTGTTCCTGCAATTTGCCAAACAAAGTAGCCAAGGGCATAGATGATAAATCTCTAGATTCAGATATAGCAGTTACTTTGGGTTGCCAACTTCTATTCAAGCATCTAAGAACTTTATTTATCAAATCCTCATTACTAAAAAATTTCCCAAGAGCCCTAAGATGATTTATAATATGGTTAAAATGTTTTTGTATATCTTGTATGCTTTCACCCTGTTTCATCTTAAATAGCTCATACTCGTGGGTGAAAGTGTTCAGCATGTTTTTTTGTAATCCGAAATTCTAAAATAAGAAAAAAAAAAAGAAGATAACATAAATGCACAAGTTTTTTTTTTTTTTGAAAAGCCAAGAAACTTATTGATAAAAGGAACAAGAAGTACCAAGAGGAAAGGGCACAAAAAAAAAAAAAATACAATAGCTGCTAAAAATAGATAAAGCAGCAAAAAAACCAAACCAGCAACGTATAAACAAAGGCAAAAGCCCAACCAACAACAAAACTATTCTATGTATACACTAGACCCAAACTAAACCTCCTGCATATAAGATGAAAACTCCTTATCACCTAAACAAAGCAGCAACACGGAAAATACCCACTTGTCTTGAAATAGAACAGCCACTAGCACACAGTAACGAACCTTTAGCACAAGAATCAAGTCTATTTTGGGCAACAACCAAAACTTAGAAAAATCCACTAACTATGCATATAATACCTCAACAAGCCCATCAAAAAGTTTCAAGCACATCAAATAATCATAAGTGAAATGGCACAAAACAACATTAGAAGGGGGTTGAATAGTGTTTTCACAAATCAGAGTTCTTCAAGCACAAAACGAAATTCAGTGCAGATAAGAAGCTTAGAAACAGACGCCTTTTTAAGAAAACTGAATATCAGCTATTAACACTCCCCAATTAGTTAACAAGATAAATAAATAAACTCAATAATAAAGTAAAGAGCTAGGGAAAGAAAATACTCAGAGATTTATCCTGGTTCACCCACAAACTTTGGGCTACATCCAATCCTTGACTTCACCAAGTTTTAGCATTATAACTGATCAAGGTTACAGACAAGTATTATTTGCACACCTAGCCTCTTCAGGCTCAACAAGTTTTCTTGAAATAAGCCTCTTCAGGCTCAGAGAGTTTCGCGAGTTGTTTGAAGCACAACTTTAGGTTTACAAAAGAAAATCAACCAATTTACACTTCATTAAGTGAACATAGACTTGAGATCTAGTGAGTTGCAGATGAGTTCTTCCCTAGATGATTTCTGTTGGAACCAAAGTGGTTTTGGATTTAATAATCTCTAAGTTTTGATGCTAAAAAAAGGATTAAATTTGCTTGGCAAAGTGTTAGTTGAGATCTAACATGTGCTTTCAGTTATGCAGGAATACTTTAATATAAGTAAACATAGGATAAGTTTTCATTGAAAAATACGCGTCCACCCTTATAGACGGGCTATTTACCTTGGTAAATTTAGGTGTTTATTTAATTTAGTAGACTGGTTTTCTTAAATGAACGAGGCTCTAAATGTTTGCTAGACGAGTACCAAAATAACTTGTTAGATACAACAAGTCCAAACACTTGATAATAAGCACGTCCATCTTGCCACGTAAGCAGACGGAAGTAATTAGTAGTAGTAAATGAACTGAAATATAAAGTAATCTAGTAGACGAGCTCTAACCGCCACGTCACCAGACGAAGATCTTTATAACTCATTGAGGAATAGCAAGTCCGAGGACTTGATAGACAAAATGATATGCCACGTCATCAGACGAGAAAAATAAAATATTGAACAGACTTAGTCTCTCATATAACTAAGTAGACGGAGTTCTTTTTAGACGAGCTCCATGTTAGAATGAATTAAATGCAATTCGAATCTCTTGAATTTATTTCAAATGATTGATATTTATTTCAATAGAATATTGGTTATTCACTATTGTCCTATATGCTTTAATATTTTACCTTGTTATAAAAGAAACATAGTACTATCAAGAAATACAAAAAGCAGAATTGTACAATAAGATACTGCAAAACAATCTGTACGATGACAACTTTATGGCTGAAAAAGCTGGATTATACACAAAGGAGGAACAACAAAGTTCTCAAGCTGCAATGCTTAGAGCAGTAAGCCTCCAATTTCATGCTACCTCGATAACCAAGAGTACTATTTAGCATTGCCACAATCAAGCTCTAAGTCACAATGGATATCATGCATTAAATGCTATCTCTAAACGGGATTATTCAAAGTAACTGTTGAAGAAATACAAGTAAAGAAGAAGGTCACTTTAAATAGGAGACCTGAGATACTGAAACTAGAACTCTTGACTGCACAACCTTACTAGCTCAACTTTTGTAAAATTACACTCACTCATACTCATATTTCTTTAGAGAGCAAGAGTCTGTATTTCTTAGTCTGAATGTTGTGAAAATATTCATATGATCTTAACTGTCATATTATCACGCATAGTGATTTAAAAAGATCAAACATTAAATCTCTCTGTTATTCTTAGAGCCTGAAGAGGCTTGGTAAGAAAGAAATACTTGTAGCCTGGAGAGGTGTTTTATACTTGGCTGTAATCTATATTGATAATAGTGGAGAAAATCCTTCAAGTAGAAGGGACTGGACGTAGCTCTTGGTTGGAAGAGAGTGAACCGGGATAAAACATCTTGTGTGATTCTTCTATCTCTTATCTCTTCAGCTTTATTTGTTTCTTACTAACCGAGGGGTTTTGATATTGCTTTTGTTAAAGTCTTTTAAAAAGGATATTTTTCTTTGGGCGTGCTTCCTCTTTCTAATCTCCCTGTGTGCAAAAATTGTTTGAAAGGTTGTTTTCTAAAATTATTAACAAACACAATTCAACCCCCCTTCTTGTGTTTGCCTGTGTCAACTTCAATTTCCAGTAAGAGAAAAGATGATGAGAGTGATGATAGCCTTCAACTATTTGTGATCTAGATGTGAATAGTGTTCTTTGAATAGGATTACTTTCACAGTATGTTGAGTGTTGTAGTTCTTTCTAGTTGTTTTACTTCTTTTTGCTTTGATCAACAACTGCTACTTCAGGTCTTCAGCATCTTCAATTTATACGAGAGCACAAGAGATCCGTTGAGGTGTAATCAGAGGTCTTCGTTCTTTATCCTTTCTTCGCCTTAGGCAATGTTTCTTTCCTTATTTGTGCAATACTTAGAAAAGCTCAGATAAAGTAGCTTTTCTTTCTATTGCATAAGTGAGTTAATTAATCCTTTCTGCTTAACTGTGGAGTTCTTAAGTGATGGGCTACCGAAAAGAAGATGCATCTTGTTGGTATAGGTAGTACCAATCAATTCATATAAGCCATCATCTACTGTATAGTCCCATACCTACACAGTCTCAGGATCCCTCTCATTCTGATGTGTACTCAGTTCATTCATGTGTCTCTTCGCCTAGAAGCATGCCGGGAGTCGCTCCTTATTTCTGCCTTGTTGTACCGGTGACCACTCCCAGCCCTCGTCAGCCCCGGGTGTCACATGCCCACCAGCTTCCACTTGGTTCGTCCCCGAACTACACCGTACTGGAATAGGTGCCTCTCTGATACCATTTGTAACATCCCTGGATGCTCTACGGATTGATGACCATCCCCACATACCAACACAGGTCTTTTCAGTGTGCTTTGTCCTTCTCGTATGCTTCCAAGGAAAACTTCGATCCCGGGAGGTCACCCATCCCAAAATTGCTCCAAGTCAAGCATGCTTAACTGTGGAGTTCTTAAGTGATGGGCTGCCGAAAAGAAAATGCATCTTGTTGGTATAAGTAGTACCAATCAATTCATATAAGTCATCCTCTACTGTATTGTCCCATACCTACATAGTCTCAGAATCCCTCTCATTCTCGTGTGTAATCGGTTCTTTCATGTGTCCCTCAGCCTAGAAGCCTGCTAGAAGCCACTCCTTGTTTGTGCTTTCTTGCATCGGCGACCACTCCCCGCCCTCGTCAGCCCCGGGTGTCATAAAACCAATTTTCATCAATATTCGAATTATTTTTATTCAAAAAGCATTTCCTTCTTTTGAACGTTACTTTATTCATATGAGATAAGCCGTAGCTTCACAAAGTTATGCTTCACGTCTTTAATGCTTGGAGATGTAAAAATTCAACATTCTTTAGGTTCATCGAGTATTCCTGACAAGAGTGAAGTTCTTGATTCTGACAAAAGTTCAGACACATCTTGATGTACTCAGATGCTTCTTGATGTGATTCTTTAATGAAGAATTAGTCTGCAATCTTGATCCATCTTCTTTCAACTTTCTTTAGAAGATTTGAGTTTGAAATCTTTTGATGCTTCGAGGAGAACTTGATCAGTGTATAGTTTTTAAACAACTTCTTGATTCTTGGTGTCGTGCAGCGTGCGATGTGCACGTGCGATCCGGCAGGTGTACCGGATTGTCGCCAAGTAATAAAAAGATATCGATCCCACAGAGATCGTGATCTCGAATCGCAACTAATTGTTAGATGATAAAACTGGACTGTATAAAAAGATTTGGATTGTTGAAATAAGAGATAAAATGTAATCAAGTAAAACAGAAAGTAAACAATTTATGGTTTTTCAGATCTAAATGGATTCCTAGGGATTTGGGTTACCAACAAGATCTTTTATGTTACTAAATTGATTAACCCTTGTTAATTATTGAAAATGCCTTGAAGGCGAATTTATCCTCAAATAGTTTAAGCTCCCTCTCGGGTTACAAAAACCGTGCCCAATTAAACCAACCCCTACTATCGTGGTAGTCGAATTTAGATTGAACCCTTTACGTTTTGTGACAATTTGTTAATCCTTGAAGGACGGCTTCTAACTCTCGTGATTTCAGTCCTAAGTCTGATTCTATAGATCCAACACCTAAGTTCACCGCTAGGTTCCTCCTTAGAATGTCTACGACATGCAAATAAGTGCGCACCAGATTTACAAGTAATTAAAACACTAGAAATCAGATCTAAAGCAAAATCGCAATTAACAAAGATATAACATCAAATTAACAACATAAATCAACCTTGGGCATAGCCCCAATCCCTAGAAATTAAACTACTACTCAAGCCTTGTCATGGTGATGACAAGCTTGGTTAACAACACATGAAAATAAAATAAGAGAAGAGAGGAAGAAGAAGAAGAGAGATCCTAAATTATAGCCTAAGAGTAGCAGCCCAAAAGTCCTCCCTTTTTGCCTCTGCCCAGATGCCTTATTTATAGATTTGGGAAGTTTGAATCCCAATCTAACTCAAATTAGATCCAAATTAGTTGCTTCTGATCCAAGTAATGTGCGTCATGACCGTGATGGCCATCACGGCCAGGCCGTGATAGATTCTGCCTTGGGCGCGTCTTCAGTAATTGGTCTGTCACGGCCGTGATGCTCATCATGGCTAGGCCGTGACAGATTCTGACTTGTGGGGGTCTAGCTCAGTATGCATGTCACGGCCGTGATGGTCATCACGGGCAGGTCGTGACTAGTTCTGACTTTTGCCTTTTTCCTTTTTTTAGCTCTGCTTGATCATGGCCTTGATGGTCATCACGGCTAGGCCGTGATGGGCTCTGTTTGGCTCATTTTCTTCACTTTTCAAGCTCCATCTTCATCCGAGCTCCATCACGGTTGATCTTGAGCATTTAATCTTTAATTTATGCAAAAAACCACCACAAAAACCGCCTTACCCGTTCCAAGATAAAAACTAACAAAAATCAAATTAAATATGCCTAAACTATATGAAAATGAATGCAAAATGATAAACAAAGATGAGGTGAAATCACATTCATCAAATCACCCCAAGCTTAAGATTTTACTTGTCCTCAAGCAATCACTAAGGCCAGAAGATATAAATAATCAGAGCATGGATAGTGAACCAAGAACCCGAGTAACTAATCCAAGTAACAGACATATTCAATAAATACCCAAGAGATAACCAATTTCAAGTCCAATTAGAAGCTTAGGTTCCCTAAATTCATATTCTTACTGATTAGGGCACTCTTCTCACCTCACTCAAGTGTTTAAGGATATATGACAATTCGCTCAATTTCTTCAAGGAAGGAATTCTACCATAAGCTTGACTATTAACCAAATCTCTACTTTATTAATGAAAACACATAAGAATCAAGAGGTCTTTTACTTTGGTTGTAATGGGGCCATGGGATTAATCGTTAGGTGGGGAAATCAAGAAAAGGAAATTTCAAGAGGGTTAAACAAAATATCAACATTGCAAAGCATGACAACCTTCTAAAATACCTTTTTTGGGCTTTTGTTCACTTGTCCACCTGTCTTTCTTTTTTTTAATTTTATTTCTCTCTTTCTTTTTGTCATCCCCTTCTCCATATTTTTTTGTTTATTTTATTTTATTTATTTGGAGAAGGGGAGATTTTCAATTCAAGAGAAATATTTTCTAACTTTCTCATCCCATACTTTTTCAAACTATCTTTTTACCCTTTTTGTAATACTTTAAAAGGTGCCATACCAAGCATTTTTCATCAAAATATTTCAAGGTACCAAGAAAAGTATTTTATTCTTTTAGGCTCAAAATTGGGCAACTAAGGGGTAGCATTTAATCAATCAAAGCTCAGAAGGCCAGAAAGATACCTAGTGCCTCAATCATTTTCAAAAATGTTTTAAAAAATTTTTAAGTTTCAAAACGGTTTCAAGTCAAGTTCTAGAAAATACAGTCCAAGAGGAATTAAAACACTCTATCACAAGGAATGGGGTAGATTTAGTGAGTACCCCTTTTTGGCTCAAAATCTTACATTTAGTAGTTTAAAATCAATGAGAAACACAAATTTAAGGAACTACATGCTAATCGTCAACTATCAAAAGATCACCTCAAGCGTTTTTATTTTTAGCCTTGTCACAAGAATAAAAAAAAATGGGTTCAAAAATTCACTATCTCAATTCATTTGGCACCAAGTTCTCACAATTGGATGCATATCCTAAGTGAGGGGCAATCTAGAGAATGTGATCATGCAAAACTATGCCTAGATGAATGCAACATGAAAAATGAAAAAAATGCAAAAATACCCCTACCCCAAGCTTAAAAACTTACATTGTCCCCAATGTAAATAATCAAGTCGGAGAGAGGAGAAAAATTGGAACAACTCACCGAGGTGGTAGCGGGTGCTGGCTCACATTCCAGTCAAAATCTTGTTGGAAATTGTATCACGGCCGTGAGCCTTATCACGGCTAGGCCGTGATCAATTTTGGTCTTCAAGAGCTGGCCTGTCACGACCGTGACCTGTATCACGGCTAGGCTGTGATCCTCTATGATCTTTAGGGTCCTTCTCATCACGCCCGTGACGCTTATCACGGCTGGGCCGTGATCCTTTTTGGTCTTCTTGGTTAGCTCATCACAGCCGTGACCACTGTCACGGCCTGGGCGTGATGACTTCTGACTTTATTTGTCCCTGCCCTTTTTGCTCTTCCTTCCTTCTTAACCAAAAAACACTTGACAAATCTATTAATTTATGATTTTTTTCCTGTTGATCTTCTCAAATTATTCAAGAGCTAAATTCAAAAACAAATGGAAAAGGGAAAGAAAACTTGGGTTGCCTCCCAAGAAGCGCTTATTTACGATCTTAAGCTTGACCATACTTCCTTCAATCAACCGGGATCGGCTGGGCGTAGAAGTGCAGGAACACTTCTCTTCCATGGGAGTCCTTCAAAGAGCCGATTCTGCTCATATGGCCAATTGCGCTTCCGCTTTGCTCTTTTCACTCGGAACTTCATGGCCTTACTCCCTCCCGGCGGAAGCTTTGTTTCCACATGATCAGCAACTCCAACTTCATCATTACTGGGTGCATCATTTGCCATGCAAATCTTTGGAGTTGATTCCATGTTGAGCTCTTCCTTTACCACTGGAGACGTTATATCGATTCCGCACACATGACTCACAAAAGGTGGGTTGTTATATGAGTTAGTCAATTCAAAATCTACCCTACCTTCCTCTACATTCAGAGAGAGTTTACCATTCCTTACGTCTATTATTGATCCAGTGGTGGCCAAGAATGGCCTTCCTAAAATGATGGGGAATTCAGAATTCCCTTTCATATCCAATACCAGGAAATCGGTTGGGATGAAAAATCTCCCTACCTTTACAGGAACATTCTCTAGTATGCCTAGAGGGGTCCTAGTTGAGCCATCCGCAAATTGTAAGGAGAATTTGAATGGACTCAACTCTTTGGTTCCCAACCTTTCCAAGATAGTGAGCGGCATCAAGCTCGCACTAGCCCCTAAGTCACATAAGGCTTGGTCTATTTTCACTTCTCCAATGGAGCAAGCAATAGAGAAACTACCTGGATCTTTTAGCTTAGGAGGCATATTAGTTTCTATATCTACTTGCTTTTTCTTGACCAACCTTTGTGGGAAAGGTATTGGGGGTTGGTACGGTGGTGGAGGGACATATTTTGATTATGGCTCTTCATTTTTGCTCATGTCCTCCTCTGGTTCCACGTACTTTTCAACCACCCCAAGCTTATCATCCCTAAAGTATATGGCATTACAATGTTCAATGGGATTTACTTCGGGTTGCCCCGGGAACGTACCCTTTGGTCTAGAGTATGTGCTGGATTGTTGGGCAATCTGAGTTTCTAGCATCTTGTTATGGATGGCTAAATTATTTACCTTAGATGCTAGCTCTTTTATTGTTCGTTTACCGCCCTACCTTGTTGTCTAAACTCTTCATTTTGTTTTGTTTGAGTTTCAACAAAACTTTCCAATAAAGATTCGAGTTTAGACTTCTGTACCTGAGGATACCCCGCTGCGGGTTTCCTGTTACCTTGGCCTTCTTGAAATTCATGGTTCAACGTGTTGCTGTAGTTCCCGTACGAGAGGTAAGGGTTGTTCTTCCTTCCTTGGTTGTAAGCATTTGGAGGAGCATAGTTTGGCAGCTTCGGGTTCGTGTCGTAGAAGTTGTGACAAGAGTTCACTTGTTCCCCCGAAGCGCCGGATCCATGAGCAATACCACATGGGCACTCCATTATGTCATGTCCCTGCATTCCACAAATCTCACAAACAATGTTAGTAGCACCTATTGAACTCACGTTAGCCCTTTCGAGCTGATCAAAACGTTTATTCAGTGAGTCTATTTTAGACATTATAAGATCAGTGCTATTCATTTCGAACTTACCCCCCGAAATCTTTTTCGGGTTATTACCTCTTTCTGAACCCCATTGGTGGTAGTTGGTGGCCACGTTTTCAATGATGTTGATTGCCTCAGTCAGAGGCCTATTCATAAAGGCTCCACCAGCTACGAAATCAAGTGACACCTTCGATGAATAATCCAATCCATTGTAGAAGGTGTGCACTAATAACCACCTCTCGAGTCCATGATGTGGGCAAGACTCCAGCTATCCCTTGTAGCGATCCCAAGCTTCTGATAAGCATTCTCCGTCTTTTTGGAAGAAGCCAGTGATCTGGGTTCGTATGTAGGCCATCTTGGAGATGTAAAAATTCAACATTCTTTAGGTTCATCGAGTATTCCTGACAAGAGTGAAGTTCTTGATTCTGACAAAAGTTCAGACACATCTTGATGTACTCAGACGCTTCTTGATGTGTTTCTTTAATGAAGAATTAGTCTGTAATCTTGATCCATCTTCTTTCAACTTTTTTTAGAAGATTTGAGTTTGAAATCTTTTGATGCTTCGAGGAGAACTTGATCAGTGTATAGCTTTTAAACAACTTCTTGATTCTTGGTGTCGTACGGCGTGCGATGTGCACGTGCGATCCGGCAAGTGTACCGGATTGTCGCCAAGTAATAAAAAGATATCGATCCCACAGAGACCGTGATCTCGAATCACAACTAATTGTTAAATGATAAAACTGGACTGTATAAAAAGATTTGGATTGTTGAAATAAGAGATAAAATGTAATAAAGTAAAACAGAAAGTAAACAATTTATGGTTTTTCAGATCTAAATGGATTCCTAGGGATTTGGGTTACCAACAAGATCTTTTATGTTACTAAATTGATTAACCCTTGTTAATTATCGAAAATGCCTTGAAGGCGAATTTATCCTCAAATAGTTTAAGCTCCCTCTCGGGTTACAAAAACCGTGCCCAATTAAACCAACCCCTACTCTCGTGGTAGTCGAATTTAGATTGAACCCTTTACGTTTTGTGACAATTTGTTAATCCTTGAAGGACGGCTTCTAACTCTCATGATTTCAGTCCTAAGTCTGATTCTATAGATCCAACACCTAAGTTCACCGCTAGGTTCCTCCTTAGAATGTCTACGACATGCAAATAAGTGCGCACCAGATTTACAAGTAATTAAAACACTAGAAATCAGATCTAAAGCAAAATCGCAATTAACAAAGATATAACATCAAATTAACAACATAAATCAACCTTGGGCATAGCCCCAATCCCTAGAAATTAAACTACTACTCAAGCCTTGTCATGGTGATGACAAGCTTGGTTAACAACACATGAAAATAAAATAAGAGAAGAGAGGAAGAAGAAGAAGAGAGATCCTAAATTATAGCCTAAGAGTAGCAGCCCAAAAGTCCTCCCTTTTTGCCTCTGCCCAGATGCCTTATTTATAGATTTGGGAAGTTTGAATCCCAATCTAACTCAAATTAGATCAAAATCAGTTGCTTTTGATCCAAGTAATGCGCGTCACGGCCGTATGGCCATCACGGCCAGGCCGTGATAGATTCTGCCTTGGGCGCATCTTCAGTAATTGGTCTGTCATGGCCGTGATGCTCATCACGGCTAGGCCATGACAGATTCTGACTTGTGGGGGTTTGGCTCAGTATGCATGTCACGGCCGTGATGGTCCTCACGGGCAGGCCGTGACCAGTTCTGACTTTTGCCTTTTTCCTTTTTTTAGCTCTACTTGATCATGGCCATGATGGTCATCACGGCTAGGCCGTGATGGGCTCTGTTTGGCTCATTTTCTTCACTTTTCAAGCTCCATCTTCATCCGAGCTCCATCATGGTTGATCCTAAGCATTTAATCTTTAAATTCTGCAAAGCAACACCACAAAAACCGCCTTACCCGTTCCAAGATAAAAACTAACAAAAATCAAATTAAATATGCCTAAACTATATGAAAATGCATGCAAAATGATAAACAAAGATGAGGTGAAATCACACTCATCAATTCTCCTTGATCAATACAGACAGATGTAAGAGAAATCTTTGAGTGGATAGTTCTTTGACACAGTTTTTAAAGGATAAATATAAACAACGTGGAAATAACATAGTTTTTAAAGGATAAACATAAACATGACAGATAAAGAAAACCCAAACCCGATGTCACATACAGAGCTGGTATAACCGAAATCTAGATACATCACGGAAACAAACTAAAACTAAAACAACTAAACAACTAAGCATCCTAACTAGAGTCGTGTCTCCTCAGAGTCACTCCTCCACTGGCTGCTCACCGTCCTCTGTATAAGAGATACATACAACAACAGAAACAGGGAACAGGGAGTAAGAAATCATGTAAACACAACGGCATGGGAATAGGGAATAAGATGAACATATAGCAATATAGCAACATACAATATATATACATCATCATATAATATCATAACAGCATGTTAATCATCCAACATATTCTATGTAGTGCAATGTAACCCGACCCCACTACTCCATCAATGCATGTGGATCCAACTAACTCAGGAAGTCAACTTCGGAGTTACATATCCGTATTGGCCAAAAAGCACCAACACCGGCAGTTCCCCAAACCAAGGAGGAACCCCTTGGATAGCCGACGTATCATAACTGGATACGCCACCTCGGGGGAGCACGGTTCACCAAACCATGGGTGACCCGTTCGAGACTTGGGCCAGATCATCATAACTAGGACGACCTCCCCTATGTTGAACATCCCCCTCAACATCAACTCCAATGCTCTATGCAAATGGCACAACAACACACAAGGCAACCACCTCCTTTACTTGGACCTAAAAGCACCCAAGACTTATCACCAACATCAACATTAACACCTTAGACCCACACCGTGGGGTCAAGACCCCCTTGACCAAAAAGCACCAAGGTCCAACATAACAACACCTCGACCATAAAGCATTGAGGCCACTTTGGTCAAAACGTGTAACACCCCCCCTTGGGTATTACTACGTAACACGTGCGAAAGTAAATTAAAAAGATAATTTGCTGGTTGCTTTCAGAAAATTGTTTTCTTTTAAGTCAGAAAACTGGGGTATAAATTTTTTTTTTAAGGATAACTCTGAAATCCATAATACATACATTTAAAACGTAAAGTCACATTCGTAACAAAGTTACCATGACATACAACATTTCTCTAAGTTTCTGTTTTCGGAAGAAAAGGTTTAAACTACAGATGGATGTATATAACACTACATTTACCGACCTCTTTAGATATGTAACCCAACTCAGACTCCTAAGCTGGTCATTCTATCAAATATTCATTGGGGAGACCCCCAATAAGAATACTTTCCCAACCTCTAACACTAGGTCTTCAAGTGACTTAGAAAGACTCCTCTGCAACATCGGTACTAGGGTATCAAGGTACTACAGCAAAACCCGAAGAGACCTGATATAACTGTAAGAGTGAGACACCGGCAAATGGATATATCATACAACAACCATATACATGATACATACAACACATTGGCATATTAGCATTTAAGCATTCACTAGTGTAAAATATGCTTTTTACATCGAAGTTTCCACATCGGTTTCTGTAAAACCGATGTGTAAAATGAGGCGGTGGCATTTTTGAAATTAAAATCAAAGTATTCCACATCGGTTTAGAATTTAACCGATGTGTAAATATTTTCCACATCAGTTATATTTAATCGATGTTTAAAAGTAAAACAAAAAAATTTTAAATTTAGAATTTTTATCTTTTAACATCGGTTTTTCTAGAACCGATGTGTAAAGTATTGATTAACCACATCGGTTTAAAGATAACAGATGTATAAAATTATAAAAAAAATTAGAATTTAAAATTTTATCTTTCCACATCGGTTCCAGGATAATCGATGTGAAATATAAATTAACCACATCGGTTTTATAATAACCGATGTGTAATATAACCCTTTTTATGTTTCTATTTTCATTCCCTCCAATGTCACGCGCCCTTTTCCTTTGTTCCAAGAGTGTAAAGCCAAGACAGAAATGGAAAAACATCTCAAACACAGACACCAACCCTAAAAATACGCTCAAACTCACTCTCATTACTCTCAACACAGACACATTACACTTTCTTTCTCTTTCTTCCCACATCTCAGTTCTACCTTCACACTCACTCACTCTCTCACTCACTCACTCACTCTCTCACTCACTCTCAGTTCTCTGGTTTCTCATTTCTACCTTCACACTCACTCACTCTCTCACAAGTAAACAACAAACCTTCAAGATCTTCATTCTTCCACAAAAAAAAAGGTGTGTTTTCCCTGTTATAAACAGTCCCATTTGCAAGATTAGTCATTTCTTCGTTTCTTGTTTAGAAAAGTTAAATATAATATACTTGCATGTGTTGTTCTTTGTGTGAAGTGTTATAAAGTGTGAATCTGTGTCTAATCCACCATAGTGGAAATGGCTCCAAGACTGGATTTTTCCAGTGGTGGTATCACGTGTCATGGCCGTGATGCCTGTCACGGCTAGGCCGTGACGGATTTTGCCTTGGAGGTTGCTTCACTGGTTGGTCTGTCACAGCCGTGACCACCATCACAGCTAGTCCGTGATCATTTATGCCTGTGAGGGTCTGGTTCAGTTGGCATGTCACGGCCGTGATGGACATCACGGGCTGGCCGTGACCAGTTCTGATTTTTTCAGCTCTACTCTATCATGGCCGTGATGGCTGTCACGGATAGGCTGTGTTGGGCTCTGTTTGGCTCATTTTCTTCACTTTTCAAGCCCCATCTTCATGCAAGCTACATAATTAGTAAAGCCTTAGTTTCCCGTTTGAGATGCAATACTAATGAGAACACGTGTACGTGCTTAATGTATCGCTCATTGTGTTGGATCTTGAATTGTCCAAAGTTGGACAGTTTGGGAAAAAACTTTTTCTTAATTCAGTTAAAATAGTTATTCATTGATTCTAATGTTATATACTTGATGAAAGTTCGGATTGATACAATTCCTTTCGTTCTCTGGGTGCATACTTTATCATGGTGGATGTCATCGCGTTCAAGTCGTGTACGTCGGAGACCGAAGGGGAATGATGCCGAAATTTTGTCGAGTATGAGCATGAGAGTTATGGACTAACTGTTAACCAAATGTTGAAAAAGTTTCTTCTCGAATGGGATAGGGCCATACCCTGTCATAAGAAGTGGTTGATGAATATGTTGGACTAAGTACGAAGTTATTGGTTTAGTCATGGATCGCGGTTTGATGAATGCTAGACGGACAAGTGATGAGTATGATAATGGAGTGGAAGATTTTCTACAGTTTGCAAAAGCAAATGCTCCTGATAGTGGTAACGGAAAGTTTTATTGTCCTTGTGTTAACTGTTTGAATGAGAGACGACTAGAAGCTGAGGAGATACGTGATAATCTTATTTGTTAGAGGATTTGCAAGAGTTATACAACATGGATATGTCATGGTGAATCGTTAGACAGGCCGAGGGTGTCGGATAGAGAGGAAGTTGATGACGTGAAAATGGACGATGGACTAGAGGACATGATCCGTGATGTTGGGCAAGAGTCTTTTCGGCACGCACATGTGTATGATACTTTGTGCAGTGATGCAGAAGTGACTTTGTATCCGGGGTGCACTAATTTCACACGGTTGTCAGCGGTGTTAAGATTGTTCAATGTGAAGGCGAGAAATGGGTGGAGCGATAAAAGCTTTACCGAATTACTTGAGTTGTTGAAAGACATGCTTCCAGAAGGCAACACATTGCCTTCTCGAAACTATGAGGCGAAGAAGATATTGTGTCCGATGGGTATGGAGTATAAGAAAATGCACGCTTGTCCCAATGATTGCATATTGTACAGGAAAGAGTTTGAAGAGATGCACGAGTGCCCCAGGTGTGGGGTATCACGCTACAAAGTGAAGGATGGTGATTCTAGTTGTGATGTGGTCACCAAAGGTCTTCCTGCGAAGGTGTTATGGTATCTTCCCGTGATTCCGCGGTTCAAGCGGTTGTTTGCTAATGTAAATGACGCAAAGAACATTAGATGGCATGCATATGAGAGGAAGTGTGATGGACAGCTTCAGCATCCGGCCAATTCTTTGCAATGGAAGATAATTGATAGTTTGTTTCCAGATTGCGGCAATGAGCCCATAAACCTTAGGCTTGGACTTGCTACCGATTGAATGAATCCATATGGAAACTTAAGTAGTATTCATAGTTCATGGCCTGTTCTCCTGGTAATTTACAACCTGTCTCCTTGGTTGTGCATGAAGCGCAAATACATTATGTTAAGTATGATGATTTCGGGTCCTAAACAGCCAGGAAATGATATTGATGTTTATCTGAGTCCATTGATTGAAGACTTGAGAATGTTGTGGGATGAAGGCGTTGATGTGATCGACGGGTATTGCCGTGAGACATTCAGATTGCGTGCCATGTTATTTTGCACCATCAATGACTTTCCAGCATACGGGAACCTGTGTGGGTATAGTGTTAAGGGGCATAAAGCATGTCCAATATGTGAAGAAGGCACATGTTACCATCAACTGCAACATGGAAGGAAGACGGTTTACCTTGGGCATCGGAGATTTCAACGACGTAATCATCCTTATCGTAGATTGAGAAAATCTTTCAATGGACTTCCGGAGAATGAAATTGCTCCGGTGGCCTTGACTGGAGAGCAAGTTTATGAAAGGGTGAACAACACTAATGCTATCTATGGGAAGACCCAGAAGAAGGCTACCGAGAATAAAATATGGAAGAAGAGGGCGATCTTCTTTGATCTTCCATACTGGTGCAAGCTTGATGTAAGACATTGTATTGATGTGATGCATGTGGAGAAAAATGTGTGTGACAGTTTAATCGGAATGCTTCTCAACATTCAAGGCAAGACAAAGGATGGTGTGAATGATCGTCTGGATCTAGTTGCGATGGGTATACGAGAGCAGTTAGCTCCACTTAAAGTGGGGGATAAGAAGACTTATTTGCCCCCAGCATGTCCTACTTTATCAAAAAAAGAGAAAAGAAGTTTCTGTGAATGTCTACGGGGAGTCAAAGTGCCACAGGGTTACTCTTAAAATATCAAAAGACTTGTCTCAATGAAAGATCTCAAATTAGTTGGATTAAAGTCTCATGATTGTCATGTCTTGATGCAACAACTACTACCGGTGGCCATTCGTGACATATTGCCTAAAAAAGTCAGACATGCCATTACTAGGTTATGCTTATTCTTCAATGCTATATGTAGCAAGGTCATTGACACTAAAAAGTTGGATGACTTGGAAAATGAGGCAGCCATTATCTTGTGCCAATTGGAGATGTATTTTCCACCTTCATTTTTTGACATCATGGTTCATTTGATTGTTCATCTAGTGAGGGAGATTAGATTGTGCGGCCCCGTTTATTTAAGGTGGATGTACCCGGTTGAGCGATACATGAAGATCTTGAAAGGATATATGAAAAATCCACACCGTCCCGAAGCATCTATTGTTGAAAGGTATGTTGCAGAAGAAGCTATTGAGTTTTGTACAGACTACATGTCAGAAGCGGAACCTGTAGGGCTTCCGAAGTCTTGTCACGAAGGAAGATATGAAGGTAAGGGTACACGAGGTATCACTGTTAAGAGCATGGATCGGGAGGAAGTGCTGCAAGCACATTTGTATATATCGAATAACACTGATGAGGTTGAACCATACTTATGTGAGCATAAAAGCATCATCAATGAAACTTACCCTAGAATGAATGAAAAATGGTGTTTGAACAAGCATAACAAGACTTTCTTGAACTAGTTTAAAGAAAAAATTGTAAAGGATGGTATTGCTTCTGATACATTAAAATGGTTAGCACAGGGGCCTAACTTTGATGTCATATGCTGGAGTGGGTATGATATAAATAAGTTTTCCTTCTATACAAAGTCCCAGGATGACAAAAGTACTATGCAAAAAAGTGGGGTTATGGTCGTCGCTGAGTCCATGCATTTCTCTAGTTCGAAATATAAAAACCCTGTTATGGCATCCGTTTCATACTTTGGAATCATTGAAGAGATATGGGAGGTTGATTACACGAAGTTTAGAGTACCTGTTTTTAAATGTCAGTGGGTCGACAGTAACAATGGTGTGCAAACCGATGAGTTATGATTCAAATTGGTGGACCTTAATAAGGTAGGTAATAAAGAGGAGCCTTTCATCATGGCATCCCAAGGAAAACAAGTGTTTTATATCCGTGAACCTTCTAACAAAAGGTGGTCAGTGGTTCTCCAGGGAAAAACATGTATAATGGTAGTGAGGGAAATCAAGATTCAACTCTTGATATTTCTAATACTCCTTCTTTCTCAACACGAATGCCTAATTTCAATGAGGAAAATGAAGTGGATGATGTACATGCTACTTGTAATGATCACCAAGAAGGGTTATGGGAGAACTTTACTAATTGACCACAAAGTAAGTTTAGTTTGAGTTATGTTTAAAGGCATATTATATGTTTACGTTGATATTTATAAGTTATGTTTACGTACGTTGATCCATATTTATAAGTTATGTTTGATATTTATCCTGACATACTAACAAGTTTTTTTCTGTTTAAACAGGTATACATGGCTGATCGTGAGGATATCCCTCCTTCATGCAGCGGGTCGGAGACCCCGTCTACGGGTAGAAAGGGTAGACGTGCCACACGAATGACGAATTTGACTGCCAACCGTGGTTCAAATCAAAGGATAAGAATAGACTTTGATAATAACCTCAATCCTATTGGGCCAATGGCAGAGCATTTTAACAGTTTTGTGGCGACCCTTGCTAGGAGCAGGCCTAATATACTCATTGATAATTGGAAAGATGTACCGACGGACGTGAAGGATCAGATATGGGAGAGTATTCTGGTATCTATACTTTTACGTCCTGTGTTTGTCTGTATCTACTTTATTTTAATCTTACTAATATCATACAGTAATTCGTTGATTCTTTTAGTCTTAATGCAGCTCACACTAGTGCAATAAGTGCTTTTTACGTCAGTTAAAATTGATTTTTTACGTCAGAATACTGACTGACGTAAATACAGCTGACGTTAATAGTTAATATTTTAACGTCAGTTGAGAACTGACGTTAAATATAACACTATTAACGTCAGTTCCTTAACAAAACCGACGATAATTTTGTACAAATTAACGTCGGTTTTTTAAACAACTGACGTTAAAATTAAACCTTTAATGTCAGTTCTTTAATACAACGGACGTTGATTTTGTTAAAACTAACGTCAGTTGTTATAAAGAACTGACGTTAAAGGTTTAATTTTAACGTCAGTTGTAATAAACAACTAACGTTAATAGTGTACTGTATATTTTATAAAATACTATTAATGTCAGTTGTTTGATACAACTGACGTTAATAGGTTTTTTTTTTAAATTCAGTTTTAAAATATCACTCCCCTCAGCTATCCCTGCATTCAGTCCCAGTAACACAGAATATCACACACATTACAGAATTGCAAAGGAAAATTGAACAATGGGGGGACTTAAAACCAACACCCATGTATATATATATATATATATAAATAAATTTTAGTTCCAATGTCTAAAAAACAAAACTATCTAAGGATATATATATACATGTTATTAATTAGTTTCTAAAGTCTAACAAAAAAAACTATTTATCTAAGTAGTGCGGAGGTATGTTCTCAATTCCTTTTTCAGCCGCATACTTGAAGAAGAATTCAGCGAAGCGCATCCTCAAGTATCTTAACTCATCTTCTTCAATAGGCGATTGGTCGATAAATGCCTAGACACCTTCAAATAATAACAATAACATCAATGCAAGTCATCTTCAAAACTATAATATATAATTTAACAAGTTGTTTAAATATTACCTTCTTCCATCCATCCGTAATAGATGCAGAGACTATGTTCAGCATATGAAGCATCACATAATGGCCGCACGACCAACTGTCAGTTTGAAATCGAGACTACCAACAAAATTAATTTCAACGTCAGTTGAATATACACATAAATTAGTAATTATAATATTAATTATTTGATAAATAAACTACCAAACCTTGAGGATGTTCCATACAGGATTTGCTTTAGCCTTAGAAGTCCTACTTCTCCCGTTGGTGCAACTTATGCTACTCGCCTTGCCTAGCTATCATAAACAAATAATCATGTCGATCAATTAACAAACTCATATATCATGTGTGTAATAAACTAAAAACAACTGATATTAAAACTTAAATTAAATTTAAGATTAGTTACTTACATATTTACAGCTTCCACCACCTTCGATGGCGGATCATGGTGGAGAGAGCAGAAGAATATGACAGTATGCCTAGACGGGTGAAGTATGAACAACGGCCAATGGCGATCCATACAGTAGGGAGCAAGATATAATTCTTTCGGATTGTCTCCCAACAAGTTCCATAAGTATTTACTCAATACATCGCCAGCAAAGAACTCGGGCAGAAGGATTGACGGATCTAAGAAACCGTAAACTGATGCAACGCCCTTATCAAGCTGAAGACGATGGAGATACCTAAGATATGAAAAGGTGTGGATGTTAATTACATAATATATATATTGAAATTAAAATAAATTATTAAATGGAAAAATACCAAAAATAAATAAGTTATAAAATTAAAATTAACTTACGTGCACCAGAGACTGATGACATTGTTGTTCATCCAGACGTTATTTCTGCAGGCGTTCCCGAGATCGTCACCAACGAAGGAAAATATCTTCTATTGATCTGGGCGTGCCACCCATCCATCGTGATCCAATGGACATTCAAAAATCTCAAACGCATAATCCTCACCAAGTGAGAACAAACGAGTGATAGGTGATAGCGACACCGACGTCGACTTGGCCTTCAGTTTAGGAAAAATAAAATATATAAGTTTTTGATAATTAAAAAAAACACAAGTAATTATTTGACTAATTTGGACATTAATAATGAATAAATACCTTTGCTAACATTTCGATCTCACGTCGTTTGGAGTCCAACTCAAGCTCACGCCTTTTCATTTCCAACTCATGCTCATGGCACTGGACTTCCAACTCCCGCTCCCTAGCTGCCAACTTATCGTCCTCCAAATGTGCCATACTAAAACTCTCTTTTGTGCTTACATGTGAAGCGTTGGCAAGCCTTGCGGTGTCCTGGGATGTACCGACGGAGGAAAGCTCTCTGGCAAGCGCCTGCTTGAATTCTGGATTGGCTATTAAGCCTTGCATCAGATGTGTTGTAATATCTGGGTTGGACATGAGGTGCTGAGTAATGTCAGCCAAAATTGATGCTTCATTGACCACCCGCTTTCGTGAAGCAGACTTGCCATAATATTGTTTGATGGTCACGTTCCCAAGAACACCGAGAACCCGACCAGGATGGTCTTTCTTGCCTAGAGCAGTCATCAAGACGTCCTGCCGTCCAGAAGGGACGAATGCGCCCTGGGAGGATTTTGCTTTAAGATCCATCTACAATGAAAAAAATGAAAAAACGTGCAAGTGAAAAGTGTTGCAAATATCTATACAAATATCAATTGAAATCAAGTTAATTATTTACTTACAATCTTATCTGCCACTTCGCGAGTGGCATCAACTTTAAAAGATCCCGCCTTTGTCATGCGGGCGGCTAACCTGACATCCTCGCGGTCGATGTACGAAGGAGGTCTTGATGGTGTGCCCTCAGGCATCTCTCCTCTTTCAATACTAGAAGAGTGCTCTTCCCGCTTCGCCCTCACCCTATCCGCCAACATCTCGCTGGATCCAAGTCCGGTACCCACCCCGAGACATGGTGTGGCGGTGGACGTTCTTCGCCCGATTCTCGCCGACCCTTCTTTGCCTTAGCCTATTCAAACAAAAACACATAATTAAATACAGTTAAATGATCTATAATAAGCATACAAAATTAACTTAATCAACCAACCTGAAATTCTCCATCCTGTCGACTCCTGGCAAACATATCCCAAGTATCCTGATCAATCCAGGGATAATCCGAGAACATTTTATCAAGCCGCTTCTTCCCGGATACATAGTACCAGGTAAGATCATGCTTGAACCCATTCCAACGCTTTGATGCCATTTTCATACATTTATGACGATGATCCTCGTCATTTGGCACAGTCCAAGCTACCTACACATTAGATACATATATAACAACTGGATGGATTATAACTCGGATAATTATCTAATAATGTAAATCAAACGAATGTAAAGGTAAAATACTGTGATAGCCTCCCAAATCTGATCCTTAACGTTCTGTGGAACGTCATTCCAGTGGTTGTAGTTGATGCTTACGTGCTGCTTCGCTTGTAGAAACACCCACTTATTAAATTCTTTAGCAAGGGGTCCCTGGGCATTTAGATTAGCATCGAAGGACACCTCAAGCTTCTATCTGCTCTGCCTGTCCTTCTCTAGTTTCTTCAACGAGGTGGCTCCTCTACCCCGTTTCCTATGAGCCTGTGATGTCTGTGTGGACAAAAAAATGATAAAATAGAGGGTTGTAACATTATAAACTTACATTAACAAGAAGGACTAAAGATAGTATATAACATGTAAACTTACACTAGAATCAGGCGTAGGCGTGATCGGGTCCTGCGAAACCCCCACAGTGTCCTCCCGTGCATGTGGGCTATCCGACTGATCCATATGTATGCCTGTTCAGAAACAATATATATGTATTAACATAGATTATAACTCAAAATAAATACATAAGTATAAATAAAAATAACTAGATAGGTCTTGTAGATATACAAAACATCTATATATCCAATATAAGGACAATACGGGAGATTGAAAACTATAGTTTTTGAAGATTGCCAAGCACTGGTCACGGCCTGGCCGTGATCTCCATCACGGCCGTAACGTGCCAACTGAAACAGACCCTCATAGGCAGAACTGATCATGGCCTAGCCGTGATGAGCATCACAGCCGTGACAGATCAACCAGCAGAACAACATGCACTCAAAATCAAAAATAGAGACATTCCAAACAACTCAAACTCACGGTTTAAAGTTACAACTACTGAGACTACAGTTTCAACATACACTCAAAACCAAAAATAGAGACATTCCAAACAAGTCAAACTCACAGTTTCAAGTTTCAACTACTAAGACTACAGTTTCAAACCAGCAGAGCAACATGCATGCACTCAAAACCTTGAATAAAAAAATGTGCCCTAATTAAAGACTCGCCAGAAATAGGCGCTCGCGTGGTGGTGGGGGGGAAGCTCGAGTGGTGGCCAACGTTCGATGTGGTTACTGAGAGCAGAGGGACAAGGAGAGTTAGTGCGCGGGAAGGCCAGGGGAAAGAGAGATGTCAAGTTATTGCAAAGAATGAGCGGGAAAGACAGAGTTAGGGGTTAAGAGTGTACCTCACGGTGGTGGCGAAGAAGCCCTCGCGGTGGTTGCGGTGGAGATGAGCTCGCGATTAGGGCAGAGTGAGAGCGAGAGTGAGGGTTGAGCGTGATGAAAAGAGAAAAGACGTACAGAGAAGTGGAGAAGGCGCGCGGGGGTAAACGTTATAATTAAAATAAAACAACATTTTACGTCAGTTTTTGGTAAAACCTGACGTTGAAGATCATATATTTAACGTCAGTTGTCTTAATAAACTGACGTTAAAAACTCTCACACTTATTACGTCAGTTGTGAGTAATAACTGACGTTAAAGGTCATATATTTAACGTAAGTTGTATTAAGAAACTGACGTTAAAAACACTCACAACTTCTTACGTCAGTTGTATTGCACAACGGACGTTAAAGGTTTATTAGTTTCTGCAAAAACATTCATTCCCTTGACTATTGTTCTACTTACCCATTCACCTTTGTACCTAATCCTCTTAATGAGCATTAAGTTTATAGATAAGTTTTCAAGAAAATCAGAATAACTTAGTAACTTCATCCACTGCTCCTATAAATATAGCTTCCTTCCATCCTTTTAATTAATTTTCTGCTTCACAATATGGGTCTACCGTGGAGATTAACTTCATCACTCTTTCTTCCTATTCCTAGACTCAAAGGTCTTTGTCTTAATGGTCAAACAACTTCTGAGTTTGAGTAAATCACATTACATGGATATTAAGGTTGGGTGAATCACGTAATGTGATTCTCTCACTTTATTTCATCCCCGTCATCCCTTTCACTTTGCTTTGGAAGCAAGTGATTGTGGATTCAAGATGATGCATCAAGGAACTCCACTGAAGAAGAAAGATGCAAAGATCCATTTCACTTTGCTTTCGCTGCTAGTGACTGAGGATTTACTTTGCATCTTGGAATTCAAGTGAGGGAGGTGATGCATCCATTGGAGTTTCTGATGACAGGACTGAGAAGAAAATGATGTTGATGCAGAAACTTTTTTATATTTTAGGGCTATGTTGCAGAAATTTTTTATCTTTTAATCATGTAATTTTAACTTATGAATCGCTTCAATGTCATACGATTTGATTATACATATAACTTGTTTTATGTTAAGTGTTTATTTATTTTAATTTGCACAATAATTTGTTTACTAATTCAAGCTAATTAATAAAAATTAAAAATAAACTTGTATAAAAAAAGGTTTAGAAATAAACTGCAGTACTATATAGAGTGATATGCGTTAAAAGGGACAACAGGGACATGACAACCAATGAAATGAGTTTCATAATTATTTACGTCAGTTATTTATGGAACTGACGCAAATAGTTTACCCACCACCTCATTTTTAACGTCAACTTAATTGATGACTGCCAAGTTCCCGTATATTAATTACTTATTTCCAATATTCATTCTGCACGTTTATAATATATAGGATTATTTACGTCAGCTGTTTATTTAACTGAAGTAAAAATCAAACTTTTAACGTCAGTTTTATAAAAAACTGATGTTACCAATTAATATTTTTTATTTGAAAAACCCTTTTAACGTCTGTTTTTTTTTTAAAAACTGACGTTAAAAGTGTATAGATATCTGTAAAAACATTCATTCCTTTGACTATACTGTGCTACTTACCCATGTACCTTGTAACTCAATCCTCTTAATGAGCATTAAGTTTATAGGTAAGTTTTCAAGAAAATCAGAATAGCTTAGTAACTTCATCCACTGCTCCTATAAATAGCTTCCTTCCATCCTTTTAATTAATTTTCTGCTTCACAATATGGCTCTGCCGTGGAGATTAACTTCAGCACTCTTTCTTCCTATTCCTAGACTCAAAGGTCTTTGTCTTAATGGTCAAACAACTTCTGGGTTTGAGTAAATTATATTACATGGGTGATAAGTCTGAGTAAATTACATTATGTGAGTTGCTCACCTTATCACCTTCTGGAGAATCAGCTGCTGGAGGGCTAATCAGGTGCTCGGGGGTCACAGTTCCAAAACCTCAGCTTTGGCAGCAAGTGACCGTCTTGGAAGTCTCTGGAACCACTGCCTTTGCTTGAAACAGATCTAGTGCACCTGTTTTTGCCTCTCTCTTGAGCTCTTTCATGCCCCCCAGTTTTCTAAGGTCTTCGGAGTATAGTTTTCCCTTTGGCATATTTCATAAAACTCTCTGATGGGATGTAGCTTTAATGTTTAGGATTTTAAACCCTTTCAATGTAACTTTTTATAGGATTTTAAACCCTTTCAATGTAACTTTTTATAGGATTTTAAACCCTTTCAATCTTTTGTATCAGTCTGTATTACAGTACTTCATGAATGAGATCCGGTTTGGGTTATTGATTCATCATATATTTCGCACATATATTTTAGTTTTCAAAACAGAAACACAAAACATCAAAGCAATTCATGTGAAACTGAAACTTTGAGGAAGGCAATGCGGAAGGGATCATATACTAGATAAAAAAATTTATTAAAATAACCTTTAACGTCTGTTGATGTAAGGACTGACGTTAAAAGTGAAGTGACTTACTTTTAACGTCAGTTCTTTATAGAACTGACGTTAAAATGTTCACTTTTAACGTCAGTTCTTTATTGAACTGACGTTAAAAGTGAGTCACTTCACTTTTAACGTCAGTCATTAAAACAACTGACGTTAAAATTGAATTAATGAAGTCTGATATTTACAAAACTGCCACCGCCTCCTTTTTAACGTCTAGCTTTTGGTTAACTGACGTAAACCTTTACCGTCTAATGTATATTTTCCACTAGTGTCACCTTTGACATACCGGATACGATGGTTATGAAGAAGCGTTTGTTAAAGTATGCTGGTGAGCGTTGGAGGGATTTTAAGGTCGACCTGGGCAGATACTATGTATTCAATCCAACATGTGAAAAGAACCCACTTGAGGTGTACCCGTTTCTTGACCAGGCAACGTGGGATCGCTTTGTTCAGAGCCGACATGATCCCGGCTTTCAGGTTAACTTATTTGATTTGTCTCTAAATTTATGTAATTTCATTAATTTTATTTACTTATGTAATTTAATTGTCTTCTATTTATAACAGGAGAAGAGGAAAAAGGGGCAGGAAAACCAAAGCAAGAATGTTTACCCCCATGTCATGTCTTGTGGGGGATATAAAAAGCTTGGTCAGATAATGGTGGAAGAAGAAAAGAAAGCACGTCAGAAAGCAGCATCTCGGGCGGATCCTAACGCTGAAAATCGTCCAGAGGTTGTTGATCCACCTCCACCCCCATGCCATCGTAAATGGAAGAGGGTCCGACAAAGAAAAACGGGACAATATACATCTGAGGAGGCCTGCCAAGTAGCTGAGAAGATTGTAAGTATAGTTTGAATTGTAATTGTCATTTTAAGATTGTTACCGAATTGTAATGTGACCTGATATTTTATATGTGATAGGATGCCTTGGACGAGCAGGTAACCCAAGGAACCTTTGTTCCTAGAGGACGCGATGATATCTTAGCTGCTGCCATTTGTAAACCAGACCATCCGGGCTGTGTCATTGGTGTTGGATGGGGTGTCGGCATTCGCCAATAGCATGGTTCATCTTCACACCAATCCCACAGGGATGTTGATGTAGATAGAGCACCGCTAAAATAGGAGATTGCAGCTGAGCTTAGACAGGAGATGACCGAGCAGATTTCCCAGCAGATGGCAATATTGACTTATATGTCCCAGCAGATGACAGCCGGTGTCCAACCCTCTGTCCAACCCTCTGTCCATGTGAGCACTAAGGGCTCATGTGATCCTCCTCATCTGCCTGAAAATGATGATGATGGTGATGATGATGATGACGACGACGACCCTGATAGGTGTGAGCTGTATGTTGATGATCATCATGATCGTCGCTTAGTGGCATTGGGGAGGGCACATAATAACTTAGGTAATACCATACACCATCGTTTATTACCGGATGATCAGCTGATGGTCGTTGTTGAGATTATTAGAGATGCTGATGCTCGAGTCCCTGTGCCCACTGAGGAGGTTCAAACAGTGGGTCAGGCCCCCGGTAACTTCATCCTCTGGCCAAGAAGATTGGTTAGCTTTCTTGTTCCATCTGAGGTATTCAGTTAGTTGTGTTTTTCTATATTCATAGTTGAAATTATTTATTATTGTTTAAAGATAATGCTTTATTTTTATTCATTATAGGATGTTATAAATGATCATATTCTGCCTAAAAGGTCGGATCCAGGAAGACCAGAGATGTCTGCTCCAGCCAAGGTATTCATTTGACCATTTAATTAATTACCAATGAAATAACTTCATTATCTGTGATTACTAATATATATCTTTGTTGTTTAGGAGATCAACAAAGGGGCACCTGGTGATGTTTTTAAACTTCTGGCTATACAGGTTGTCACCATGGAGAATGACGCAGCTTTGGTGAGGTTGGAACATGATGCCAGCCCAGGTGATGAACTGTATATTCTAAAGAAGGAACTTATGGAGATTGTACTCAATAAAGAAATGGCTAGTTCTGCACACCTATCGTTATGGTGCACGTAAGTACATTTTATTTATAAGTTAAGTAATTAATTTTTAAATACTATGATAATTAACATGTTTTTTCAATATATTAGGTATCTGCATCGTATGTTAGTTGATCAGGGTAACCTCGCCTTTTATGGGTTCATTGACCCCATGTTCATTCAGGGTGATGTTCTCCTAGCATCAAAAGACCGGGTCATCACCATACGTGATATACTTGCCCGAGACGATCATCAATTCTACCTTGCGCCTTATCTCAATAAGTAAGTACCTGTTATTTAATTATAACTATATATGACTTAGTCACTAACTGTTCCGCAAATACAGCCAGCATTGGCAACTGTTGATCTTGTACCCTAGGATGAACGTCATGGTCTTCTTCTGCTCAATTGGAAATAAGCCGGAGAATGAACTGCAGACGATCATCGAAACGTAAGCATTAAAATACTTTATAATCAGTAATGTAGTTGTTTTAATTACCTGAAATCTATATAGATATACTTTAATTAATGTTTATTTTGTCATGATAGTTCTATTAATGCAAGCCATATGTTGCGTGGTGAAAGGCGTCGGCCTATCAGATGGATTATTCCTAGGGTAAGATATTTATTAGTACAAATGCATCAAATGCGGTGGGTATAATTATTGATTTCTATTTAATTTAATTCCTCATATTCTAATTGGGTTTCATTTGTACGTAGTCACGTACACAACGTGGATCATGGGAATGTGGATACTATGTGATGCAGTGGATGTTGGAAATTATCTCCTCCAGGATCACTGAAAGATGGCATGAGGTAAATGTTAATTGATAACAATTAGAAGTAACAGTTATAGATTCGTTATATGTTTTATGTTAGTTTATTAATTACGTAAAAGATATAATCTTTTGTCCAATTAAACTTGAAGATATTCAACAATCCAACTCCATTATCTGATTCCGACATCAACAACATAAGGAGGCGTTGGGCAACTTTCTTTCTTGAAGTGTACTAACCATAGTTTGTATATATATATATAGTTAGTTTAAAAACTTATCATGTACTGGCTATAGTGTACTTTTGACCGATCATATGTATTTTGATATGAAATCTATAATATATCATGTAGCTTTTTGGTTTCTAATTATCTTTGCTGTCTGAATGTAATTGATTGTACATATGTTTGTTCTTAATAAATTCAGTATATATTATTTGTGTTTTTGTCGTACAAAAGTGTTATATCAATGGGTCTCATACCCGAATCAATCAGTTTTATAAAGATAATGCATGACACTTCAATCATCAGGCTCTAAACTTAATCTCATGAGATACCATCACTGTTTTATCATTAAGAAAGAAAGAGTTGATCAGGCTCGTATGACGCATTGGCAAGTTGTCTCCGTCACCTCATGCACCCGGATCAACATCATCATGAATCCCTTATAACGACCATTCGGATGTATCGAATACCACATCTTAAGCGGGTATTCGGTAACTCAAGCACGTATGCTAAGGGGAAATGCATATGAATAAAAGACTTTTCATTATCGAGACTTTTCTTTGTGTTCACTCTTTTCCATTGTCGAATTCCAATGCTAACGACTACTCACAATTTTCATCACTTGAAAATCAATAACACAGGACGTGCAGTCCGAGTGCTCAATCACAACACCTTAGACCGATGCCGCAGTCCAAGGTTGTGGTCGTAGAAATAATAATCATTTTATGCATGTTTTATTTCGACATGATAAGGACTCCTAGCCCATAACAATGAAATTAAGACACAGTCCTCAATTCCAAGATTAGGACTCCTAGCCCATAATATCATGATTAGGACCCTTGGTCCATAATTCTTGACACGGATCCCAGATCGCGTGCTTATAACTGAATACTAGAGGCGACGTCTCGCGAACTAGATTCTCTTTCACATGTGCTTACTTTTCTCTTAGTGAAAATCAAAACCAAAATAAAACCTTGGTCACTTATCCAAGTAACCGGAACGTTTCTAAATCATTTAGGAGAAAATCTTTTCCTTTACAAATTCTTTTATAAAACATTTAGGAAATTCATTTGCTTTTGAAATCCTTGATGGAATAAAGTCAAATATTTTCAGAGGGGTTTTTCCTTCATAAAACACATAGTTTGAAAAAGGTTCTCTCGTACAAACTTGGATCATAAAAAGGTAGTTTCTATTGACTTAAAGACACTTCAACGTTTCTTTTCAAAACAAGAATCTCATTCTGTTGAAGTAAGCGTTTTAAACAAGGAACTTTTATAAATGAAAACAATACTTTCAAAGTTCTATTTAAGGCTTATTAAGGCTTTTAATCCTTATAATCATTGTGCACAGACTCAAGTCCGGCTTGTCAAACTTCAATCAACAGTAATATATTCTCAATAATAATATCATAGTTAACGACAATTCATCACATATATACAACTCACAATACTTTAAGGCAATTAATAATCAACTTCAAGTAATAATCACAATAGTTCAAGTAAACAAGTCATTCAAGTATTTGCCCCATATCATAATAATATTCAAATCACTCAAGTAAACACATACACACATGCATATAGTCATTGAATATCCCTAGGCAATCCCCTCTTACCTTCTGTGAAGGTAAGGAGATTAGATGCTCGAAGAGGTATACCACGAACGTCCTCGTTTCCTCCGCGATGGAAGTCAAATGTTATGAACACAAAATCACAAGTTAAAATCAAACAAGAACACTAAACCACAAGGTATAGGTTCGGCCAAGACTAGTTCTTAGGGTTAGAGATTCCCGAAAATTATACAACTGATGGATTTATGATCCTTAAGTGTTAGGAGTTCATAAACGATGATCATTTAATAAAGTTGAATTAAAATCCCACTAAGTTATAAACTTAGGGTATTCGGCCAAGGCTAGTAAAATAGGCTAGCATTCACTAACTTTCCAATCTCTTAGGTTTAGCATCCATGTGTATTAAGGAGATCAAAACCATGATCATTTTGAAAAAATAAGAACAAAGTATCCTAGGTCCATAACCTTCTAGGTTCAGCCTTCATAGGATTTATAGGCTAGAAATCTTTAAACTTTCCAATGTCTTAGACTTAGCATGCAAATATCTTATGGAGCTCAAGTCCATGATCATTTTGGAAAACAATGGAAACTTAAACATTCCAATCTCTTAGACTTAGCATCCAAATATCATATGGAGCTCAAGTCCATGATCATCTTGGAAAAATGAAAGTAATACATCCTAGCTTTAATAACATAGAATACACAAGTTAGAAATCCTTAAACTCTCCAATCTCTTAGACTTAGCATCCAAATATCTTATGGAGCTCAAGTCCATGATCATTTTGGAAAATTAAAAACTCAAACATCCTAGCACCTAAACTCTAAGTTTCGGCCATCATAGGATGACGAGGAAAATATTCTTTGTTTAACAATAACTCTTAGGTTTAGAATCACAAGGTATTAAGAGTTCTAAATCCATGATCATACTTGGAAAGTTGAAACATAGTATCCTAGGCCTACTTATTCATATTTTCGGTCATTATAGGAACAAGCTATCGACCTTCCAAGATTTATAGATTTAAGATCAATGGATAATTAGAAACTCAAACACATGATCATATTCCAAGAGTTGAAACAAAAATGCAAGCATTCGGCCTTCATTGGAAGAGATGGGTAGAGATTTTTGTTTTACACAACCTCTTAGTATGTGAAAATATAAGTTAATACAAGACTATATAAAGTGGTTTCAACTCAAAAGGAGTTTTCTACCATTTTAGAGAGATTTTAGAAGTTATAAGCATATAAAGAACACATAAAGTAAACTAAGAAATAAAAGATGAAACTTGAAAAAAGATTCATATGAGAGCATTACCCTTAGTATAAGGAAGAACTTTAATGAAGAACTCAAGTAGAAAATATGAATAAAAACTAAAGCTTTAAGAGCTTGAACTTTTAGAAGAAAGGAATAAGATGACCTTTAATGGAGTTTCAAGGAGGAATATGATGAATTGAAAATGAGAGGGATATATATAGAGAGGGGGGAGTCCACGGCTACAAGGGAGAAGAGAGGAAGGGTTTGTTGAGCAAGCTTGGTGGTTTAATGCTTGATTGGATGGAAGAAGAGAGAGAAATAACTTTTGGATTAGAATAGTATTATAATTTGAAAAGTGTGATGATTACACTTTTAGAGTGTGTCATAGCCTCTTCCATCATGTCTCCTCACCTCTTTTATGCTCCCTAATCTGCTCCATTTTGTACCCGGTTGATTTCTGATGGTAATTCTCCCGACGTTTTCACCCGAATAAAATATTATATTTTATTTTTGAACGAAAATTTTCAAAATAACCAAAGTTGAAGGATACATAATAAAAACACTAACCGTCTCGTTCACGGGTCAAAATTAGATTTTCTGTACAGTAAACTTGTATCGACAGTGTGATAGTGTGATTTTACATCATGTTTTCTGCACACTTTTGCATGCATTTTTCATATAGATTAGGCATTCTTTATTTGATTTTAGTTAATTTTTCCTTTGGAATGGGTGAAGCGGTTTCTTGGTGTTGTTTTGCAGGAATTTAAGGAAAAATGCTCAGAATTAGCCTTGATGGAGTTTGGATGAGATAGAGCTTGAAAAGTGAAGATTTTAAGCCAATCAGATCCCATCACGGCTATGATCAAGAAAACTGAGATGCAGAAGGCAAAAGTCAGAAGCTGTCACAGGAAATGCTCGCCTCGCCAGAGGTTACTCGCTTCGCGAGACTGAAGACAGCCAGAAATAGCAGAATGTTAGCCTTTCTGTCTCGCCCCGCGAATCACAACTCGCCTCGCGAGCCTGAAGGCTGACTGTGCCAAAGAATGCAACCATTTCTGTCTCGCCACGCAAATCATGTCTCGCCTCGCGAGCCTGAGGACCAGAAGCCATCATGCCCAGGCCCTGATACTCATCACGGGCGTAATGAGAAGACTCTTTCTGTCTCGTCTCGCGAATCACCATTCGCGTCGCGAGAATTGAAATTCAAACTTGGAACCATTTAGTATTCGCATCGCGAGAGGCCATCTGGCCATGAGCGAGCGCAGAACTGATTTGTATAAATTGCTGTTTTAGGGCAGAAAGAGGGAGTTTTTAGTTTTAGTTTGAGGGTTTTGAGTAGAGAGGCCTTGGAGGCTGCGGCTGAGGGAGGATTACAACCCTAGAAGGGAGTTGCTGAGAGGGGCTGCTGTGACGATGGTGGAAAGCTCCCATGGAGCTTGTTCTCTCCTCTTCTCCTATTTCTCTAGTTTGGCTTTCTCTGTAATTATGAGTAGTTAAATCCCTGTATGTTGGGATTAGATGTAACCAAACTGATTATTATGTATTTGCCTTGACTGATTATTCTGTGTTCATGCCTTCGTATTAGTGATTAATTTTCCATGCTTAATGCTTGTTGTGGCTAGCACCCCCATGACTCGATTTGTGTTTTGATATGCAATTGAAAGATTCGTATTAGAACCGGAGTTGAATTTAATCACCTAGAAACCCTTACGTCTAGATATGGAGTTTGGTTTACTAGTAATCGCGTAATCCCTATCCCTAATGCAAATTCATTAATCTAGGCCACCTAAGGAATTAGGGTCTATTAGTGGATTTAGGCTCTTGTCATCCGAGACATCGGGGCTTGAGTAATTTAGTGGATTGATTTTAATATTTGAAGCATGAATGGAGGTATCTAGTCCTGGTATTGCATGAGATAGAGGTTTGGTGAAATATGATCCCAACAAATCTTTCTGCACTCCAAGTGTTTGTTAAAAGTCCCCAAAAAGACCAAAAACATTTTATTCATTTTGTTTTGTTTGTTTTGATTTCTCTTCATAGTCTAGATAGTTGCTGAGTTTGTGAATTGGTACTTGACATCCAATCCCCATGGATACGATAACGGGTCTCACCACTGTATTACTTGCACGACTGGGTATACTTGCTCAGATCCGTCAACAAGTTTTTGGCGCCGTTGCCGGGGATTGGTTTTGCCAATATCAGTAGTAACAAATGAGGCAACTAATTTAGACATTTTTATTCTTTTTTATTTTTCTGTATATATTTGATCTTTTTGTTTTGAGTTCTGTTTTTGCAAGGTGGACGTAAGTCATGGAAAATTTTTATTATCCACCTGATAAGGAAGATTCTAGTCATATTTTGGAGGATAACTTGTGTTGGGAAGATGATATAAATTCGGGAGAATTCTTCGAGGAGTTTTCTCTATCTCATAATATTCCATCACGAGTCGATCCTAGGACTGGTGAGCTTATATATTTACCACCTCCACCACCGTGTATTGTGATTCCCATAGAGCCACATGAAGCAGAAGTTGAGCAGAATTTGGTTGTGGGAATGGATCAAATTAAAGATGAAGTGGTGGTGGTAAGCGAATCACAAGAAGAGGAATTACCTTTCATGCATCCTTGGGGAGGAACAAGTGATAAGGCAGGGCATTTGGAAAGCATTCCCTCCACCATGCTTGCCGAGCAATCTGATTTTACTGCATTAGAAAAATATGTTGGCTTGCATGCATGTGTGGACACTGGTAAGTTAGTCCCTTCCACTTGTCTGTCAAACTTCCTGGTGAAAATGCCATTTGACCCGAGAGGAAGTGAGTTCATAATTGTAGTTAAAGAGTTCAATGGTGTTTTCACACACTGGCTAGGAGGAATTAAGGTTGGAGTCATATTGCTGTTGCAATTGCCACTCCATAAACCATGGGATCCGAGTGGAGGATCTCACATCTTGAGCACCCCTTGGTCTTTATACCATAGGGTATGGGATCCAGTTGGATGCTTCTTAATAAGTCAAGCTAGTGACGTTAAAGAAGCGCTTATTGGGAGGCAACCCAACTTCTCTTAACCCTTCTCTTTAGTTAGATTTTGTTTTTGATTTTAACCTCTTGAATAATATGAGAAGATCAAGAGTTTTCTTTTACTAATAAAATTGCCAAGTGATTCCAGGGTAAGAAGGAAGGAGGGAAGAGCAAGAAGACAAGAAAAAGAAAAGTCAGCACCCATCACGCTCACGGCCGTGACGCATTTTCCAACAAGTTTCTGACTGGAATTAGAGCCAACACCCGCTACCGCCTCGGTAAGCCGTTCCATTTTTCTCCTCTCTCCAACTTGATTGTTTACATTGGGGACAATGTAAATTCTTAAGCTTGGGGTAGGGGTATTTTACATTTGCATTTGCATGTTGCATTCATATAGTTTTGCATGATAGTTTTGCATGATCACACAATTTGATTGCCCTTGTTTAGATTTTGCATCCAATTGTGAAAACTGAGTGCCAAATAAATTGTGATAGTGAATTTTTGAACCCAATTTTTTCATTCTTGTGATATGGCTGCAAATGAAAATGTTTGAGATGATCTTTGGATAGTTGATAATTAGCATATGGTTTCATAGATTTATGTTGCTCACTGATTTTTGAACTACTAAAATGTGAGATTTTGAGCCATAAGGGGTACTCACCAAATCTACCCCATTCTTTGTGTTAGAGTGTTATTCCTCTTGGTCTGTATTCTCTAGAACTTGACTTGAAACCATTTTGAAGCTTAAAAATTTTTGAAAACATTTTTGAAAATGATTGAGGCACTAGGTATTTTTTTGGCCTTCTGAGCTTTGAATGACTAAATGCTACCCCTTAGTTGCCCAACTTTGAGCTTGAATAAAATTCTTTTCTTGGTACCCTGAAATATGTGGATGAATGATGCTTGATAAGGGACCTTCTAAAGTATTAAAAAAGGGTAAAAAAGGGTAGTTGAAAAAAGTTTGGGATGAAAAGAATCAGCAAAATATTTCTCTTGAGTGTAAAAAAATCTCCCCTTCTCCAAAAAAAAAAAAGAAAAGAAAAGAAAAACAAAAGAAAAAGAAAAATATATAGAGAAGGGGATGACAAAAAGAAATGAGAAATGAAATGAAAAGAAAGGAAGAAAGGTGGAAAAATAAATCAAAACCCAAAAAGGTATTTTAGAAGGTGCATGCTTTGCAATGGTTGATATTTTGTTAGCCCTTTTGAAAATTTCCTTTTCTTGATTTCCCCACCTAACGATTAATCCCATGGCCCCGTTACAACCGAAGTAAAGACCTCTTGATTCTAAATTGTTTTCATTAATAAAGTAGAGATTTGGTTGATAGTCAAGCCTATGGTAGGATTCATTCCTTGAGGAAAATGGAGCGAATTGTCTTATTTCCCTAATACTTGAGTGAGGTGAGAAAGAGAGCCAAGCAAATGAATAAGCTTGGGGTGAGCTTCAGGTGAGAAAGAGTGCCCTAATAAGTGAGAATATGAGTGTAGGAAACCTAAGCGTCTAATTGGACTTGAATTGATTGTCTCTTGCTGAATTGTTTGAAATGCCTATTACTTGGATTAGTATTTACTCGGGTTCTTGATTCACCATCCATGATTTGATTATTTATCTCTTCTGGCCTTAGTGATTGCTTGAGGACAAGCAATTGAATAAGCTTGGGGTGATTTGATAGTATGATTTTACATCATGTTTTCTGCACTCTTTTGCATGCATTTTTCATATAGATTAGGCATTCTTTATTTGATTTTAGTTAATTTTTCCTTTGGAATGGGTGGAGCGGTTTCTTGGTGTTGTTTTGCAGGAATTTAAGGAAAAATGCTCAGAATTAGCCTTGAAGGAGTTTGGATGAGATAGAGCTTGAAAAGTGAAGATTTTAAGCCAATCAGAGCCCATCACGGCTATGATCAAGAAAACTGAGATGCAGAAGACAAAAGTCGGGTCATCACAGGAAATGCTTGCCCCCCGAGAGGTTACTCGCCGCGCGAGACTGAAGACAGCCAGAAACAGCAGAATGTCAGCCTTTCTGTCTCGCCTCGCGAATCACAACTCGCCTCGCCAGCCTGAAGACCGACTGTGCCAAAGAATGCAACCATTTATGTCTCGCCACGCGAATCATGTCTCGCCTCGCGATCCCGAGGACCAAGCCATCACGCCCAGGCCTCGATACTCATCACGGGCGTAATGAGAAGACTCTTTTCTGTCTCGCCTCGCGAATCACCATTCGCGTCACGAGAATTGAAATTCAAACTTGGAACCATTTAGTATTCGCGTCGCGAGAGGCCATTCGCCTCGCGAGCGAGCGCAGAACCGATTGGTATAAATTGTTGTTTTAGGGCAGAAAGAGGGAGTTTTTAGTTTTAGTTTGAGGGTTTTGAGTTGAGAGGCACTTGGAGGCTGCGGCTGAGGGAGGATTGCAACCCTAGAAGGGAGTTGCTGAGAGGGACTGCTGTGACGATGGTGGAAAGCTCCCATGGAGCTTGTTCTCTCCTCTTCTCCTATTTCCCTGGTTTGGCTTTCTCTGTAATTATGAGTAGTTAAATCCCTGTTTGTTGGGATTAGATGTAACCAAACTGATTATTATGTATTTGCCTTGACTGATTATTCTGTGTTCATGCCTTCGTATTAGTGATTAATTTTCCATGCTTAATGCTTGTTGTGGCTAGCACCCCATGACTCGATTTGTGTTTTGATATACAATTGAAAGATTCGTATTAGAACCGGAATTGAATTTAATCACCTAGAAACCCTTACGTCTAGAAATGGAGTTTGGTTTACTAGTAATCGCGTAATCCCTATCCCTAATGCAAATTCATTAATCTAGGCCACCTAAGGAATTAGGGTCTATTAGTGGATTTAGGCTCTTGTCATCCGAGACATCGGGGCTTGAGTAATTTAGTGGATTGATTTTAATATTTGAAGCATGAATGGGAGGTATCTAGTGCTGGTATTGCATGAGATAGAGGTTTGGTGAAATCTGATCCCAACATATCTTTCTCGCACTCCAAGTGTTTGTTAAAAGTCCCCAAAAAGAGCAAAAACATTTTATTCATTTTGTTTTGTTTGTTTTGATTTCTCTTCATAGTCTAGATAGTTGCTGAGTTTGTGAATTGATACTTGACATCCAATCCCCGTGGATACGATAACCGGTCTCACCACCGTATTACTTGCACGACTGGGTATACTTGCCCAGATCCGTCAACACAGTGAAAACGCAGATCGGCTTCCATCTTAATTTTCAACCGAAAATTTTATCGTAACTTCATATGATATAACAACACAAGAAAATAATTTTTTTTAATTAAAATCATCCTCTGAGTTTAATCTAAAATAAACATATTTAAATATATATTTACTGCTACAGAAAGTATAGGAAAAACAGAGTGTTACAAAAAGCACCAAAGCGTAACAACGAGCGGTAACCCATCGAGTACCGGCTTAACCAGCTTATTGCTCTTGGTCACCTTAATTAGTCTTTAAATTAGATTATCTAACTTGTTATCATTCGATTAGTGTATTATTACTTCGTTTGGGGGATAATCAGAGTGAAACACCCCTTTAATTCATTAGTTTCAGTTTTTGACCTGTAAGGGGCACAGGCGTGCTCACCCTAGCATGGTCGTGCTGCCACTTAAGTGAAGCACGGTCGTGCTCACCGTCCTGCATGGTTGTGCTCAATGCACGACCTGCCTTCCATAACTCAACTGGGAGCACGATCGTGCTCCCTATTCAGCACGATTGTGCTCCTGGGCAGGACCGTATTGTTCTAGGCAGAATTCAACGTGTTCTTGGAGTTTAGGCTCCCTAATTCTCTCAAATCAGATCCTAGGGCCTTAACTAAAACATTCGGCATGAAACCTCACCCCTCACTAACACGGTTCATGTCTTATGAAGCATTTGGGAATAAATCCCTTAATTCCTATGTTAACTAAGACTCCCAAATTAAACCAATTAGAGTCTTATTAACATATTCAACGTGTTAACAACATCAGCCAACCAACATTCAACATAATCCATATCATAACAACAACATCCATAACATAGGCATTCATACGAAACTCATGGCACATGACAATTCAATAGGCATACCATATCATGAACAACTCAACAATTATAACAAATAGGCATACCAATTAATCCAATTAAACATATAAACAATTCAATCATACAACCAGGCAGATCATGGCATCAATAATATTATAACAACAATAAACGGGGTATCGGAACCCCTCATCTTACGCTACTCCCTAGCCTAGTGTGTACACTATTCTTCTCCCATACCTGGATTGAAGATTCCACAACGAGACGCTAAACGATGAACCAGTCACATTCCCTTAAGTGGCTCAGTTAACCCTCCAAGCCTTGGTCAAACAAGAACATCAACCAATTAGTTCCCAATTTCAAATAATGGAAAAGGAAACTCAAAGGGAAGGAACTGTTACCTATAGCGATCAACACTGACGAACTAGACGCTCCCACAAGTCTCCAAAACTCCAACAAAGCAATGAGTTTAGAAAAGATAGGGAAGAAAAGGGTTGCTGCAGCACTAAGGTGACTGCTGTCGTCACAATAGGGTTTATGACGTAAACCCTCGATCACTGTTCTGTTTTTAAAGGCACAGACTCGAGCAAGGTCGTGCTCCTCCTTGAGCACGGGCGTGCTTGACTTAGCGCCTACGAGGCGTGTCCAGTCATTGAGCACGGGCGTGCTCACCGTTGAGCACAATCGTGCTTAACTTAAAAGTTGAAACATGCTTCAGCCTTCAAGCACGGGCGTGCTGGCTATTGAGCACCGGCATGCTCATGCACCAGAAAGGGACTTTTGAACCAAAATCCCACTAAACCCTCAACCAACCAAACAACTTAAATAAAAGCACTTAAACGAGAAGCAGGGTGTTACATAGATAATCATTTTGAAGGCTTCCAACAACCATCGCAAATAAGAATATTATGTATATGTGTCTATATATACATAGATACAAATTATATTGTTAACATACCAGATCAGGGAATGCTCAGTGAACATTATAAATATGCACATTATAGATATAGATATAAAATGGAAGAAATGGAAGCCTAATACTAATAAAGCATCCCAGGATAAAATCTATTGGAGAATGATAATTGAACTCAAAACAGAAGATTGTAAAAACTTAAAAACTGAGACCAACATGTGACTTCTTAACAAGGTTGGGGAAAATTAAACTTAAAAACTTGATTATCTAGGACACATAAAAAGTAGATTGTGTTACCATACAAGATGTAGGATTAAATTTAATATTTATTTAATAAATCTTAAATACATTCTCAATCATTGAAAGTATTAATGTTAGAGCATATTGGAATTTCTCCTTTATCAAGCTCAGAATTTTTTAAAGAATTGTATAATCCTAAATAAGTGTTAGGTCCAGACAATGATGAATTCGTTGTTTTGGCTACATTTTACATATTAGAACACAAACAAAGAATGTACATTTTCACTTGCAACACAAATATCAATTCCATAATAGCTAGATCAATGATTATTTTCAAACACATGGTATAAGTGTATACAGAACACATGAAATGCACAAAGATTGTTGGAAATTTGGATCAAATGACCTTAAATACCCAAAAGTTCAGAGTACCTACACCTTAGCATTTTATCAAACACCTGGTGCTCGAAACACATAGGAAGCAAGAGAAACTCTAAAACATATTCGACTAAAGATTCATAGAGCTCCAATCCAATCAAAGAGCAAATATATGAAATCAAAATGCCAAAAATCACATAACATATTCATTCCATATAATACATACTATAGTTACTACATAGATGGCATTAGTTGAACTCCATAGATAGAAAATTTAACAAAATTGATGGCAATTTTAAATGGAAACACATAAGCACAGGAAGATTTGAGATTCACAAAGAGTTCATAGCTTCAAATGATAAAACATATGTGTGTCTTACAGATCTGATAAAAAAATTTGTTCCATCAAAAGAATGGTGAAATAGATAAGGAACTTTCACAGATTTAGGGAGAAGCTACGAAGACTGAGCTGGAGAGGATGAAGCTTCCATGGCAGATTCGTGTAAAGATGCTTCAATGAATTAGGGTTCTAAATCAGAAAGAGAAACGTTGATGAAAAATGTTTTCTAAATCATTAGGAAATAAGAATCACGAACCCGAGAGGGGAAGAAGCTTAATGTGTTGATGGAAGAAATTTTGTGTTGACAAGTGACTCCAAACACAAGGGGGTGAATCGTGTGTGAAATGAATTTTCCGAAAAATTTTATAAATTAAAATTCCATTTTAAAATTATTTGATAAAAACACTTAATAACCAAAGCACGTTTGAAAAAGTGTTAAGTACGAAAGCCATTGCAAAAATTAAAAGAGAAAGGGAAAGAAGATTGACACAAGGAATATCCTGGTTCGACCACAAACTACACACGTGGCCTACATCTAGTCCCCAAGGCAATACCATCAAGGGTTTCTGATAACTCTTTGAATGAAGAGTTATTTAGATCCTTCTTACTATGGCTTTTTGCTATCTTTGAGGTTTTGTGTCTTGCTTTTGTTAGAAAATGTTAGCTTGTAAATATTTTTGTTAAGTTTTGTGAATAGCAGCCATTTGCTTTTGATGTGCTCTATCAATGTCTAAAAATTCCGTGTCTGCATATGCAGTAGCTTTGCTGGAGCATGGCTGAAGCTCTGGGGAATAAGCTAATGGACGATGCAGCATGAATCATCTCCGGTAGCTCTGCACTAAAGGATAAAGCTAACAAGGACACCTCTCTCTCTCCTCCAGGCGCTGACACTGTCCCTTTTAAGGAATCCCACGCACCTAGGATCTGATGACCCACTTTTTAAGGAATTGGGCTAGGGTTATTTTATTATTACTTTTGTATTGGTCCAAAAGAGGATGAAAGAGAGTAGAATACTATAAAGGCATTTAGGGAAACCCTATTTAGACACACTTGAATTTTATTACACAATTAATCTGTCCTTGGAAGCTGCGCTCATCTCGTCCAGCTGCTATTGCTGCTGCGTTTCTTTTCGTTTTTCAACCATTGTAATGGTTTCTTGCTTATTTTTTTTCCTTTTGTTCTTGTAAGCTCATTATGAGCTAAACTTTCTTAAGCTTTAGGTATGCTTCTATAATGAATGTTTAACTGAGTTATGTAATGACTATGTTTTGCATCTTCTTTTATCACACATTTAATGTTGTTTAATTAAGAGTGATCAACTTGATTAAAGATCTAGCTTGTTTGGTTTGGAAAAATTAAGTAAGTAGGAACTTGATAAAAGATAGGGGTTAAGTCATTAATTGGAAAATTACTTGATGTTGAATAGGCTAGGAATAACTATTCAAATCCCTAAGCTAGCTGGAACGTACTTGATTAAGAGGGTGATGTAATTAATCTGAATCTAGGAATAGATAAAGTTAAATAACCTAACCCTGTAATGTTGGAAAACAAACTTTAGTTTCCTGGAGTTAGATGCTAGAGCATAGTCAGAGCATGATAAAGGCTAAACAGGATTTATGATGCAGTATACCTAGAGCTACTCTTCTCATCTGATTCATCAAATCATTACTCTGTTAACTTGTTTATTCTCAGTTTTTAACTCACAACCTTATTTACTTTTCATTGCACGTTATAATTTTTGGTTACTAAACCTAACTTTTAGAATATATAATCTAATTTGGAGTTTATTGCATCATTATAATCCCTGTGGGAACGATATCTGAACTCAAGTTCTAAATTACTTGAGGCATTTGTGTATACTTGCACAAGCTTAAAGACGTCTGTTTTTAAGGCAAAAGTTTTTGGCGTCGTTGACGGGAATTGTTAATGGTGTTATAATTCTGTTTTTAAATTATTAGTTCTATAGCTAGAGGTTCTAACACTCTGGGTGATTTGCTGTAGCACAGGGTACTGAAACTGTATGCACAGGTTCTTGTCATCTGATTATAGAGTTGATCCAGAAATAGAAAGAACATTCAGAAGGCTTAGAAGAGGTTAAGTATCTCAACCTTTACCTGAGTTGGTGCTGAACACTCCAACAAACTCCACACCAGATTCTGCCGAAGCATTGTCCCCTGCTGTTTCAGAAATGACTGAAGAAGTGCCACAAGTTAGCATGGATATGGCCAATGATAGAAAATGTGCTATCAGGGGGTATGTTGTGTTTGACCCTGAAGCTATGAACAATGGGATAGTGAGGACTCCTATCACTGCACATCAGTTTGAGTTCAAGACAGTGATGTTCCAAATGTTGCAAACAATTGGACAATTTAATGGAGCTGCAACAGAGGACCCTCGTATGCATTTGAAGCAGTTTCTATATGTAGCAAGCAACTTCAAGTTCCCAGGAGTCACTGATGATGCATTCAGACTGAGACTATTTCCATTCTCTTTGGGAGGAAAGGCTAAGAACTGGTTGAATTCTTTGGATGAAAACTCAATTGATACTTGGAACAAACTTGATGAAAAGTTCTTAACCAAGTTCTTCCCACCAACTATGAATGCAAAAATGAGAATTGACATCACTTCTTTTATGCAGCATGATCATGAACCACTATTTGAAGCATGGGAGAGATGTAAACAACTGATTAAGAAGTGCCCCCACCACGGTATTCCATTATGTATTCAAATGGATCACTTCTATAATGGTGTTTCACCTAGCTCAAGAATGATGCTGGATGCCTCAGCTGGAGTCAGTCCTCTCTCCAAATTCTACAATGAAGCTCATGCTCTGATAAAAGGGATAACAGCTAACAGTTATCAGTGGCCAACAGCAAGACAAGTTTCTTGGAAAACCGATGCTGCAGCATGAGATTATGAAGTGAGTGAATCAAATGACTTACTTTAATAATATGGTTAGGGGATTGACCATGGTAAATCAAGGAAATTCATCTGCACCACCAATAATGACTGAAGAAATGGTGAATGAACAAATCTACAAGGCAGATGCTATATCATGTGTGTATTGTGGAGGAGATCATTTGTTTGAGAATTGCTCTGCAAACCCTGCTGCAATCAACTATGTGGGAAACAATAATTACAGAGGCAATAGTTCATTTGGCAACACAGGTTGGCAACAATCTCAACATCCAAACCCAAGGTATTCCAATTACAGTAACACATTGAATCCACCTCCTGTTTACAATCAGTAACAGCAGACTAGGCAGCAGCAACCCCAAGTGCAGCAGAAAATTCCAGATTCATCCTTAGAAGCTGTACAGAAAGCATTCATGACAGAAACCAAGGCTGGAATGAGAAACTTAGAGACTCAAGTGGGACAGTTGGCCAATGCAATCAACTCAAGGCAAGTTGGCACATTACCTGCTTCTACTGAAGATCCTAAAGCCTCAAATTCTTGAGGAGGAAATGAGCAGTGCAAGGTGATCCATTTGAGAAGTGGTATAGATGTAGAAGTTGTAGAACCAAAGAAGAAACAGAAGGTAGATAATTCAGAATCTGAGAAGGAAAAATATAAAGAAGATGCAGCAACAGAACAACCTGCAGTAGTTGAGAAGGTGCCTGATGCTGCAGCACATCCTGCTGTGCCAAACTGATTCCAGAAAGGCCTCCACCACCTTTTCCTCAGAGATTGAAGAAAGCTCATCAAGAAAAATAGTTCAACAAGTTCCTGGATGTACTGAAGCAACTTCATATCAACATACCCTTGGTAGAAGCCTTGCAACAAATGCCAAATTTCACAAAGTTCATGAAAGATGTGCTCACTAAGAAGAGAAGATTGGGAGAATTTGAAACTGTAGCAATGACTGAAGAATGGAGTATGATGTTGCAGAATAAAGTGCCAAGGAAAATGAAAGATCCTGGAAGCTTCCCCATACTCTGTTCCATTGGAGATACTTACTATGGTAAAGCTCTATGTGATTTAGGAGCAAGCATCAACCTCATGCCCATGTCCATTTTCAAGAAGCTTAGAATTTGGGAAGGTAGGCCTACTTTTGTTACACTTCAGTTGGCTGACGAATCCATTGCCTATCCAGAGGGTAAAATTGAAGATGTATTGATCAAGGTGGACAAATTTGTATTCCCTGTGGATTTCATCATACTGGATTTTGAAGCGGATAAGGAAGTCCCCATTATTCTATGGAGACCATTTTTGGCAACAGGGAAGACCTTGATTGATGTGCAAAAGGGAGAACTCATAATGATGGTTAATGATCAGCAGGTTACATTTAATGTCTTCAATGCCTTCAAGTACCCAGATGAAGGCATGGAAGAATGCTCTCTTATTCAGACATTTGATGAACTGGTGCAACAACAATTTCTGAAGAACCATACTGATTTTGCTGCCGCATCAGTAGAAGATGATAACTACTCTGATGAATAAACTGGAAAGTTCCTGGACAGTAAAGTTGTTCAATATTTGTGGACCAGAAAATATGAATCATTGGAGGTAACTGATGATAATTTCAAAGACAATATTCCTTCCATTGTTAAACCTCCATCTCTTGAACTGAAAAATTTACCAAGTTATTTGAAATATGCTTACCTTGTTGATAATGATACTTCACCTGTAATTATCACTGCTTCACTGAACTATCTGCAAGAAGAACAATTGCTAACAGCTCTGAAAAGACATAAAAAAAAAAGCAATAGGTTCGCAAATAGAAGATATCAAGGGGATTAGTCCATCATTGTGCATGCACATGATTCTTTTGGAAGAAGGTTCAAAGAATAGCATTGAAAATCAGAGAAGGTTGAATCCAATCATGAAGGAGGTGGTCAAGAAGGAGATCATAAAATGGCTCGATGCAGGGATTATCTATCCTATTTCTAACAGTGTGTGGGTGAGTCCAATCCAGTGTGTGGTTGGAGGATCTGTATGGATTACAGAAAGCTGAACAAAGCTACAAGAAAAGATCACTTTCCTCTGCCTTTCATTGATCAAATGTTGGACAGACTTGCTGGGAAGGATTATTATTACTTCCTGGATGGATACTCATGGTATAACCAGATTGTTATAGCACCAGAGGATCAGGAAACGACAACTTTCACCTGTCCTTATGGCACCTTTGCTTTTAGAAGAATGCCATTCGGCTTGTGTAATGCTCTAGCAACCTTCCAGAGATGTATGATGGTCGTTTTCTCTGATATGATTGAGAAGTCTATGGAGGTATTTACGGATGATTTATCAGTGTTTGGAGAGACCTTCCAAACTTGTTTGATGAATCTGGAGCAGATCCTTGACAGATGTGAAGAAACAAATTTGGTATTGATTTGGGAGAAGTGTCACTTCATGGTGACTGAAGGAATTGTGCTGGGACATAGAATCTCTAGAAATGCCATTGAAGTGGACAAGGCAAAGATTGAAGTTATTGAAAAGCTGCCCCCTCCCACTTCAGTGAAAGGAGTTAGAAGCTTCTTGGGCTATGCTTGGTTTTCTAAAGATTCATTAAGGACTTCTCCTAGATCTCTAAGCCACTATGTCAACTGCTAGAGCATGACAGAGGTTTTGAATTCTCAACTGACTGTCTGAAGGTATTTGAACTCCTAAAGACTTCTCTTATCATTGTCCCTATCATTGTTCCACCTGATTAGGAGAAGCCTTTTGAGCTCATGTGTGATGCAAGCGATTTTACAGTAGGGACAGTCCTGGGACAAAGGTACAACAAGGTGCTGCACCTTGTCTACTATGCAAGCACGTCCTTGATTGGTGCTCAAATCAATTATACCACCACTGAAAAGGAGCTCCTGGCAGTGGTATTTACCTTTGAGAAGTTTAGATCCTATCTTGTTGGAACAAAAGTGTGGTCTACACTGACCACTCAGCAATCAAATACCTAATTGACAAGAAGGATGCTAAACCAAGGCTAATAAGGTGGGTGTTGTTGTTACAAGAGTTTGACTTAGAAATCAGAGATAAGAAGGGGGTGGAGAATCAAGTAGCTGATCATCTGTCAAGGTTACCAGAATATGTTGTAGCATCCAGGGGAATAGCCATTGATGAATCTTTCCCTAATGAACAACTGCTAGCAGTGCAAGATGCTGCAGCACCCTGGTATACTGATCTGGTCAACTTCCTTGCCAGTGGTGTGGTTCCTCCATACATGAATTCTCAACAAAAGAGGAGATTTTTCCATCAAGCCAAACAATATGTCTGGGATGAACCATTCCTCTACAAAATGTGCCCAGACAATTTGAACAGAAGATGTACCGCAAATGAAGAATTTCATGTTATACTGACTCAGTGCCATGCTGCAGCGTATGGTGGACACTTTGGTGGTATGAGAACTGCTGCCAAAGTGCTCCAATCAGGTTATTTCTGGCCTACTCTATTTAGAGATGCACATGAATTTTTTAAACACTGTGATAGGTGCCAAAGGGTAGGGAATTTGTCTAACAAAAATGAAATGCCTCTAAACACTATTTTAGAAATTGAATTTTTTGATGTATGGGGTATTGACTTTATGGGACCATTTCCCCCTCCTTTGGCTACCTTAACGTCTTGGTTGCTATTGATTATGTGTCTAAATGGGTGGAGGTTGTGGCAACAATCAAAAATGATGCTAGGGTGGTGACAAAGTTTTTACAGAAAAACATTTTTTTTCTAGATTTGGAACCCCTAGAGCTATCATTAGTGATGAAGGAACCCATTTTTGCAACCAAGTTTTCTCCAAACTGCTTGCAAAATATGGAGTTAAGCATAAAGTAGACACAGCCTACCATCCCTAAACTAATGGTCAAGCTGAGTTGTCCAACAGAGAGATCAAAAGAATCTAGGGAAAAATGGTCAACCCAAGTAGAAAGGATTGGTCCTCACATCTGGATGAGGCTCTGTGGGCTTACAGAACTGCATTCAAGACCCCGTGCATCTGAATGATGCTGCAATAGGGTCTAGCTAAGGACCTTATAAACCAAGCGCTTATGGGAGGCAGCCGATCAATAAAAAGTATTTAACTTCTTGAATAATGAAGCAACAGTGGAGGCAAATGTGAGTTTAGGCTACAGCACAAGCCAAAACACAGGGTTGCTCTAGAGCAATGCTGCATCATGCTCTCAGTTGCTAAGGTCTAGAAAGGGATAAATTTTATGGAACTATTGGCCAAAGTACAAGGTGGGGGCCAGCTGATATTTTGTCCGTTGTGATCAGGTGGATAGTTTTAAAACTTTTTGAATTTCAATTAATGACAAAAAGATGTGGAGAGAGAAACTACATTCCCCCCACAAATAACCCCCAACCATATGATCTTCATTCCTCTCTCTTATTTATTCTTCTCTCTCCCATGTCCTAACCTCCCACAACACCCAATCCACCCCTCTCCTGACACATTAAATAGACCACTCTCTACCTTCATTTCCCTACTCACACTCTACACATTCATATGCTTTCTTCATCTTCAACCCATACAACCTACACATCCAAACCCTTCCTCTCCTTCAGCAACCAAACCCTAAAAACCCACCATGACAGCGAAGAAGGGAGGCTGGGTCAAACACAGAGCATTGAAAAATGATGCCCCCGCCTCTGCTAATCCAAACGAAACCCTAACCAGCTGGGTTGGTGAGGAAGCGCAAGAGAAGTATGAAAAAGAAACCCTCAACCACAGTCTTCATCAAGAAAATGGTTTCAAATACGGAAAGGGGGTAAACTTGGGTCTGCTACCAGAGCTAGTAGATGTGATTGAAACACATAAGTGGAGAACCTTTACTAAGCACAAAGATGGTTTATGTACCCAGATGGTTAGGGAGTTCTATTAAAACATTGTGTCTGATGCCCAAACCTTTGTGGTAATTAGAGGAGGAATGGTATCTTTTTCTGCCAAAACCATTAACCAACATCTTGGGTTGGAGGAAGTGGAGAACGAGTACCAGAAGATCTTCAAAGCTGCAACAACTGTCAAGCGGCAGCAGATGAAGAAGGACTTGGCCCTCATTGGCACAGACTTCATTCAACAAGCAGAGGGCCAACTCAAGCTACCTCGATCCATGTTGCAGCCTCTTGCCAAAATCTGGTACCACTTCCTTAGATACTCTCTCTCCACTACTGCTCATCTGGAGACAGTGGACAAAGAATGCCTAGTTCTACTCCACTGCATCTTGAACAAAAAGAAGATCAATGTGGGGGAGATACTCAAGAGTCAGATCTCCATCTGTGCAATGAAGCAGCAAGGTAACCCGATCTTCCCCTGTCTTATTACTGAACTCTGTCTGGAGCAAGGAATAGAGTACAACCCTGGAGAAGGGCTAGAACAGAACAAAGGCCCCATTCATATGAACTGCGTGTTGAGGATGTACTCTAATTCTGAAAAAGCCAGTGCAAGTTCAAGCAAGCTTCCCAAATCTGGCACCCCTGAACAGCTGGATCGTTCTGGGATGCTGGGGAAGAAAGTAGACCAACTGACCACCATGCTGTAGCAACACATACAACATAAGAAGACATTTTAGCAATATTGCTTCTGCAAGTATCAGTGGGAGAAGAAAACAATGAAGCTCAATGGTTGGAAGATTGAGACTCCAATCCCCCAGTTCCCCCAAGAAATCCCGCCCCCTTTTGAAGAAGAAGTTCCAGCAACACCCTATGACAATGTTCCTGACCCCACCTCTGTGAATCTTGAAAAGCACAACAGCAACATCAACCCTACCCACAACTCTGCCTCGGATGAAGAATGTATAGGTATTGCCCCATCCAAGCAACAGTAAGATACTGAGGCCTCTGTGCCAAAAAAGAAGAAATCTGCCTCTAAAGTCTCCCAACAAGATCAGGGGAGCACTTAAAGGTCCCGTGCTGCAGCACAAGAGAAAGCACCCTCCTCCACCCCTGTTGTAGCTTCAACTCCCCTTCCAGCATCAAAACAAACAAAAGGCACAAAAGCAGCTGTGGAGAAGGAAAGCCCAGTGACGAAGATAGCCACTACCTATGCAACAGCAGAAAAGAAGGAGAAGGTTGTACCCAATGCTGCAGCTAAGGTCAAGAAGGAGAAGGTTGCTGCAGCACTGCGGGAAAAGGAAGCTAAATTTGCTGAAGTAGAAGAAACTAATATTGAGCAAGAGGCTGAGGTGGAGGAGGAGAAAGAAGAGGAAGCTGAGGAAGATGCTGAGGAGGAAAATGAAGATGAGGCGGTAGATGATGAAGAAGAAAAAGATGAAGAAGAGAAGGAATAGGAAGAAGTCCAGGTCACCAGAGCAAAACAAGGCAAGGTGCCTTCCACCAAAAGTGTAGGCACCAGGAAGAGTTTGCTCACCAGAGCACCATAGACTTGAAACAGAGCCATAGTGGATGTTGCAGCTTGCTACAGCATCCCACATCAGGATGCCCTAAACCTTCCACCCCATTCCCAGAATTATGTTCTTTTTAAGTTTTCTGCAAGTAGTGGTCACCAGGACCTGTTGTGTTTGTTTGTTTGTAAGGCCACTAGGGCCATAGTTGTTTGAATTCTGATTAATGAATGGTTGTGCATGAGCCCCACCCCTATTTTAACTCCAAATGATTAATGATTAATTGGAGACGGCCTCTGGCCTCTTTTCTGTGTTTAACTCTCTTCCTGCTTAGAATGAAACTCTTGCTGACTAATCTAATGCAATAACTTGAATGTGACCATCAAAACTGCTGCACCACTGTTAGAATAGAGGACATATGTTCTACAACATGAACATATAAATGTGAGCCTGAGTGACAAATTACATTGTATATCTATGCATCACACTCATGCATTTTCTATAAGGTTTGCTTTGATTCTGTCTGATCTGAACACACATGATTCCACATACTTTATGCTTGAGGCATCTTCTTGTTTGTTTTATTTTAGCCAGAGCCTTAATAAGCCCACTCACTTAATGTACCTACCCCTAGTAAACCCCTTTTGAGCTTTGGCCATTTATTGAAACAACTAGCACAATACAAGCCTTAGAACTGGAAAAACAAAATTCACCTAAAGTTAGATTTTAAGGATGCTTTTGTAGCTAGTTCTACAATAAGTTTAGAGGAAGCTTAAGGACAAGCATCTACTTAAGTTTGGGGGTGGTGCCTTGCAACACAGGTGTATCTTTGCAAAAAGGTCAGTAAATAAAACAGTAAAGGGATAGGCAACAAATGAATTAAGAAGTCATAAGTGTATAATGTGAAGCTGTTTTCTTTCTGTAAACAAAAAAAAAAAGAGATGAAAAGCTGAAAAATTTTAAAAAATTTGAACAGAGAACAATGAGAAGCTTGTAGATTGACAATAGTTTGTTCTCTGTTCCCCATAAAAAGAATAAGTTGTGGACTTAGTGAAGGAAAGGAAAAACCAAGAAAGCAAAACAGTGAAGCTTGTGGGAATAAATGGAAGTTGACCTAGATAGAAAAGCATCCTTTTGCTCTACCTTCAGTAAGTTACTTTCCCGAATATCTTAATCCCACCTGTCCTAAGCCCAATTACAGCCCTAAAGACCTCTTGTTGTGTGTAATTCTGTGATTGTTTTAATTGTGATAGAATCTCATCAAGTCTAAATCAAAGGTGCATGTTTGTGGTGAAGAGTGAAAAGTATAATGTGAGGGTGAGGAGCAAAACCAACTGTTCTGAGAGGTGAATGCTACAGCATGTGTTAATCTGTTTGAACCAATGTGTAGCAGTTGTTGTTGTGAGCAGGATAGAAAGAGTCTTCTGGTTAGGAAAGCAAGTGTGGATTTATGGATGTGAGTGAAGGAAGGAAAAATTTGGGTGGTTCTTGCATGCCATTCATTAATTGGGATTTTTTTGTGTTTCTTTTGTGTTTCTTTTGCATTACTTGAGGACAAGCAATGGTTCAAGTTTGGGGGTCTGATAACTCTTTGAATGAAGAGTTATTTAGATCCTTTTTACTATGGTTTTTTGCTATCTTTGAGGTTTTGTGTCTTGCTTTTGTTAGAAAATGTTAGTTTGTAAATATTTGTGTTAAGTTTTGTGAATAGCAGCCATTTGCTTTTCATTTCCTTTATCAATGTCTGAAAAATCTGTGTTTGCATATGTAGTACCTTTGCTGGAGAATGGCTGAAGCTCTGGGGAATAAGCTAATGGACGATGCAGTATGAATCATCTCCGGTAGCTCTGCACTAAAGGACAAAGCTGACAAGGAAACCTTTCTCTCTCCTCCAGGCACTGTCACTGTCCCTTTTAAGGAATCCCACGTGCCTAGGATTTGATGACCCACTTTTTAAGGAATTGGTCTAGGATTATTTTATTATTACTTTTGTATTGGCCCAAAAGAGGATGAAAGAGAGTAGAGTACTATAAAGGCATTTAGGGAAACCCTAGTTGGACACACTTGAATTTTGTTACCCAATTAATCATTGTTGGAGGCTGCGCTCATCTCTTCCAGCTTGTTCTTTGCTGCGTTTCTTTTCGTTTTTCAACGATTGTAATGGTTTCTTGCTCATTTTCTTCCTTTTGTTCTTGTAAGCTCATTATGAGCTAAAGTCTCTTAAGCTTTAGGTATGCTTCTGTAATGAATATTTAGCTGAGTTATGTAATGACAATGTTTTGCATCTTCTTTTATCAAGCATTTAATATTGTTTAATTAAGAGTGATCAACTTGATTGAATATCTAGCTTGCTTGGTTTGGAAAAATTAAGTAAGTGGGAACTTGATAAAAGATAGGGGTTAAGTCATTAATTGAAAAATTACTTGATGTTGAATAGGCTAGGAATAACTATTCAAGTCCCTAAGCTAGCTGGAACGTACTTGATTAAGAGGGTGATGTAATTAATCTGAATCTAGGAATAGATAAAGTTAATGAACCTAACCCTGTAATGTTGGAAAACAAACTTTAATTTCCTGAAGTTAGATGCTAGAGCATAGTCAGAGAGCATGATAAAGGCTAAACAGGATTTATGCTGCAGGATACCTAGAGCTACTCTTCTCATCCGAAGTACCAAGGCTAGCAGTGTGGTCATAGCCATTTTGAGAGCCTCAAATGCATGTTGTGCGTGTTTTGTCCAGGTGAATGAATGCTTCTTCAAAAGGTCTGTTAATGGGCCCGCTATGACAGCATAATGCTGGACAAATCAGTGATAGTATCTAATAAGTCCCAAAAATCTGCGAGGTTGGGAAACTGAAGTAGGAACAACCCAATGTTGAATGGCATGGACCTTAGAGGATCAGTCAAAACCCCTTCAATGGAAATCACATGTCCTAGATTATCAACACGAGATACACTAAAGTAACATTTCGAAAATTTGGTAAAGAATTGATGATGGGCCAGAATTTGTAGAACTTGGCACAAGTGGTCTATATGGGAGTCCAAGTCAATACTATACACAAGAATCTCATAAAAAAAGACCAAGACGAATTTCCGTAACAACGATCAAAAAACAACATTCATGGTAGATTGGATTGTGGACGGAGCGTTGCTGAGACTGAAGGGCATTACTAGAAATTCAAAGTACCCATCGACAGTGCGAAAAGCGGTTTTAAAGGTGTCTTCCGGGGCAAGCAGAATTTGATGGCCGCCAGAATTTGATGGTTCTAAAGTGTTTTCCAAGTTTGATCTCCGCTGTGGATGAACTCTTGGACGATTTGCATGGTTCTGAAGTGTTTTCCAAGCTTGATATTTGCTCTGGCTACCATCAAATTCTGCTTGCCCCGGAAGACACCTTTTAAACCACTTTTCGCAGTGTCGATGGGTACTTTGAATTTCTAGTAATGCCCTTTAGAGCATCTCATGAATCAGGTTTGTCATTATCTCTTTATGACTTTGTGGATACCGATATGACCTAACATTAACTGGGGGCTTCTGGTAGGAGGTGGATATGATGATCTTGGCTACGGGACGGGGTCAGGCCTTCAGGTGTGGCAAAAATGGAGGCAAACTCGGTAATGAGAGCTGCCAATGCTGGTTGTAAATGTTTGGTGTCTAATGATGTTGGTTTTTGGGTGGTCAGGGGTGTGTGGGGGTCATGTGTGTCTATGGTAACAGAATGGATAGAGGCAATGGAATCATTAAATAAGTAATGGCAAAATTGTGCATAGGAAGCTGCTGTAGGGGTTCTGGGAAAGGAGCCTTGAAGAGTTATAGGAGTATTATTATGGGTGAACTAGATAGGTGGTACCGAATAATCGGAAAGGAGAGGCCCAATGTTTGTAACCATTGCACGCCAAGAACTAAGTCCTCCCTATGTATTGGAAGAATATAGAATGGAATGACGAACACCTGATCTGCTATAATAACATGAAGTTCTTGGCAGCTACCAGAACAAACTATGGAGTCACCATTTCCCACAATGACTAAAAAAAGAGTGACAACCAGCACTGGAAGACCCAAGAATTATACGATTTCATGTTGCATAATGTTATTGGAACTTCCGGAGTCAATAAGAATCATGACCGCTAATTCCTGAATTCTGTCGTGAACACGTAGAGATGGTGGTCCAACCAATGTTGCTTGAGATAATTGGAAGTGGACACCATCTGGGGGTGGGTCCAATTCTTGAAGATGAAGAAATCTAGAAGATCCTGGATCTGGAGGGTCAGTGTCCTACTCTGAAGTTAGCAGTGGTGGCTCAAGATCATCTGCTAATAACAGTAAAATTGCTTGGGTTGACATTTATGTCCCAGGGCAAACTTGTCGTCGCAATTAAAGCAAAGACCCTTAGAACAATGTTCCTGCATCTGAGCTGGGGCAAGGCATTTAATGGGGATTGAGGCGGAAGAAGGTGTTGGGCCGAGTAAGGATGGCTGCTGGTGGAGTAGTATTTATGGGAAAACGGTTAAAAACTGGTTTAGAATCATTGAATTTGGCCTCTAACAGTTTTGCCCACTCAATGGCATGGCTTAAACCATAAGGTTGTAAAACGGCAAGCTCCCGTTGGATCTCAGTTTTGAGTCCGGATATAAAGCAATTCATGAGAGCTTCGACTGGTAGACCAATGACCAGATTGGAAAGGTTCTCAAATTGTAGCTGGTAGTCCATAACAGACCCAGTTTGTCTCAGTTTAAACAGAGCTGCCTGGTGATTGGCATAAGCAGGTGGTCCAAATCGGAGCTCCAGAGCACGAAGGAAAGCATCCCAGGCGGTGATGAGGTGATTGACATGAAACCATTTAAACAACCTAAGAGCTACTCCTTGCATATAAAATGGGATCAGAGTGAAGCGTTGCTCATGGGGCAGTTTGGTTGATTTCAAAGAATTGTACTGCTTGAAATATCCAATCTAAAGAGTTACTACCATCAAAAGTTGGTAGGATGATTTTAGGTTGTTTAGGTGATTAGTGCCATGGGGGCGATGGGGGAGGTGGTACTGATGTAGAGGCCAACTGTTCACGGATGAGGGTGGGTAGTTGGTTGGTGATAAAGGATTGCATATTTTTAATGTTAATTTGCATGTCCTGTATCTGTGTTGTAAGGTCTTCATTAGGTTTTTCATATTTTTCAAGTTTAGGAGGCATTGAAAAGGAGATGAAAGCACCAAACTGATAGGGTCAAGGGTATGTTTCATCTTTCAAGCAGAAGAAAAGCCCCGGAATTTAGAGAGAATGAAGAAGATAGAAATTTATTGGATAATAATTATTATTTCATTCAATTGTCATGCGGTACTTCATAGCTAATACCGTTCCTACAATTACGTATCAATTGCTAGATGATAATTATTGGCTCATGAGTGGATAATTCCCTATAACAGAATTCTAATCTAAACAACCGAATGGAAAACCCTAATTGAAATGAATAGATATAAAACACGAGAAGGGGGTTGAATTATATTTTGGTTAACTTTTGTCAAGATCGAAACTTTTAGATAAGAGACACAACAATGCGTCTGATGAACCAGAAAGCTTATCACTTTTCAACCCAGTTAGCACAGTTAATATAAAGCAAACTGAAAAGATTAAGTTAGAGAGAGAAGACACAGAGATTTATACTGGTTCACCCCAAACCTTGGGCTACGTCAAGTCCTTGGTTTCACTAAGTATTTATCACTATAACTGATCAGGTTACATAAGGTATTATTTGCACACCTAGCCTCCTCAGGCTCAAACAAGTATTGTTTGCACACCTAGCCTCTTCAGGCTCAAGCAAGTATTCTTTCAGCAAGCCTCTTCAGGCTCTACAAATGGTAAGAGTTGAATGAAGCAGAAGCTTCACAGATTACAACTTTGCATATCTACCAAGTAACACTTCAGGAGTGAATGAGTATTTAAGGTAGTTAAGATCGCAACAAAGACTTCTCAATAAATACAAATGATTTGAGCGGAGAAGTATTCTATGAACAACTTAAGAGAGCTTTGAATGCTTGAGAGTATTGGATGCTTGAGTTAATTTATTTCTGGTGTGTATCTTCATTAGTGTTCAAAGTCTTTTTCAGCTGAGCATTCTTTTGTTCTTCATTCATAAATGCCAAAGAGTAGTTCTAGTCTTGCATTTAATGTTTATGATCGTTGGTGAGCTTCAAGACAAGTTGAACGTATGGGTTGTCATGGCTTTATCAGAGTGCAGTTTAATTCAGAGCAGTGTTTGTTGCTTTTCATACTTGGGCAGCTCGACTTTCCTTATTTGTGCTAAGCGGGTCTGCGGGTAAGTAAATTTTACTTTGCCTTTTGCAACAAAAAAGAATCTTCAAATGCGGAATGGTGCTTTGAGCTTTTTGATATCGAATTTCTTTATTCGAAATAATTAGGGAATATTCTTTGTGATTGAATATTGTTGAAACGAGAGACATCCAATTGCTTAAGCAGAATTTGGTAGGGACTGAGTCATTGTTCATATGCATCATACCACAGACGCATCATTAAGACTCTTGTTTCTTTGTCGTGAGACTCTTGTATGCTGATTTGCACACTTAATACACATATTAGTAGATTTCACAGGGTTCAATTAAAATCATTCTTTGTTTGGATTCATCAAAATCAAATATGTCAAAAGATGTAGTCTTAACACTAATGTGATCACTCATCACTTATCTCTCTAAAACAGTAAATAACAACTTTGATTTCTTCACTGATAGTCACCGATCCAAATTGGAGCCTTCTTTCTCCTTTTGGGTCGCATGGTTGGAGTCTTCTCTGGCACAATAACCTCATTGTCTTCAGTCAGCCCAAGACCCGTATCAACCTATGTGATGTGTAAGTCTCTCAAAGTTAACTTTTCAAGTGTATGATCAAGAGAGAATTATAGAGAATGATTCAAGAATGAGAAAATAAGAGTTATATGACAGTGTTTCGTACTTAGAAATTTCTCAAAGGGGCCTTTAAATAAAACATTGGAGTCTAGGTCAAAATCTCTTGAAACTTGATTTTTCTCGTGCAATAATTGATTACCCAAAAAGCCTAATCGACTATTTTAGGTAAAAATACAAGGTGCATTTCAAACAGTCAAGCCATAATCGATTCTACTAATCGATTACTAGTTCTCTGTTTAAGTTCATTAGACTGTTCAAATAAGCATAATCAATTATACTAATCGATTAGAAACTCTCTGACTTTTGATTCAAAATCAATAATCGGTTTTTGGAAACCAATAATCGATTATATCATTTCAGAATTCAAAACTTAATGGCTCAAAAGATAATTAAAATCATTTAATAGCATTTAAAGCCAATTAAGCTGAGATTAAAAACGTGTTTATATATGAATATCAATTACCATAATCGATTAATTCAGTTCAAAATTTGAATTTCAAAAACTCAACAGTTCTAATATTAATGACTCATTTAAGCACAATTATTAGCTGCATAATCAATTATCATAATCGATTATTCTTCGAAAGATTTGATTTTTGAAAAAACTTAAGGCTGAAAATATATTTTCAATAAATTCCATTTAAAGTATTTTTTTAAGTTTATTTTTCAAAACTGATTTTAACGTGTTTGTGTTTAACTAATTTTGAGCGTCACACTAACCAATTACAATAACTTCTAAAACAAGTAATACAATAAAAATACAATCCCTTAACCCAATGTATTGACTTATTGGTCATTTTCACGTATTTTGCAATATCATCCTTTTTGACTTACCTTTTTTCAATCATAAAAAAAAATACCTGTCAAGCCATATATCCACATTTTGAACGTTACTGAATGACGTAGAGTCGTGGAGATTAAAAAAGAGAGGAAGTTACTGGAATTGGAAGAGTAAAAAAAGACCCAAAAAAAAATGTTACTGAATGAATGAACTTTTACGTTCTTCTTTTCAAAATTATTGAAAGAATAAAAAAATAATTGGTATTTAATTTAATAAATGTTGTAAAATAAACTTTATAAAATTTATCAGTAACATTTTCATAAATGTCACTAATTAAATGTTACTAAAACCCTTAAATGTAGTAGCGTGCTCTAGGGTAATTTAGTAAATGTGTAAATGATTTGTGTATCTGATTATGAAAGTTTGAGGGGTAAACTAGGAATATTAAAAGTAGGATACCAAATTTTGAACTTTGCCATTATTTTTTTTAATCAAACAAACTAAGGAATGCAAAAGCATCACAATAGAGGAAGACATCCCAACTAGGTTGGCACCTCAACCCCTACCTATCATTTGCAGCACACCTAAAATTTATTAATAAAGAAGAAAAAAATAAAGAATACAAAACCCGTTGGGGACATAAACCAAAACCCATGGAAGGAAATTAAGAGAACCTATAGTTTGGAAGCCAAAACCTATTTCTATTAAAATCCTCTAAAACAAAACTAGGAATGGTATCCCACCATGTAAAACATTGTGAAGAAATGCCAAAAGAAGCTAGCTTATCCGCACAATGGTTACCTTCTCTAAAAATGTGATAAACCACAAACTTTGACATTATAGATTAGTATAGATATCTAAAAAATATATATCTTTATTCTTAGAATATTTATAATACTCTAGATGTTCTTTTAAGATTTATTTTTTATTTATACTTCCTGATTTGTTTGGTTATTTAATTAGAATAAGGACTATGAATCTATTTTTAGTGAAAATAAGACTAATGAATTTGTTCTTTATATCACGTCGTTATATTATCTTTATATCAATTTTATATTGCTTGTAAAAAAAATATCAATATTATATTATTCTGAGTCTTTGATCTCTCATCTTCTTCTCATGCCATTGTTTTGTTGTTGCTTGGCTCTATACTAACACTTGCTTCTTTGGTGTTTGTCATGTTATTTTCCTACCAGTCGATCATATTGGTGACTTCTTTTCCTGTAAAAAGAGATATACTGAATATGCTTCCTTTTGTATATTGATTCAAAAGTGTTGTATTACAGAGGAATGGCGCTCTATTTATAACATTGTGACTAACTACTTCCCAAACTAACTTATTATCTATTTGATATAAGTCCTGACATCAAATGTAAAGGAGTAAAAAAATAACTAATGTAACTGACTAATTGACTAACTAATAATGGGATTCATTCACTCCCCCTCAAGTTGGTGCATGTAGGTTCTTAATGCCCAACTTGTTAAGGAGGAATTCAAATCTATCTTTTCCTAATGGCTTAGTAAAGATATCTGTAACACCCCATTTTTCGTATATATGCTTTTATGTGTTGTTCACAGTTGTATGTTGTGCTAGATTATTAAAAAGTGCTTTAGGGAATTTAAAATGGGGTTAAGCGGGATTTTCTCGTCAAAAATCCTTTTCTAACGCAAATGTTTCTCTCTCATGGAGCTTGACACAGTGGTGTCTCCCGATAGACATAGCTGTGTCTAACTCTCTAAAATTCTATTCTGGCCTGGGACATAGCTGTGTCTAGTTCTCGTAAACGTTGTTTTGGCCGGGACACAGCTATGTCTCCTGATAGACACAATTGTGTCTAATTCTCGAAAACATTGTTCTGGTGAGACACGGTTGTGTCTCCTGATAGACACGGCTATGTCGAATTCCCAAAATCGTTGTTTTGGTCAGGGACACAGTTGTGTCTCCTGATAGACATATCTGTGTCTAGTTCTCAAAAACACAAATCTGACTAGGGACACAGCTGTGTGTCCTGATAGACATAGCTGTGTCTATTTCCCAAAGACAATTTTGCCTGATAATATAAATAAGTGAGTTAGGGGGGGTTACAAGTTACAACTCTCAAATTGACACTTTAGGCAATCCTAGTGCAACATAAACCTTTCCCTTTTCCTTCCTTTGAACACAACCAAGTTCTTGGTGTTCTTGCTCTAGTTTGGGGAGAGAAGTCACGTGCTAGTGTCATCAAAAGGTAATGTAGTCTTCCCTTATTAATCTCCTTTTCTCTTTAAGTTAAGTGGAGATTAATTAGTTAATTGTTTGTGTTTGGCCAAGGCTTGAAGAGTTCGTCGAGCCGCTCGAGGGAACGACACCAGTTTCGTTTACGCTTAGCTAAGGGGTTTGATCTTCATACCATGTATGGGGAGAAGGAATAGTATTAACATGTAGGCGTTGAGGGTAACGTAAGATGAAGGGTTAACCCATGACCCTGTCGTATGTTGTTTGTCTCTTTGATGTCAGTTGATATATGTATGATGTCATTCCAATGTTAATGGCATGAGTTAATTGTTGTACTGTTTGATGTTAATATTGATGATGTATGAGTGAATGTTATTGGTATTCCTAATTGCGTATGATGTTTAATGATGCCATGAATGTTCATGATGTTTAATGATGTTGTTATGATAATGATGATGCTGTTCTGATGATGATGAATGTTGTTATGATGATGATGATGATGATGTTGTGCTCTGAATGAGTGTTGATTGTTGAGGATGTTACCACCAACAATGATGTTAATAAGACTTTAACTAACCAATAGGACTTATTAATGATGTTAAGACGTTAAAAGATGTTAACAATGATGAAAGAGAATTAATGGATGTTTTCCCAGTTTGGTCATAAGACTTGATGTAGCATGAGAGGCAAGGTTATGTTCATAGGGCTTAGTTAAAGACCCTAGGATTGATCAGTGAGTGTTTTAGGGACGTTAGTAATGAAGCTTGAAGTAAAAGACATGGGAACAATTAAAGATAATGAAACTTATGATTGATGGTGTAGTTTAAACAAATAAGTTTGATCTTTTAATGTCCTAGGAAACTTAGTAAGGGTTGTTCAACCCTTCTTCCCAGAAATAGTACGACCACGCTCCATTGAGCACTACCATGCTCAACAGTCAGCAGGACCGTGCTTGACTTAACAGTCAGCACACCCGTGCTGGGGGAAGCACGGCCGTGCTGGGGGAAGCACGGCCGTGCTTCCTTGTGCAGAGCAGAACGCAGAACATTAATAAGGGGCGTTTTACCCCCAAACGCTTATTGTTAGACTCAATGACTTGGAGATTTTGATATATGACAAATACAACTTAATGTGTATGCAAGTGTTTTAGTGTTAAATTATAAAGATAGGTATCAAGCAGAAATCAACAAGTTCAGTGAGAAATTAAAGGAGAACATTCAAGGAAGAACTTGAAGGAATCAAAGAGCAAAGACAAAGATCAAGGAATCATCAAGACAAGAGCTTAAAGGAGAATTTTAGATTTAAGTCTTAGATGATTTGTAAGAGATGAAATCTCTTATTCATAAATAATCTCAATTAAAAAGATGCATGAAGATAATCAATTTTCATAACCTGCATTAAAAGGAATAAGTTTTCGTTAATGAAAATGATTTTTGGAAATAAGAAGTGCTCGTCCAAACACAAGTAACAAAAGCGCTCGTCCAACACAAGTGACAAAAGCGCTCGTCCAACACTGAAATAATACAAGCGCTCGTCCACTAAAGTGGCAGAAGCGCTCGTCCAACACTGAAATAATACAAGCGCTCGTCCACTAAAGTGGCAGAAGCGCTCGTCCACTGAAGTGATACAAGCGCTCGTCCACTAAAGTGACAGAAGTGCTCGTCCAATAAAGTGATAGAAGTGCTCGTCCAATTACTCTGTGTTTTAGTACTCCCGTCCGCTGACGTGGCATATGAAGCTTGTCTACTAATTGGTGCTTGTCCAATTACTTTGTGTTTTAGTACTCCCGCCTGCTGACGTGGCACATGGAGCTCGTCTACTAGCCCATCCAAATGTAAAATCTTAATGGCTAGATGGACGTGGTTATTTTCAAGATTGACGCGAATTCTATAAGAACTATCAGAATCTTATTTCAAGAACTAGAATCAAGAAAATAGATTCTGTTAATCAGATCCAAATATGTTTTGATTGATCCAAACGACTATAACTTGTTTTCTATATAAAGAGTGATCAAAGGAACACTTTTTAACAATACATCAGAATATCATAACATATCACAGTTTTACGAAATCATTTTGAGAAATCAATTGTGAAAATCATTCATCATATTTGTTGAGCTTCCTGTGAAAAGAGTATTTCAATACTCATAAGTGCTTCAATTTGTTTATCTGACGATTGAGAGTTAGGAATCAATTTTTGTTTTACTTTCGATTGTAAAGAGAGAGGGAGTCTCTCTGAGTGATTAGGGTGAGGTATCCCTAAGGTTGAACATTGAGGCTCTTCACAAGAGTGTGGTATCTCGAGATGAAGGAGTGCTCTGTGGTGTAAAGGTTTTTCAAGCTACCTGGCAAAGCTTGTGTGTTAGTGTGTGAAATCCCACAGGTGGATGTAGGTCATAGTGGAGGTGACTGAACCAGGATAAATCTGGTTGTGTGGTATCTCTAAACTCAGACTCCTTTACTTTCTGTTTATGATAAAGAACCTATGATTTTGATGTTTAAATTTCAATATAATTTCTGTTCTTGATCTGTATAAACTGAATTGAAACCCAAGTCTGATTGTAATCAAGTCTGCATTATCTGTGTTCAAAACTGAGTTGATTAAAACCACTCTTGATTGCTGAAACTGAACTAATCACTGAAACTGAAACCTGCAAGTTTGTTCTTGATTGTTAATTCTTGTATTTGAAACTTGCATAACTTGTTCTTAATCTTTAAAGGCTTAATCAGTTTCTGCATTTTGTTATTATTGAGTTTTGAAACTGAACATATTCTGTGATCTATTAATTCTGAATCAATCTTTCTTATCCTCATCACTTTCAAATCAAGATTTTATATAAACCCTTCATTGATTTTGTAAAAGATCCTGAGGCCACAAATCTGAAAACTAAAGTTTTTGTGAAAAGTTTTTAGGAGGGAAATATTTTAAGAAAACTCAATTCACCCCCCTGTTATCACAAAAATGTTGTGTAGGCTCCTGTTGTGATGCTCCCAATTCCTCAAGCAATCACCTAAGCCAGATGAGTTCACTGACTGTTGAAGCCATGGATCGATATTCTACCTCTGCTAATGACCTTGCCACAACCGTTTGGCTCATTGTTCTCCATGAAATTGGTGAATTTCCCAACTTAACCAAGTATCCAGTGCATGATCTTCTTGTCAATGGACATCCAGCCCAATCCACATCACAATATACCTGTAGTTTCAGTTCACCTTGACTTGGAAGAAGAATTCCCTGATCAGGAGTTGTCTTGAGGTATCTCATAATCCTCTCTAAAGCATCCATATGGATTTGTTTAGGTGTTGTCATGAACTGACACAAATTATTCACAACATATGTGATGTCGAGTCTTGTTATGGTTAAATACAGTAGCTTTCCCATCAATTTCCTATACCTGGTTGCATCAGTGTTAGGATTATTGTTGTTAACCCTGAGATTACAATTTTGCTCCGTAGGGATTTTGCTAGGTCTGCTATTCTACATTTTTGTTTCCTGAAGAATGTCCAAAGTGTACTTTCTTTGATTAGAACAATTCCTTCTGGTGATCTAGCTACCTCTATTCCCAGAAATTACTTTATTGTTCCCAGGTCATTGATGCTAAAAGTCTGATCCAAATACCCCTTTATTCTTTACATGAGCTCACAGTTATTTCCTGCCAAGATTACATCATCTACATAGATCAAAGCAGTAAGAAAGACTCCTTCTACCCTGTAAATGAATAAGGAGTGGTCTGCCTTAGATTTTTTAAAACCAACATCATTGAGTGCCTTTGTGAACTTCTGGTACCAGTTTCTAGATGCTTACCTAAGACCATAAAGTGATTTCTTTAGTTTGCAGACACGAGTTTCACCCTTCTTTGAAAAACATTGTGGTATGCGCATATAAGTTTCCTCTACCAAACCTCCATGCAAGAATGCATTATTCACATCTAATTAGTGAATAATCCATCCTGTCTTTGCTGCCACTGTCAATAAGCATTTGATGGCAACAAGTTTTGCCACTGGAGCAAAAGTTTCATGAAAGTCCTCTCCCTCTACTTGAGTGAATCATCTTGCAACCAATCGTGCTTTATACCTCTCTATGTCTACATTTGGTTTGTATTTTATTTTGTAAAACCATTTTGAGTCTACTGTGTTCTTTCATGGTGGGAGTGTCTCCAAGGACCAAGTTTCATTGCTTTTCGATGCTTCAATTTCCTTCCTCATAGCCTCTCTCCAATGCTCATGTGCTACTGCCTATTTAAAATTATTCGGCTCATCTCTAGAAGAGATGGCAGCTAAGAAAGCTCTATGTGAATTTGAGAAATTATCACATGCTATGTAATCAGAAATAGGATAATAAGAACAGAATTACTAGAGGATGAGTTAGATACATGTGTAGTAATAGATGGTGATAAATTGATCTCATAATCTTCTAAATGTTTAGGGAGAGTCCTTACCCTACCACTATGTCTCTGCTCATTTTGAATTATACTTTGAATGTGCTCTTCCTCAGGATTTTATGTCAGGATTGTTATCTGCAGATCCCGAATGTTCAGAGCCGTTTCTTGCATATATGTATTGTTGGAGGGAATATGAGGTTGAACCTCCCACATTACTTTCCCAGGCTTCACATTGATCCTCAGGTGTATGGTTATGAACCTTATGCATAGCTTTAAAAGGAAATCCATTATCATAAAAGAGTACATCTCTATACGTAAATATTTCTTTACTTATTGTATCATACACTTTATACCCCTTTTGTCCAGTGGGATAGCCTACAAAAATGCAAGCTCTCCCCCTTTCATCAAAGTTTCCTTCCCTTCTTGTTTTTAAAGCATATACAAGACAGCCAAACACTCTTAGATGTCCATAATCAGGTTTCTTGCCAAACATAATTTCATAAGGTGTTTTGTTGTTGATTACCTTTGATGGTAATCTGTTTATTAAGTGCACAGCAGTGAGTATGCACTCACCCCAGAAATGTATAGGTAGGCCAGAATGGAACCTTATGGCCCTGACAATATCTAGTATGTGTGTATTTTCCTTTCCACTACCCCATTTTGTTAAGGAATGTAAGTGGAAGTTAATTCCATTGCAATTTCCTTTTCCTTATAGAATCTTTGCATATCGGTTGAAGTGAATTCTAAACCATTGTCAGTTCTAACTCTCTTAATCTTATTTTCAAATTGTTTCTATCATGCATATAAAGACTTGCAAATAGTATTCTACTTCTAGTTTATATTTCATTAAGTAGACACAAACTCCCCTACTAAAGTCATCCACTATAGTAAGAAAATACTAGGCTCCTGAAGTAGAAGTTGTGGGATGCCTACCCCATATATCAGTGAATTAAGTCAAAACTAGAATCTGATTTTATTGAGCTTAGGGGAAAAGGCAGCCTTGTTTGCATAGCCCTTATACAAGAGTCATAAAGGACTTTATTCTGATCTCTATTAACAATAGACAATCCTATACTAATCAGTTTAGAATCAGAAGTGTGGCCTAGCCTAGAGTACCACAAACTAGTATCTACTGTTTTACCTACCTTCATAGATATCCCTCCATTATGTGTTGGCTCAAGAAGATATAAACCATCTTGATATTTACCCCTTCCAATCATATTCTTCGAGGGTAAGTCCTGCACAACACATAAGTTAGCCACAAAGGTTATGGCACAATTAAGTTCTTTTGTTAGTTTAGTGACAAAAAGCAAGTTGCAATGGAAACTTGGGATGTATAAGATATTATCAATTCTCATCCCATTGGGAAGATTAAATTTTCCTATTCCTTCTACTGGTACACTTTTGTAACACCCCGTTTTTTAGCGTCCTGACCTGTAATTATATTTTATATTATTAACGGGGATCTAGAAAATGATTTTGAGGAAAACAAAATCATATTTGAGAGCTTCTATATTGAATGAAGTTACGGTGAAATTTTGGATTTAAAACTCAGTCGGAAATCGGTTTGTGTTTTCACTGGCAGTATAATTTTATACCGACAGAAAACCCTAATTTCGGCCTGAAAACGAAAATTTTCAAAATGTTTCCACTTGTTGGGGACAATATATATTTCAAGAATTTCTACTCAAAAATTAAATATTTTATTTTATCGGGTGAAATTTTAGCGAAAAATGGTCGAAAACCCTAATCGATTAAATCGACGGAGCTGGAAACGGATCTACAGAGGTGTGCCAGAGGATAGGTCATTTATACAAATAGGTCATTTCCCAAAGTCATAACATAAATAAAATAAAGATATAACTATAACGTAGCGGTAGTCTGGAAGCATGACTAAAAAAGAATGGCTCTCAGTAGCCAAATATACAGAGTGATGAAATACAGCTACCTCAAAATGAAAACCAAAAAGTCATATAGCTGGTCACCCTAGTGGAAACCGTTGGGAAGACCACCATGGTCCTCACCAACTGCAGGGGTATCCTGTGCGGGTACCTCTACTCCCACATCAGCAGCGGGTTCCACCATATCATCCATAGGATGATACTCTGGTACCTCATCATCATCCTGAGGGTCCTCCTCGATCTCATCATCTACCTTTGGTACCAAAATCAGAGGGGCTGGAGGTGTAAGTGGTGCCGCATCCTAGAACTGCTGGACGGGTGGAAGCTGATGCACCAGATCTCCCTGCGCTACTAGAGCTCCCAATAGTAACCACATCGGTGGTAATGGAACCTCTATAGTCTGTGTAGTATGAGTACGTCGATGTGGTCCAGCTGCATGTATGCCTTCAGTGACACATACCGGGCCTATATATGTCGCGTTACGGTCTCCCGGGAGTCATACCCGACAGTCATCGCGATTTTGTAAAAATGCATGACATTTCGACATCCATCATCTAAATTTTGATATCTATTCTCCAGAGATCCTAACTTCCCTTCTTCGAGCAGAATAGGCCACAATAATCCCCATAACACAATTGTTTCGCCTTGGGTCGGCCTCTTAATTTAGGTCTGATCCCTAATTGATCAAGGGTATCACATCTCACCTAAATAATATTAAATAGTTCCCTATTGAGTACATTTGTGCAGGGTAACCGAGTTCCACGACCCGAGATTTCAAAGCCCCGAGCATTCCATGGATTTCGAGCCCGAATGTCCCTAATAGACCCAAAGACCCAAAAACATATCTTTGGTCCGTAACTATCCAATTTGTCAATCCACCCTTTGTGAATTGTAGCTCGATACACAATGTCACGTCTGCATGACTATGCATGTAAACTAGTTGTTTTCGTGGTTTTTATTTTTCGTCCGTTCTTCCTTTGTCGAGGCTCAAAGCTCACGACTACCTTTATTCAGGTATTAAATTCATTTCACCACCAACGTGAGATTTTTAAAATCTACGACTTATAATTTCTTTCTCATATGAACAATAGCCCAACGTCTCGGCAATCTAGGTCCTTGTCATTTTCCTCAATTTTTTCCATAGGAACTCTAGCCCGACGTCTCGGCAATCTAGGTCCTTATCTTTTTTCTCAATTTTTTTCCACAGTAACAATAGCCTGATATCTCGGTAATCTAGGTCCTTATCTCTTTCCTCAATTCCCTTTCAACATAATTTCCGTTCTGTGAAACACAAATACCAAAAACAAAACTCTGAAACTTATCCAAGTTTATCGGAAATGTTTTTCGCTGATTTAAAATCCTTTTGCAGAAAATCTTTTCCAATGAAATTTGATTATGAAACATTAAACCACAACGAAATTCAATTTTACTCAAATTCATTTTATTTTAAAATTTATTTCTCGAAAATCCATCAAATCCTTATAATCATTCCTAACCCATTTCTGTCCAAACTAATAAAACTGTTTCTCATAATTTCACTGTAAAACAGTTTTCTAATTTTTTTTCGTTTAGAATAAAATCATTTATATATCAAGTGACTTTTTTTTTTACAAAAAGATTTTCACCATCAAACTTAATAGATTTTTGAAACCTAATTTATTTTAGGTTAAAGTAATCTTTTGGTCCCTATACGTGACACCGATTTTCAATTTGGTCCCTATACGTAAAAAGTTATCAATTTGGTCCCTATACGTGACACTGATTTTCAATTTGGTCCTCACCGTTAATTGGTTCCTATATAATAGGACCAAATTGCAAATTATGGTCATATATAGGGACCAAATTGAAAATAATTGTCACATGTAAGGACCGATTTCAAATTTTTTTATTGAATTGGTAACTACATGTGACAATAATTTGCAATTTGGTCCTCTTATATAGGGACCAATTAGCAGTGAGGACCAAATTGAAAAACAGTGTCACGTATAGGGACCAAATTGATAACTTTTTACGTATAGGGACCAAAAGATTACTTTAACCTTTATTTTAATTACTATTGATTTTCTTTTTGAATTTATTTTGGAAAAATTAACGTAGATGAAATTTTTTCATGGTTTTGTCCTCACTGTCACTAGTTAAGTTACTTTTTCACCAAAAAATCTTTAAATATTATTATTTTCCACATTTTCTTCCACTTCCATATTTCAAAACCCTTAAGTTTCTCCTCAAACATTTTAAAGTTTTATCCTCAATTATAATTGAGCACTGACTACTGTCAGGCTTTCAGTCAATAACTCAAACAACACTTAATCCTTACATCACAGTTATCACATGCTTTCATAGATAACATTAAAAATAACATAAAAAAACCGTAATAATTAAATCAAACAACACATATTTACCACAAATAAATTACATACGACAGACTAATACCATATAGTAATCAAAAACCCCTCAGGTAAACTCCCCTTACCTTTGAAATTTCGATTTTCCTCTTGAAGTAGCCTCTTGAAACTTTAGTTTCCTCCAACTCAACACACAATACTATCACTTGATCCTTCACAACAAATCATAAAATAAGTTAAAAATTGAAACAAAAACCATATATGTAACAGTCGTTCTTTTATGAATCTGTTTTACGTAAGATGATTAGGTTTAAGACATGTATTAGGTGTGAATTATGTTGTTGAAGGTTTAGGAACCTTTTCATGGAAAGTACGCAATTATCTGGAGTGAAATCGGACGTAAAAGTAATCTAGGGTCTCTGTAGATTGCTTAAAAAGAGCATAAGTGTGTGAAATAAGAAATTTGTATTTAAGAATGAGATTAGGAATTTTGATGGTTGGAGGTTGTTTATTAGGTATTTATGAGCCTATATCTCAAATTTGGGATCAATCGGACGTCAAACGAGATCAGAACGCGATAAAACGTGCGAAACAGGAGACATTGGTCAACTAGTCAAGCCAGGAAGTTATGCCGGGTGCAGGTTGGTTAGGCCAGGCGAAATCGAAGCTTCACGAGGAAGTAAGTGACACACTGCATGAGGTCAAAATGTGCCAGGCACAGCAACGTTACGCCGGGCGCAATGTGTGCGTCGGGCCCAGGAACTTAGGTAGGGCGAAACTGCACTGATTGTAAAAAAAAAAAGTTAGTGGCCGGAGGGTGAAAGTTCAAACTTTCACCCAAAGGCAGAGAACAAAAGTGAGAGGTAGAGAGAGGAAGATAGAAAGTTAGAGAGAGAGTGAACTTCCGGGTCAGTTTACGACTCGTTCGATCGTCCAGGACCAATTCCGAGTACATCATTGTGATTGTGGAACGACGCCTTCACTATCCATCTTATCTTTTATTCTCTAGTGAAGGTAATCTTTAACCTTTTATGTCGAAATGTGATCGTCGACGATATTGAGGTTATCTTTCAATCCGTTTATCGGTTTTCAATTTCGTCTTCAGATTTGGGTTACACGTAACGTGTGTTTCACAATGATGTGTTTAGGTGAATTTTCAAAGCACTGGAGGTGCCTGTAGCAAGTGTGGCAGTTTTGTGAGGGGTATAGGAGTGTCCGTTTCGTTTCTCTAAAGCTAGTCTATGACATCTCAGGTGTGGGAAAAGCCATCTGATATCGGAAATGACGAAGTGGCATTTATTTCGATAATAGCATAGGGCGACCTAAACCCTACTAGGGAAAGTGTAACGGACAATGTCAATATCACATTGGGGACTAGATGGTGGTACCGATGATGATATTGGGATTGTAAATTTATCGCCGTTATGTATAAATATTTTATTATGGATGTTGACTATTTTGGACTGTTTGGACTGGTTTGACTAGTCTTGGTATTTGGTTGATTATATGATGAGTTGTTGGATTAATTGTGCTATATATATATATATATATATATATATATATATATATATATATATATATATATAATTTTATTTGGAAATGATACTAATGATGACATGTTGGTATGATGGTAATGATTATGCTTAGAGAGTAAATAGTGATAAGACATGATGAGTCATGGTGATGTATGTGGGGGATTCATACTACATGTGTTAGTAGTGCCTAGCCGAGATGATTATCATGATATGGTGATGAGACAGATGAAATGAGATTATTGTTGAGGTTATCTACGAGATAGTGATGGGAGGTTAAGGCACTAGGGGGTGACCTGAAACATGGTCTGTGATATTATCATATGGTTGACTTGAAACATGGTCTGTGGGGTTTGATTCCTCGAAGGGTGAATTCCCTGGGTTCAAACTATCGGTAGGACCGTCCCATAGATTATTTTATTATAGTTCCAACTATATTTCATGCATTGCATGAACAGCCTGGCCGAGGGATCAAGATGTGCACCGTCGTGTATTGTGCAACTATATTTCCATTGCTTTGCATGGGCATCCTCACTCCATGGACGAGGATGTGCGCCCGAGACTCTGGAGACATGTGGTTGTGGATATCTGGATATGTGGCCGAACCTGATGATACATACTGCATTGCATTGCATCATGATGGAGGGTAGAGGAAAATAATATATGTTTTTTAGGATGATTGTATTTATACCTAAATTATATAAAGAGATATATGGAGATGGATGTTCATTGTGATGTTATAGAATTAAATGTTGCTAAACCCTTTCCATGTTTGACTTGAAATCGTTTCTTATCCCCTTTCTTCTAGTTGTTGTTCTTGTATTTGTTATTTTTGTACCTTAGACCCTGAGTACGAGGGTGGCATATTGGAATCACCCGTGGATGACCCAGGGTGGCAGTGAGGGTAGTAGTTTGTGATAGCTCAGGCCAGTGTTATTTGTGTAGGTGTGTGCGAGGTTTTTATGTATTTTGAGAGGGTACTGAGTGTTGAGAGTTAGTGAGGCATCTTTTCTTCGGTATTTTGATGTAATTTTGTTATATGATCAGTTTGTACATTTGGGATCCTACTAATGGGATTCCCTTTACAGTACTGTACCAGGATGTATGTATATATATGTTGATATATCTGTATGTTAGTAGTTTATGTTTAAGTTTTAATTTTCTGCCATTTTAATATAACCGCTTAATACTAATAACACGATTAGGTTTTAATAATTTTGGGTTTTATTTAATGGGACGTCGGGGCGTCTCATTTGGTGGTATCAGAGCAGTTCGGTTCTAAGCGGATTGTGAGATAGGGTGTACTGGCCTTTAGTTGAATCCACATAGGATAATGACTATGCTTAATTGGGTAGTGAGTCCGGAAGCGACATTTGTATGACATATAGTATTTATATTCCAGTTTTATGTAGTATTATATGTCATGTTGATGTGAGTTAATGATTCCTTTTGATAGGATCATGGCTCGAGGCAGAGGTAGAGGGCGTGGTAGACATGGTGGTGTTATAGAGGGGGGACCTAGAGTGGGTGATGAGGATGATCATCAGCCTGAGGTAGGAGTTGGAGGTGGAGGGGAGTCATCCGAGACTTTCCATACAATCCGTGAGTTAGCATCTATTCTATTGTAGCAGGCGCAACAGAATGCTTAGAGGATGCAGAGAGATGCAGAGTTACAGGAGCAGCAGGATAGGAGGAGAGCTGCTGAGACTGACGATGCAGGATTGGCTACCTTTCTGAAAGGTAAGCCACCACAATTCCTAGGAGAGTATGACCCAGAGCGAGTTGAGTGGTGGATATAGGAGTTGGAGAAGATTTTTGACACCATGAGATGCAGAGATGACAAGATTTCATGCAGACAGGAGGAGTCGAGTCATGGTGGAGAGGCAAGAGGAGGTTGCTGGAGGCAGAGGGCAGGTTCATTTGTTGGGATTTGTTCAGAGACTGTTTCTTTGAGAAGTACTTCCCGCGGTTGGTCAGACGCGAGAAGGAGCGAGAGTTCATGACTCTCCGACAAGGGGACATATATGTAGGTGATTATGCAGCTAGATTTAAGGTCTTGATATAGTTTTCAGAGTTTTATCAGAGGTTCCCAGATGAGGATTGGATGTTCCGGAGGTTTGAAAAGGGTTTACGACACGAGCTGAGGAGGGCTATAGTGCCCTTGGATATTCAGAGTTTCCCGGAGTTGGTAGAGAGCAGTGCCATTGAGAGTATGGACTAGAGACTGGCCGCAGAACTGAGGCAAGAGCGGAGTGGGGGTTCTACTAGGGTAGGTCATCAGAGGAGAGATGATAGAGGTTCTCAGTGGAGGAGATGACCATACACTAGACCAGGCCAGAGCACTCAGACATCTCCACCACCAGCACCAGTTAGCAGAGAGGGCCCGCAACAGAGAGGCCCAGTTTGTTACAGATACAGATGTCCGCATTATATCAGGGAGTGTCCTTAGGGATCTGGTTGTTTCATCTGTGGAAAACCAGGTCATTTTTCTTAGGAGTGCAGGCAGAAGGGAGGACGGCAGCAGCCAGCTGCAGGCAGAGGAGCCAGTAGTTCTAGAGGTGGAGCTGGGAGAGGAGTTCTAGCGGCAGGACGACAGACGGCCAGACCTTAGGCCACGGGGAGGGTGTTTACTATGAAAGAATCTGAATCCTCTCAAAATGCAGATCTTATTCAAGGTATGTGTTTACTATCTGGCATACTCTTGCGTGTGTTGTTTGACTCGGGCTACACATTCGTTTGTTTCACATGAGAGTGTAAATCATTTAAATTTACCCATTTCCCAGTTAACATATACTCTTACAGCATCTACCCCGACCAGTGATCCTTTGATCACTATGTCTGTTTGCCTACTGTGTCCTATATTTATTGAAAATAGGACATTCCATGTGGATCTCATCTGTTTGACTATGCAACATATAGATGTCATTCTTGGCATGTAATGTTAGACTGTGCCCAAAAGACCATATCTTTTCGTGAGCCTTCTAGCATAGTATCTGCAAATGAAGGAATAGCAATGAGGAGTGACGATTCTCAGTGGTATGTGATGTTTTTCTCTATGGAAGATCAGGAGACTCCGAGTATAGACTCTATGCCTATCGTAAGAAAGTTTCTTGAGGTTTTCCCACCTGATGTTCCAGGTTTGCCACCAGAGAGGGAAGTTGAAATCATGATAGATCTCATACCAGGGGCAGGACTTATATCAATAGCTCCTTATCGGATGTCACCTGTAGAGTTGGCGGAATTAAAGAAACAGTTAGATGATATGATGAAGAAGGAATTCATTAGATCGAGTGTTTCGTCATGGGGAGCACCGATGTTGTTTGTTAAGAAGAAAGACGGAAGTGCTAGGTTGTGTACGGATTACAGGCAGTTTAATAAGGTGACAATCAAGAATAAGTATCTGTTGCCTAGGATAGATGATCTGATGGATCGATTAAAGGGAGCTTCAGTGTTTTCCAAGATTGATTTAAGATCCAGATACCATTAGATTAGGGTGAAAAATGAGGACATACCTAAAACAACTTTTAGGATGAGGTATGGACACTATGAGTACCTAGTTATGCCTTTTGGTGTAACTAATGCTCCAACGGTGTTCACGGATTACATGAACAGGATCTTTAGACTGTTCCTCGACAAGTTTGTAGTGGTGTTTATAGATGATATTCTTATTTATTCCCATTCCCGGGAAGAACATGAGGAACATCTGAGAGTCGTATTGCGAGTATTGAAAGATAGGCAGTTGTATGCTAATCTATCCAAGTGTGAATTTTGGTTAGAGGAAGTGCAATTCTTAGGTCATATAATCAACAAGGAAGGGATAGTAGTAGATCCAGTTAAGGTAGAGGCTGTGATTAAGTGGGAAAGGTCTAAGTCAGTGAGTGAGGTGAGGAGTTTCCTAGGTTTAGCAGGGTATTATAGGAGGTTCATTGAAGGTTTCTCGAAGATTGTGTTGCCTATGACGCAGTTAACAAGGAAAGGTACGACGTTTGTATGGATAGAAAAGTGTGAAGAGAGTTTTCAGAAGCAAAAGGAGAAGTTGACTACATCTCCTGTGCTGACATTACCAGATCCATTATGACAGTTTGACGTGTACTGTGACGCGTCATATCAAGGTTTGGGTTGTGTTTTGATGCAAGAGGGAAGATTTGTGGCTTATGCTTCCCGACAACTGAGGGTTCATGAAAGGAATTATCCGACCCATGATCTGGAGATAGGAGCTATATTGTTTGCATTGAAGATATGGCGACACTATCTTTATGGAACTGAGTTTAATATGCTAAGCGATCACAAGAGTTTAATGTATTTGTTTGATCAGAAGGAGCTGAACATGAGGCAACGTAGATGGATGGAATTTATTAAGCATTATGAGTTCGATCTTCAATACCATCCTGGAAAAGCAAATGTAGTGGCAGATGCACCGAGTAGGAAGTTTTTACATGTGTCCGCAATGATGGTGAAAGAGATGGAATTACTTGAATAGTTTAGAGATATGAACCTAGGTATGGATTTGACTGAGGATAGAATATGCTTAGGTATGATCACCATCAGTAGTGAGTTTTTGAGAGACCTTGGGATTAAGCAGGGTCAGGATGAATATATGAAAGAGGTGAGTCGAGGCATAGATGAGGGTAAGGTTTCAGAGTTTAGGAGAGGATCTGATGATGTGTTGAGGTTTAGAGATCGGATATGTGTGCTAGAGGATTTAGAGCTTAGGAAAATAATATTAGAGGAGGCACATAAGAGTAAGCTGAGTTTTCACCCAGGAGCCACCAAGATGTATCAAGATTTGAAAAACATGTTTTGGTGGCCAAAGATGAAGAAAGAAGTGGCAAAGTATGTTCTATAATGTTTGGTTTGTCAGAAAATTAAAATAGAGCATCAGAAGCCCGCAGGTTTGTTGCAATCTTTGGATATCCCATAATGGAAATGAGATAGTATAGCTATGAACTTTGTGGTTGGATTACCACAAACTCCTAAGAGGTTTGATGCGATTTGGGTTATCATTGATAGGTTAACGAATTGTGCTCACTTCTTAACTATTGGTGAGAATTACAATCTTGAGAAATTGACCCATCTACATCAAGGAGAGGTATATATCTATATATATATATATATATATATATATATATATATATATATATTTGTAATATGATATTAATGATGACATTTTGGTATGATGGTAATGATTGTGCTTAGAGAGTAAATAGTGATAAGACATGATGAGTCATGGTGATGTATGTGGGGGATCCATACTACATGTGTTAGTAGTTCCTAGCCGAGATGATTAGCATGATATGGTGATGAGACTGATGAAATGAGATTATTGTTGAGGTTATCTACGAGATAGTGATGAGAGGTTAACGCACTAGGGGGTGACCTGAAACATGGTCTGTGATATTATCAAATGATTGACCTGAAACATGGTCTGTGGGGTCTGATTCCTGGGAGGGTGAATTCCCGGGGTTCAGACTATCGGCAGGACCGTCCCAGATATTATTTTATTATATTCGGAGCTATAGTTCATGCATTGCTTGAGCAGCCTGGCTGAGGGATCAGGATGTGCACCGTCGTGTATTGTGTAACTATAGTGACATTGCTTTGCATGGGCATCCTCCCTCCGCGGACGAGGATATGAGTCGAGGACTCTGGAGACGTGTGGCTGTGGATATCCGGATATGTGGCCTAACCTGATGATACATACTGCATTGCATTGCATTGCTTCACGATGGAGGGTAGAGGAAAATAATAGATGTTTTTTAGGATGATTGTATTTATACCTAAATTATATAAAGATATATATGGAGTTGGATGCTCAGTGTGCTGTTATAGAATTAAATGTTGCTAAACGTAACACCCTGTTTTTCCGTTAAGTGCTTTTGTATGCTTATTTGGTTAGTTAAGCCTTAAGACTTAGCTTTAGGGCTAAGTGGGACTTCTAGGCTTGAAATCCCTTCTCCTAGGCTTGTTCCTTGTGACTTTCTGTGTCACAAGCACGACCGTGCTTGTTAAGGAGCACGACCGTGCTTGTTGTAAGTGAGCATCTCGCTGACGCTGAGTTGAGCATGCCCGTGCTCAATGGCAGGACGTGCTTCGCAAGCACTAAGTTGAGCACGACCTTGCTCACCAGGAGCACGACCATGCTCAAGTATGTGCCTTTACATATGGAACAGTAACCGAGGGTCACGTCAGAACCCTATTTTGGCATTAGCAGCTTCCCCAGTGCGGTTGCAACCCCTTAATTCCCTATTTTTTTTCTAAACTCCTTTCTTTAATGGAGCAGTGGAGACCATTGGGAGCGTCTAGTTCGTTATTGCCATTATTAGAAAGGTAACAATTCTTTCCCTCTTTGGTTTCCTTTTCTTAGTTTGATCTGGGAACTGATAGTTTGTCCATGTTGTTTGGCCAAGGCTTGGAAGCTGTTCGAGCCAGTTGAGGGAACAAGTCCAGTTTGTCGTTTGGTTGTACAGTTGAATCTCCAATCCAGGTATGGCGAGAAGGATAGTATAATCATTAGGCAATGGGTAGCGTAAGATGAGGGGTTCTCATGACCCATTGTTGATTATCTGTTATGAATGTCAATGATATATGCCTAACTGTTGTTAATGCCTAAGATGTGTTGACTGAATGTTGTTGTTATTAATTGTTGAACATGATTATGTCTGTCATGAATACCTGTTATATATTCTGTTGTATGCCAAGTTATTTATAATTGGTTAATCTGTTTATGAGATGATCATTGGTTGAATTGGTATGACGTGAATATTGATGTATGATGTTGATCATGTTGAGTTGGCTGAACGTTGGTTAATGTTGATCATGTTAATAAGACCCTAACTGTAACGACCCAATTTTTCTGTTTCTTGTTAATTTGTGCTTAAGTGTGTGCCTGCCAGTAATTGATTTTAAAGTTTTAGAGATTATTTTGACAAACTAAAATCATTTTCTTAACTTAGTCTATCTTAGGAAGCTCCAGTAAAAATTTCAGCTGAAAATTGAGGACGAAACCCTATGCAGTTTTCTCTATTGATACAAGTTTACTGATCAGAAAATGAAATCTTACTCGTGAACGAAACGATTAGGCTTCTAATTAAAATTTCTAATGTTTCCACTATTTTAAAATTTTTCTTTAAAAAATTTTATTTTATTGATTTTTCGGATGCAGTTTTCATTAGAAATACGATCGATTCGGTATAGATATTTAACAGGAACGAAACAAAAATCAAGGGAAATAACTTGTATCAGATTTTGGAGTGTTGGGTGAGGAAGATCTGATTTTTTGTAAGGTGAATAATAATTTTATGACCCAGAGTCATAATTATCATAACAAATTATTATATTTAAAAATTTTACTAAAAATACTTTTAAAATTTTTATTTATTTCTCTCTCTTTTCTGCTGAAACCAGCACCTCCCCCCCTATATATATATATATATATATATTTATATATGTTCGCTTCACACTTCTTCATTTTCCTCTCATTCCATACAAAGCCATTTCTACTACACTTTCTTTCATTTTCTCTTGTTTTTGAGAAAACTCAAGTTTTGCTTCCAAGCTCTCAAATTTCTACAGCACCTAGGTATAATATGTAGCTATTATACTTCAAGTTCTTGCTATTTTCATCTTCTTGTATGTAGCTATGATTTATGCTTATCGTTTTAACTTATAATAAAAAAGAAATCACCTTCCTTTACATGCAAGAGATTTTACCACTTCTTGCTCATCTTTATTCTCATTTTAATGGCTTGCATGTGGAGAGAAAATCATCCTCCCTAGGATCATGGTGTGACCGAAAACACCAAGAGGGAGAAAGGATGAGTTTTACTTAAATCTCACATGCATGACTTTAGAACTTTGATTCATGAATTTTTTTTTCTAAAGCAATTTTTTTTGAGACTATGTATACCTTCTTATAATGGTTCTATGGCCAAAAATCTAAAGATTTTAAGTTAGTGAGGCCTAATATTTTATCACTTGGAAGGTTGCATGGTTAATACACTAAGTTCTTTACATTAGTAGCTTAACAATGGTGCTTGAAAAATTTTAGTGTTCCTAACCTTGTTGGCTTGTGATAGCCGAAACTCACTTGATGAGTTGATGAGGCTTGTTCAATTTTTTTAAGCTAAATGATGCTTAGAACACTATAAAGTTTACATGCATAAAATTAGATTGATGAAAAATAGTATTTTTCCACCATTTCTTGATAAGGCTGAAACCTATGGTTCATGAGGCCAAGATTATAAAATTTATTTTCAAGTTTTAAACTTTTATTTTACCTCCTTGATACTTGAGGATCATAAATCCAAAAGTTTGTAAAAATTTAAAATTTCTAGCATAATTTTCTAAGCATGGCCGAATGCATGCATCAAATTAGAGTGATTTTTTTAAAAAAATTACTTATGTTAAACACTTGTTTCTGTATAGATTTTCAATCGTAACGCCAACCGAGTCGTTCCTCTTTAAAAACCACAATCGAATTTCATTACCATTTTACTGAGGTAAGGGAAGAAAGCCTGAGGGATATTATTTTATGATTACTATGTGTTACCTTTAATTACTTGATGATGTTTGGTTGAATATTTGTGATAATGATTGGTTTAATGGTTGATCTTGTTTTGAATTAATGTGCTGAGTTTTACTCAATTTACATGTATTATATATTTATTTGATTTGTAAAATGCATAGGATTATGTGAATGTGTTGATGTAATAGTTTAATTGTTTAAGTGTTGCATGAGATGCCTAACCTTTGTTTAGAGTTCACATTAACAAGTTAAGATAGAAGTCTTAATAAAATTGTAGAGGAAGTTTACAGATAAATAATGTTTTTGAAAAGAAGTTTTGTTTGAAAAAGAGAAGAAAGTTGATAAGCCTCTGGCTCATCTAGTTTATGGCTAGTATGACCAGGGTTTTGTGCAAATTATATCCTATTTTCACCCAAATTAGATTAGATTGTCCTCAAGCAAGGTTTTTAGTCTCTAAAGTAGTTTTAGGTTAAATTACCCAGTTTTGAGTCAAATAATACACTTATAGTCATTTCTTTGTTTTCAGGTTAAGTAGAAGTTGAGAGAATAAAGAAGCAGGGGATTCGCCTCGCGAACCTGAAAGCCAGCAGAACAGTGAAAATGTCATCCTCTCTGGTTCGCCCCGCGACTAATCTTCTCGCCTCGCGACCCCGAAGGCTGACTGTTCCAAGAAAATGCAAGGTCTCTGGTTCGCCCCGCGAAGAAGATCTCGCCCCGCGAGTCACCCAACCCTGAAAAGTCAGAGACGATCACAGCTTGCCCGTGTTGAAGGTCACGGCTGTGGCAGTTTTGAAGTTGAAGAGTCTCGCCTCGCGATCATCCCTTCGCCTAGCGAGTCTGGAAGTCAGAAAGCATCACGGTTGGCCCCTGATATTCATAACGGGCGTAATAAGAAGACTCTTCAGTTCCTCGCCTCGCGAAGGTTTGTTCGCCTCGCGAGAATACCAAAGGTTGCAGACTGTTCACAAGATTCGCGTCGCGAGATAGGCTTCGCCTCGCGAGTGGGCTAAAATTCTGAATAGTATAAAAGGCTGTTCTGAACAGATTGTAAAGACTTTTGTTTCTCCATTGTTCTGTTTACATTTTTTTCTGTGTTTTCGTTTTTGCCATGGAGAACTAAGTTTCTAGAATTAATCTACTGTATGAGAATTCCATATACTTGAGGTTTTGTAATTCCTATTTTAATTGCTTTTCCCTTTTCAATACCATATTATACATTTCTGTTTGTTATTTCAGGAGTGTGTAGTATTGTATTGATTTGTTTCAGTGATGTTATGTTCCTATACTTAATCGCGTTTCTTATTTCACGTGCGTTCATTCATGTTCGTTTGCTCATGAGAGCTTAACCCTGTTTGTTATTTCGGGAATAGGAACATATGTCCGTAGTAGCGATTACGTTGTTAGTTGTTGCTACAACTGAAAGGGGATTAGAATCTGCTTAGGGCTTGGGATTACATGAACCAAGGATAGTTGGGAATTCGAGAACAGTAGATTAATCGTTGTTTGCTATTTGATAATCTCTTTAAACTGCCCTGTTTTTAATTTCTCTGTTTTGCTTGTTACTTATTTGCATCCAAACCAAACCCCCCCAAAACTGATTTTTGTGAAAAATAACACTTTAAGAGTCCTTGAGAGACGACATCCGAGTTGTCGCCCTAAACTACAGTTTTAAAACCCGCTCGTCCTTTTTGGCGCGTGCGCGACAGCGCGACCAAAAATTGGCGCCGTTGCCGAGGACTCTTAATTGTTATTTTTCCATTTTTTTTCCTTTCTTTTCTTCCTTTTATTTTTCTGCTTTTGTTTTGAATTGGTCTGGCTACTAGGTCGAATTGCCCTGAATTGTGTGATTTTGACCCGGAAATTGAAAGAACACTGCACACACTCCGTAGAGAATTTAGGCTAGCACTAGTAGTGATTCTAATTTCAAAACTATTTTTGAAAACATGGGTGACCAGAGGACATTAAGACAGCTTGCTGCCCCTGATGTTAACTATAATGGATTGTGTATTTCATATCCTGGTGCAGATACTCCTTTTGAACTAAAATCTGGTTTCATTCACTTGTTGCCAAAGTTTAATGGTCTTGCAGGTGAGGATCCACACAAGCACTTGAAGGAATTCCAAGTTGTCCGCTCCACAACCTCGAGATCAGAGGGAGTCACTGAGGATAGCATCAAGTTGAAGGCTTTTCCGTTCTCACTCCAGGGAGCTGCAAAGGATTGGTTATTGTATCTTGAGCCCAACTCTATCACCACTTGGAATGATTTGAAGAGGGTTTTTCTAGAAAGATATTTTCCTGCTTCAAGAACTGCGTCAATAAGGAAAGAGATATGTGGCATCAGGCAAGGGAATGAGTCGCTAGCTGAATATTGGGAGAGGTTCAAGCATTTGGTATCCAGTTGCCCCCAGCATCAAATTTCTGAACAGCTCCCGATCCAAGATTTTTTATGAAGGATTACCGCCGATGGATAGGAATCTTTTGGATGCTGCTAGTGGGGGCGCTTGTTGATAAGACCCCACCGCGCGCAAGCAACTCATTGAGAATATGTCATTGAATTCCCAGCAGCTTTACTACCGGAAGAAATTCATTGAGACAAGAGGTGTGCATGAGGTCCATAGTTCATCTTCCAACCAGGCCGCCCTTGAGAATAGATTGGATGAGCTGACTTCCTTTGTAAGGCAATTGGCAATAGACAGAGTTCAGCCTGCAAAGTTATGTAGCATGTGCAATTCACCTGAGCACCCATATGATCCATGCCCCATCCAGAGAGAAGAGTTTGTCAGTGAAGTGTCTCAAGCTTATGCAGTAAATCCATATAATCAAGGAAACAGTCAGAATCGGTACGGCACTCCAGACCTCTCTACCAATAGGTACCATCCCAATTGGAGGAATCATCCTAATCTGCGGTATGGGAACTCATCCCAACAACAACCGATGGCACCTCAGAATCCTCCTCAAGTGACTACTACTGCACCTTCTGGGCCTTCACCGGGAAGACATGTGCAAGCAAATAACTTCACAATTGAATGCACAAATGACTACACTTTTCCAGCAGCAAATGGGACAGTTCCAAGCTTCACAGGCATAGTTTCAGCAGCGAACAGATGCCAGCATTCAGAATTTAGAGACACGGGTTGGGCAGCTTGCCACAAACATAAATAACATACATCAAGGTCAAGGGACAAACCAGCTGCCGGCACAACCAGTGATAAATCCTAATGCCTCCAACCCTAATGTGAGTGCCATATCTCTGAGATCTGGAAAAGTTGTTGAGGCCACCTCTGGAAAGGATGAAGAAACTATTGAGGTAACTCCTGAGCCTACTGTTGAGGTAACTCCTGAGCCTACTGTTGAAGTTGAAGTTGAGAAAGTGTACAGACCACCCATCCCATTCCCACACAGAATTCAGAAAAATAAGAAATTTGGTGGTGAAGACAAGGAAAGGGAGATCTTAGATGTGTTCAGGAAGGTAGTCATGGAATATTCCTCTCCTAGATGTGATCAAGCAGTGTCCAAGTATGCCAAATTTCTAAGGATCTATGCACCAACAAGAGGAAGTTGAAGAATAATGAGAGGGTTGACTTGGGAAGAAATGTCTCAGCTCTTATCCGATCTAGGCCTGCACTGAAAAGAGTTGCTTCTTTAGCCCCTACTCAGGCATTACCACAGAAGTGCAAGGATCCGGGCACGTTTACCATTCCATGCACTATTGGGGACAGGAAGTTTGAAAACTGCATGTTGGACTTGGGAGCATCCATAAATGTCATGCCTACCTCCATCTTTAACAACCTTGATCTTGGGCCTTTGCAGTATACAGGTCTCACCATCCAGTTGGCTAACAGGACCAGTGCCCGACCCATGGGAATAGTAGAAGATGTGGTAGTGCAAGTTGATGATTTGATCTTCCCTGCGGACTTCTACATCCTAGACATGGCAGGAGAGACTCATGCCAGTAGATCACCAATAATCTTGGGCAGACCATTCATGATGACATCCAAGACTAAGATTGATGTGTATGATGGGACTATGTCTATGGAGTTTGGTGGTATTGTGGCCAAGTTTAATATCTTTGATGCTATGAAACACCCACTGGAGGAGCACTCTGTTTTCCACTTAGAGTTGCTTTCTGAGCTTATTGAGGATACCCATGAGGACTTTATTTCTGATTTTCCACTCATTTCTGGTTTTGATGATGTATATACTTGTACTAACTGTACTGACACTAACCCTTGTTCTGTTTGTGCTGAGTTTCTTGATTCAACCTTGCAGGGTGATAGTGATAGTGATAGTGAGAGTGAAGCTGTCTGTTCTGCAGAAGTCCGTGGCATCATGGCTACTCCCAACGTACCATCCATTGAGCAGCCGCCCTCCTTAGAGCTCAAGCCACGCCCAGAGAACCTGAAGTATGCTTACCTAGAGACAAATGAAAGACTTCCAGTCATCATCTCTTCCAGCCTTGACTCTGACCAGGAAGCAAAACTATTAGAGGTTCTGAAGAAGCACAAGAAGGCTATTGGGTGGACTTTAGTTGATATTCCAGGAATTAGCCCCTCCAGATGCATGCACAGAATTTTATTGGAGGATGGAGCTAAGCCAGTTAGACAGGCCCAGAGGCGGCTAAACCCATTGATTTTGGATGTGGTGAAGAAAGAGGTGACTAAGCTTCTACAGGCAGGTATCATATACCCCATCTCTGATAGTACTTGGGTAAGTCCGGTGCAAGTTGTACCAAAGAAGTCCGGTCTAACAAGAGTTAGGAATGATAATAATGAGCTTGTACCTACTAGAGTCCGAGAATAGTCAAGTAGTCTCAGATAGATTATAGGAAGTTGAACCAGGCCACCGTAGAAAGGATCACTTTCCTTTGCCGCTTATAGATCGATGTTGGATCATGGCCGGGTAAATAAATCTCATTATTGTTTTCTATATGGCTTTTCCGGGTATTTCTAGATTCATATTGCCCCTGAGGATCATGAAAAGACCACTTTCACGTGCCCCTTCGGTACGTTTGCCTATAGGAGGATGCCATTTGGCCTTTGTAATGCTCCTGGCACCTTTCAAAGATGCATGCTTAGCATTTTCTCTGAATTTATTGAAAATTGCATAGAGGTGTTCATGGATGACTTCACTGTATATGGCTCCTCATTTGATGCATGTCTGCATAGTCTGAGTCTAGTTTTAGAAAGATGTATTGAGACTGATTTGATTCTGAACTATGAGAAATGTCACTTTATGGCGGAACAGGGGATAGTTTTAGGTCATGTTATTTCTAAGGAAGGCATTTCAGTAGATCCTGCAAAAATTGATGTGATTTCTTCATTGCCTTACCCATCTTGCGTACGCGAGATCCGTTCTTTTCTTTGACATGCAGGTTTCTACATGCGCTTTATTAAGGACTTCAGCAAGATAGCACTGCCCTTGTCAAACCTGCTGAAGAATGATGCCCTGTTCCAGTTTGATGAAAAGTGCAAGGAGTCATTTGACTATCTGAAAAAAGCGTTGACTTCTACCCCCTCTATCCAACCCCAGACTAGACACTCCCTTTTGAACTAATGTGTGATGCTTCCACTTTGTGTGGGAGCGATTACGCACAAAGGGTGGGCAAGGTTGCCCATGTAATTCATTATGCTTCTAGGACATTAGATGCCGCATACCAAATTACACCACCACCGAGAAAGAATCTAGCTATTGTATTTGCACTTGATAAGTTTAGGTCATATTTGCTAGGTTCTAGGGTTATTGTTTTCACCGACCATGCAGCTCTGAAGTACCGTTAAAGAAGCCGGAAGCTAAGCCAAGACCGATCCAAGTGGATGCTCTTGCTCCAAGAATTCAATGTGGAGATAAAGGATAAAAGTGGAGCTGAAAATTTGGTAGCAGATCACTTGAGCCGGATAGCAAGGGATGAGGATACTTCTCCCATCCAAGATGATTTCCCTAATGAGAGACTTTTACATCCAGACGGATAACCCCTGGTTTCTTTGACGTAGTTAACTTTCTCGGTTCTTGGTGTTGTTCCCGCAGTACAAGTAGACATAAGTTCCACAAGCTCAAGAGCGATGCAAAGTACTATGTGTGGGATGATCCCTACCGTGGAAGTTTTGCAGTGATCGTGTTATTCTGAGGTGTGTCCCTGGATCATGAGACGGAATCCATCCCGCATTTCTCTCATGCCTCTCAGCTGGGAGGACATTTTGGACCACAGAGGACAACAAGAAAAGTCCTGGATTCTGGGGGTTCTCACTGTCCCACAATTTTTAGAGATGCCTATGAGGTATACAGAATTGTAAAGAATGTCAAATAACAGGCCCCGCCATCACTCGTAGGGAGTGAGATGCCTCAGCAGCCCATGCTCTTTTGTGAGGTTTTTGATGTGTGGGGGATGGATTTTATGGGTCCTTTCCCTCCTTCTTTTGGTTTTGTATATATTCTTTTGGCTGTAGATTATGTTTCAAGGTGGGTGGAGGCAATCCCCACTAGGACTAACGATGCTAAAGTTGTTTCCAAATTTGTCGTGCCAACATTTTTTGCGGGTTTGGCATACCTAAGGCAATCATCAGTGACTGTGGCACACACTTCTCGCAATGTAACCATGGAAGCCTTACTCAGAAAATATGGGGTTGTGCATAGAGTTTCCACTGCTTACCATCCCCAGACCAATGGCCAGGCTGAAATATCAAACAGGGAGATCAAGCAGATTCTAGAGAAGATGGTGCAGCCTAACAGGAAGGAATGGAGCCGCCGTCTGGAAGACGCACTGTGGACCCAGAGGACTGCTTTCAAGACACCCGTAGGGAATGTCCCCTTCCGGCTTGTATTTGGCAAGGCATGTCACCTCCCGGTGGAAGTTGAGCACCGTGCATATTGGGCAAGAAAGAGTTGTAACTTGGACATGAAGGAAGTCGGTGTTGAAAGAAAACTGCAGATTCGCAAGAACTGAGGAGCTTAGGCTAGAAGCCTATGAAAGCTCCAGAATTTATAAAGAAAAAACAAAACTTTTTCATGATAGGATGATTGTTAGAAAAGAATTTTCTGTGGGCCACCTAGTCTTATTGTTTAACTCCCACTTTGAAATTGATGGTCGGGAAACTTAGGTCCAAATGGGATGGCCGTTTTGTTGTGACTAATGTGTGTTTCCTTATGGTGCAAGTAGAGATTACACGTGCGGTACCCACAAGCCATTCAAGGTTAACGGGCAGGGCTTAAGCCATTCCATGGTGTGGATGTTGTTGTTCCCGTGGATGTTAATGTTGAGGAGCTCTCCTTGGAAGCTCCCCACCTACACCGATACTTGATCGTGGAGTTCCCTTTCCTTTCCTCACTCTATTTTTATTGTTATGTTGTTTCATTGGGGACAATGCATGTTTTAAGTGTGGGGAGGGAACTAGTTGTAGTTTTGTTGAGTCTTGTTTCTTTGAATAAAGCTCCTGAATAATTTGAGAAGCTCAGAGTATTTGTGTGTTGAGTCTTTTGTTGGCAAGTTTATTGGATTTTGATTGATGTTGCACGGATTGATTGCAAGATTTATGTGATGACTATTTTCCCCTAGGATTTGAAAATTTTTTTGAAAAATGATCCCCATGTGATTGAAAAACTGAACTTTGAGATTTTGTTGTGATAGCATGATTTATGATAAGTTTGGGGGTGATAGGAAGCATACACTAGGGATAGAATCTCTGTCAAACAATTTGCATGAATGTCCAGGTGAGGTTTTGAGTCTCCAACATGTTTTTTGACTGTGGTGAAATCACTTTCAAGTTGCACTTTCCCGAATTTGCTTGAATCTCTTTTATGGTTTGCATGATCATGTGTTTGCTTCAGATGATTTAGGCATTTTCTTTGTAAATAGCTACTTAGCCTAAAAATAACCAATTCCTAATGCATGTTCCCTAGTTAGCCCCATTGAGCCTATTAGCCTGTTAATTCTTGATAACCTAATGTTATAAGCCCAAAAATCTGTAAAACCATGTTAACCCGATCTTTGGATTAGGAGAGCATGTAATCTTAGAATGGGTGCAAGAAACTAAGTTTGGGTTGGCTACAAGGTGTAATATGTTGTTTGGGATTGAAAAAAAAAAAGAAAAAAATATGCAATAAAATGGAGGGAGCCAAAGGCTTGTAGAAAAAAATTGAAAAAAAGAAAAGTGAAAATATATATATATATATATATATATATATATATATATATATATATATATATATAAAAGAGTATTAGAAAATAAAAGGTTGTAGTCACCCAAGGCAAAAAGGTGAATGAGAAAAGTAACTTGAGTTTAAATTCAAAGTGTAAAAAGTTTCATGCTCTCTTAGTTCCTAGGGTCTTCAGCCTAGTTCCTTTGTATATCCTACCCTTAGCCAGGCCACATTACAACCCATAAAAGACCTTTTGATGTTGCATGCATGTTTTCTGTGGGAATCATTTTGAGATGAAAATCAAATTTATGGAAAGTGTTCTTGAAAGTGAAATTGAGTGCAATGTTAATAGCCTGACACAAACTGAGTGATTGAGTGAACAATAAATGCCCTTGTGAGGAAGGCAGTTGTTTGGAATTGGTGATCTCCCTCTTGTGTGTAACTTGGATCCCCTGCTTAGATTGATGATTGTTTGAATGATGAAATTATCAACTGTTTAGAATAAATGAATGTGGGGATTGCTTTGTTTGAAAGGGGGGACATTGAAGAAAACTGTTTTGATGAGTTGCTTGAATTTGTGCAAGGTTGATTGAATCTTTTAAGCTTGCAGTCTTGAGTCTTTGTGATTTTTGAGTCTTAGTTTGCTTGGGACAAGCAAAGTTTAAGTTTGGGGTATTTTGATAAGCCTCTGCTCATCTAGTTTATGGCTAGTATGACCGGGGGTTTTGTGCAAATTATATCCTATTTTCACCCAAATTAGATTAGATTGTCCTCAAGCAAGGTTTTTAGTCTCTAAAGTAGTTTTAGGTCAAATTACCCAGTTTTGAGTCAAATAATACACTTATAGTCATTTCTTTGTTTTCAGGTTAAGTAGAAGTTGAGAGAATAAAAAAGCAGGGGATTTGCCTCGCGAGAGTTTTACTGCATCGCGAACCCGAAGCCAGTGAACATTGAAAATGTCATCCTCTCCTGGTTCGCCCCGCGACTAATCTTCTCGCCTCGCGACCCCGAAGGCCGACTGCTCCAAGAAAATGCAGGTCTCCCGGTTCGCCTCACAAGAAGATCTCGCCCACGAGTCACCCAACCTCGAAAAGTCGAGAGACGATCACAGCTTGCCCGTGTTGAAGGTCACTGGCTGTGGCGGGTTTGAAGTTAAGAGTCTCGCCTCGCGATCATCCCTTCGCCTAGCGAGTCCGGGAAGTCGAAAGCATCACGGTTGGCCCCCTGATATTCATAACGGGCGTAATAAGAAGACTCTTCAGTTCCCGCCTCGCGAAGGTTTGTTCGCCTGAGAATACCAAAGGTTGCAGACTGTTCACAAGATTCGCGTCGCGAGATAGGCTTCGCCTCACGAGTGGGCTAAAATTCTGAATAGTATAAAAGGTTATTCCGAAAGATTGTAAAGACTTTTGTTTCTCCATTGTTCTGCTTACATTTTTTTCTCCTCGTGTGTTTTCATTTTTGCCATGGAGAACTAAGTTTCTAGGATTAATCTCTCCGTATGAGAATTCCATATACTTGAGGTTTTGTAATTCCTATTTTAATTGCTTTTCCCTTTTCAATACCATATTATACATTTCGTTTGTTATTTCGGGAGTGTGTAGTATTGTATTGATTTGTTCCAATGATGTTATGTTCCTATACTTAATCGCGTTTGTTATTTCGCGTATGCTCATTCATGTTCGTTTGTTCATGAGAGCTTAACCCCGCTTTGTTATTTTTGAATAGGAACATATGTCCGTAGTAGCGATACGTTGTTAGTTGTTGCTACAACCGAAAAGGATTAGAATCTGCTTAGGACTTGGGATTACATGAACCAAGGATAGTTGGGAATTCGAGAACAATGAGATTAATCGTTGTTTGCTATTTGATAATCTCTTTAAACTGCCTGCTTTTAATTTCTCTGCTTTGCTTGTTACTTATTTGCATCCAAACCAAACCCCCCCAAAACTGATTTTTGTGAAAAATAACACTTTAAGAGTCCTTGAGAGACGACATCCGAGTTGTCGCCCTAAACTACGCTTTTAAAACCCGCTCGTCCTGTTTGGCGGCTGCGCAAATTGCGACAAAAAGTTAGGTTATATTTCTAAATTTTGTAACAATAGAAATTTTATGAAAAATCATATTTTGATTTATTGAATTAAAAGAATTTTTTTAAAGGAAGACTAATTTGATTTTATTGAAAAGAGAAAACTTTTAAAATTAATGTGATTTCTGAAAAATGAATTTCAAATAAAAATTTTTACTAAAAATTTTGCTCAAAACAATATTCCAATAACTTGGATAAGTTATGGAAATTTGATTTTGTTTTGTTTTCCATCGAACGAAAAATAAACGTTGAAAAGTGGACCTAGTAACCGAGACGTCGGGCCACTAGTGTAATTAAACATGTTGATCTAAGATCCATGTCGCCTTGTGGCGGACTCGGTGGTCCTTATACGTTGTTGTGGACTACGTGTCCTACATACGTTATACAAACGTGATAAACGCAAAGATGCAGTGTAAAGTTGTTTTCTACTACCACAAAGTCTTAGACTGGTGCACCGGTTTAAGGCTCTCGTGATTGGACACTGCACTCAAATGTCATGTGTTTACAAATTTTAATACATTGAAAAAAGTTATGGAGGTCGTGAGCCTTTGAGCTTACATGGAAAGAATTATACACAAAGAAAACCACGATAAAAATATGTTTTTCATTCATTTGGCGATGTGCCCAAAATTGTTTTGTGTGAGTCCTGATAAGCCTTTGGCTTTATCTAGTTTTATAACTAGATGGACTGTGGTTTTTGTGCAAATTATTCGAGTTCAATCTCGTTTCGCCCAAATTTGGCCTTGTTTTGTTCCTAAGTAGACTTTGATTCGTTTCTAGGCGTTTTTGTAGTTTTTTAGTCTATTTTGAATAGAATTACGCTTTTTTTTTCTTTTTATTGTTTCAGTTAGAAGTGAAGCTCCGAGAGTCAAGGAAAGTCAAGAAAGCAGTGAAATTTCCAACTGAGAGACTCGCCTCGCGAAAGGATTCTCGCCACGCTGAACCTCAGGCACCAACCGGCAGCAGTCACATACATTCTGCCCGCCTCGCGAGTAACCTGCTCGCCTCGCGAACCGTAATGCCCGACCGTGCCGAGAGAAGTCATCCTTTCTGGATCACCTCGCCAATCATAGTTCGCCTCGCGATCATTCCAAACTCGAGATGGAGCCAAAACAGGAATTCGCCCGTGACGTCGCTCGCGAAAGTCCAAATTGAAAGCACGCCAAAACTAATGTTCACCTCGCGAAAGAGTGCTCGCCCTCGAAGTAAAAAGCAGAACCGGAATCCCTATTTATAGGTTGTTTCGCATTAGAATAAGGCATTTTTTTAGATCCGGGAGCTTTTGGAGAGATCCAATCTAGTAGTTTTTCCACTTTGTAGAGTAGCGTTTAGGAAGATTTATTTTCTCTTTGGAGCTGCGTCTCCTTTTCTTTTTCTTATTTTGCTATGGAGGTTATGTCCGATTGTTTGTCTATGAGCATGAGGAACTAATCCCCTAGTCCGAGGGAACAATGAAGCCACCCATGGCGAGTGTAGATTCGATGTGATGTATGTCTTTCTCCCTTTTTCTCAATAATGTTTTCCAATTCTGATTTGATTGTGTTGATCATTTGCGCGCGTGATTGACTTTTTAACGCTGATGAGGCTTAGTCAGCAATTCACGTTTAGAACTTGAATTGGGATCACTAATTGAATATTGCACGAGGTGAGTAGGAGATTAGTGCAACCTTATAGGAACAAGAATTAACAGAGTTTGATTATTAGGATTATGAGACCTAATAAGTAATTAATCCATCTTCGAATACGTCCTAATGAGCAAGAAAGTGGATTTAGGAGAATTTTGGGGTCCCGGTTGACATTGTAATTGAACTCGTGGGAGGATTCATCATCACTGGGTATGCATATTGGGTGGGTGGATTTGCGACCTTGGACATTTTAATTTCAGATTTTTAGTTAATTGCTTTATTAGATTTGTTAATTGAATTTTGATCCTATTTTCTCTCCATTCTCAACCACCTTCCATTTATACCAAACGCATGGATTTCCCAAGGATTAGCCAAATTGGTAGCCCAATCCCCGAGTTCGACCTCGGTAAATTCTTACCGTGTTTTTTTATTACTTGTGTTACCCGTACACTTGCAACGATTCAACAAGTACCTTGAAGGGCAGGGTATATCATGCTACGTTGTATCATTGTGCCTTGACGGACAATGAAATCCATATGACTTGGATTACTATCCCTTGAGTTGGATAGTATGCTAGGGATATCCATGCACATTGCACACATCGTGCCGGGAATTTTGGGCAATGGTAGTGAACTAACACGTTGTGCCATTTATGGCAAAGATTTGGCTCATCAACTCATTTTAAACAAAGTGAAGTTGGGGTCTCCGGAGATTAGATAGAAGTTGAATTATAGAAGTGTCATGGTTTTCAAAACCGATGATTATCTATTGCTACTTATTGCTTAAAATGATATCTTATTACTTGTATATGTTTGGGTGCATATAGTTGTCATAATTATCCATATATTGGTATCTTACCCTTGCATTTTCCTTCATGTATATTATGTATCATGTTATTTTGAGACTAGATGGACCCAACTCTACCTCCTCCACTCCCCGGGTGCGGGCGCATCATGTTTGAGGATGTCGACAACCCAGAGGCATGGGTGATTCATCCGAATCACATGGCTTGAGTACACTGGTCCGGTTGGCACAATAGAAGGAACACAGAGAGGAGGTCCGAGAGAGGATTCATTCCGTGGAGACCATCCAGATATCACTTCCGCCAGACTTGGTTGTATGTATAGCACCTAGCAGACTTAGGATAGCTAGTGTTGAATCTACCACCTCTAAATGTGGTGCAGCTTCACCCATAGAGGAGGACCCGGAGGAATTATGGATGAGGACCCTCGTATCATCCTATTAGCAGTGATGATGATGATGATGACACCCGAGGGAAGTAGGGTGGAAAGTATCCTCTTCCGATACTTTTTCGGAAATGGGGGAGACTTTCTGGTCTCCGCAATAGGTATCACTACTTGTCTTGACCAGCTTAGGAAGTCTAGTTTTATTTTTTGGAGTAGGATGTTGGATGGATCCTTTCAATAACATGTTTAAATTGTCTCCTTTAGCCTCTAGTATGACTTTAGTATTTTGTTTAAGAAACTTGGATGTACACTAAGGAAGTTCACCAATGCATCTCACTAAGAAGGTGTTTGTTATCAATGTGAATATTTATGTATATTTTCAGAATGTAAGTTGATCTTTTAATTCCATGTCTTAAGTTGAGTTTTATTTAATAATGAATTACTAATTAAGTTTTGACATTTCAAGATATCGACATGTCATCTAATAATGTTAATATTGGTAAAAATGGTTAATTAATGTAATGCCCTTGAGGTCACATTAGGGTGGTATCGAGTTGGCCGAGTCTTTCGGAATCTTTGGGATCTAGGCCTATTGTGTTTGTGTTGTGTGATCTCCGAATAGGCTTGTTTGAATTACGTATTAAAGTAATGGATGTTGTAGAAATAATTGAATATTCCTTATCTAGTTGCCATTTTACCGATTTTATCGCTTATGGAGCTAGAGCGGAGGACGAGGACGTGGCTGCAGAGGAGGCCGTAGAGGCGATTTTGTTGGTGGGCGGGGACCAGTTAAGGGGGAATGGATTTTTTAAGACAAGCTATGGCACAAGCAGCTACCATTGCTCAATGCTGGCCACTACTATGGTGGATAACACCAACAGGAGCAAGCTCTCTTGAACAATGCTGCGCAGAGTCATGCTCGATGGCTTTTCAACGCTGTAACCCACCACGCTTCATGGGGATGTTGATCCTGAAAGCCACTTGTGGATTCAAGAGATAGGAAGATTTTTGAACTTACAGCCCCGAGGCGTTAGAGAACCTTATGCCACTTTCCTATTGATGGGGGATAAGTATCGTGAGAGGCACCGGGAAACTAATCGTGCGAACCAAAGAAATTATTTGAGGTTTTTCCGATAGAATTTCTAGACAAATACTTTCCCTAGTGCTCGTTTGAGAAAGAAGCAGAGTTCTGGGGCAGTGTGACAAGGTGAAATGACCGTCGGAGAATATGCCAAGTTCGAGTCATTGGCCAAATAATTTTGGTTTTTCAAAACAACCTGATGAAGACTCGAAAGTGCGAAATATTTGAAGGAGGATTGCTGTACGAAATTGAGACACGATGCATCCCCCCCGGAGATCATGAATTTTCAAGCTCCGCAGAGAAATGTAGAAAAGTGGAACAGATGCGTAAAGGAAGGGACAATCGAGGAATGTCGGGACCTCACGAACAAGGAACCAAGGCCAGAAAGGAAGACAAGCCTGAAGAAAGCCATACTCTAGACCAATCAAGCAACAATTGAGCCACCCATGAATTGCCCAGTCAATGCATCGACCCCGGAAGTATTCACCGGGAGGAGTCAATAAATAGTCGGGGAGAGATGTTTTAAATGTGAGATCCGACCCACTTAGCCATGATATCCCATACGAGAATGAAATGCTTCAAATGTGATCATGGGACACTTAGAAAAGGATTGTAAGGTGAAGAAGCAGAACCCACACGCCAAAATGCAGAGTTTCAAAACCAACAACCAAAGGAAGAGTTTTTACTATGAGTGGTGGGGCCTCTAACTCAAAAGAGCCTTATGAAAGGTACTTGTGAACTAGTTGGTAACCTTTAACAGTGCTTTTCGATTGAGTGTAACTCATTCCTTCATCTCAAATGATTGTGTGAGACTTTTGCCTCACTATTACTTCATTATCGTATGATTTGATCGCCTCAACACCTACTCTGTTGAACCTATTCGATTAATTAGATTCTTGAATTGTCCGGGACTATCATTCAGGAATTGACACTTTCTTGTTGATCGATCTCACGCCCTTAGTACAACTAGATGTGATTTTGGGCATGGATTGGTTGTCTTCCAATCATGTACTTTTAGACTGTGCTCACAAGAACTGGTTTTTCCGGATTAGAAATTTCTGGATTTCAATCTACTTATTTGTGAGGTGGTCTCAAGGAAAAGATCACTAAATGTATGCTTTTACAAGTTTAGATGTCAGGAATAAGTTAGTTTGAATGCTATATACCTATTGTAAGAGACTTTCCGTATGTTTTCTCCGATGTACCGAGATTACCACCTAAGAAGGGGTAAATTGACTTCTATCGATCTAGTTAGGAACTAGACCGATATCAATTGCTCCTTATCGATGTCATACTGAGCTCGTGAATCGGGGCTCAATTAGAAGATCAATTGTCAAAGAATTTCATACGACCCGTTGTTTGTCCTTGGGAGAACCTGCTCTTTGAACGAATTAAAGATGGAGGCTCAAGATCTCGTTGATTTTAGGCAACTCAATAAGGTGAATCAGAATAGACCCGTTGCCACGCATAGATGATCCCATGGACCAATTCCGGACAGCGCTTTCAAAATGACTCGAACGGGCTATCACCTATTAGAGTCAAGACCGGACATACCGGCGACGCTTTCAACCCCCATAGGATATAGTAGCTTGTGATGCCTTTCGGAACGAATGCACCGCTATTTCATGGATTATATGAATCGGATATTTGCCATTCTGGAAAAGTCGTTAGTCGTGTTCATTGATGACATCCTCATTTACTCGAGTTATTATGAAAGCATGAGATACATCTACGACATGTTTTACAGATTCTACGCAGAAGGAATTATATCAAAACCTCTAAGTGCGAGTTTTGGCCCAAAAGTGGAGTTCTTGGGATATGTAATTTCTAAAGATGGAATTGTTGCACTCGCTAAAGTGGAGGCTTAAGCTGGGAAAGATCAAGACCGTGACGAAATCCCCAGTTTTCGGGTTAGCAATGGATATTGACGTGAGATTCATCGATGGATTCTCCCAAATAGTCGCGCCGCTTACTCAACTTACACGAAAGGATCAACCTTTTGAGGCTCATGGAATGCGAGGAAAGCTTAGAAAGGATAAAAGAAGATTGACAACTTACGAGTTGATACTTCCGTAACCCCAATTGCCTTATGAGGTGTACTGGATGCTTCGTATCAGGCTTAGGATGCGTGTTACTGCAAATCGAAAGTTGTAGCATACGCGTCACGACAACTAAAGAACTCATGAGAAGAATTATCCCGACGATCTGGAGAGCTACGTCGTGGTTTTTCGTCTCCCAAAATATGGGAATCTGCACGTGCCAAGTTCGATAGTTTTCAGCGATCACAAAAATTAAAATATTTGTTCCATCGGAAGGAACTCAACACAGGCAGGAGATGGATGGAATTCTTGAAGGACTGTGACTTTGCATTACAATATCATCCGGAAGGCTACGTTGAGTGGTCTGCCTCGGAAGATCACTCATGTCTCTACGTGATGGTGAAGGAACTAGAGTTGATCGGAGTTCGTGACCTTGATTTAATGATGGAAATGAGTCCAAGAGATCAGGTGGCTGATCACAATATCAGTGGATTGATGGAAAGTCAAAGAGCAACAAGTCACCAATCATTCCTCCGGGAAAAGAACGTCATGGAGCAAGGAAAGTCACCGAGTTTAGTTTGGGATCGATAAGATCTTGAGATGTAATCGTCAAATTGTGTTCCGTCCAAGATGAAGATGATTCTCAATGAATCACACAAAGCACATGAGTATCCATCTAGATCGACTGATGTATCATGACTTGAAGCAATGATTTTTGGTATGAAGAAACAAGTAGCGGAATATATGGAAGTGGGACAAGTATCCGTGGATTTGTGGTAGATTACCGAGGACTTCCAGAGCTTTGACTTTCGATTTGGGTGATCATGAGACGTTGACCTAAGTCGGCACACTTCTTACCTAAATTAGAGCTAAAGTTGGAAAAACTAACCAAAGTATACCTCAAGGAAGTGATTAGACTCATGGAGTGCCTTCCAATATAGTCTCGAGAACCAAAGTTTACTTCTGATTTTGGGGAAGGCTACAAAAGCACTAGGAATAACATAAGGCTATCTACAGCTTACCATCCGTAAAAGATGGACGACGAAAGGCCAATGTAGACCTTGGAAGATTGCTGAGCTTTCGTTCCGGAAATCTGGAAGTTGGGACGATGGGTTATCACTTACAGTTCCGTACAACAATGCTTTCCACTGCATAGGGATGAACTATGAGCTTTTATGGAAGGAATGTCGAGCCAGTTCTGGTATCAAACTGAGAAAGTGCCATTTTTGGACCTAAGAAGGCAATGTATAACGGAGAAAGGAAACAAATCGGCCAAAGATGAAGGCCCTCTCAAAGTAGACATAAGAACTACGACAACCGTAGAGGAGACTTCTTGAATTTCCGAAGGTAAGCATGTATTCTAAGAGTCACACCCCAACCATTGGGATAGGTGGAGTCATAAATCCGAAAAATTACCCCAAAATTTATTGGACCTTATCAAATCCTCCGTCGTATTGGTCCAAGAGTCATCAAATTGCCTGCCACCTTTCTTTCAAATATCCATGATATGTTCCATGTCTCCAATTAAGAAAATACGTTCGATCCATCACATGGATTGAACCCTGATGAAGTACAGTTAAAAGAGAACATATCGTATGAAACTACAAGTGCGGTTCAAGACAAAAGGTACGCACCTCGGGAAAACAAATTCCCCTATCAAAGTTATCTCGGATGAAGCAACAGAGAAGCAACTTGGGAGACTATAAAGAGAAGATGAGATTACAGTGCCTCGATCTTTTCCTTATGTAATTTCAGGACAAAGTTATTTTTAGTGGTAGTAATGACCGCTGATTTTTCTCGTTTCTTGTTAATCAGTGCAAGGTGTGCTTGCCAAGAATTGATTTTAAATTTTTAGGAGATTATTTTGAAAAGCTAAAATTATTTTCATAACTCGCCAATCTTAGGAAGCTCCAGAGAAAATTTTACTGAAAATTGAATATTAAAACCCAGCTGCACTCGTGCTTCATCATACGTTTACTTATCGAAAATGAAATTTTCATGAATGAAATGACCCAACTACAATACATCGCTTCATTATTTTAAAAATTTACTTAAAAGAATTTATTTTATTGATTTTAAATTTTCATTAGAGAAATTCTTCATTATAAATATTTAACCGAATGAAACAAAAACCAAGGGAAATAACTTGTATCAAATTTTGGGAGTGTTGGGTGAGGGAAAATCTGATTTTTTTAAAGGTGAATAGTAATTTTATGATAAAAAATAATAATTATCATAACAAATTATTATATTTCAAAATTTATATTAAAAATACTTTTAAAATTTTTGCTTATTTTCTCTCTTTGTTTGACAAACCACCTCCTCCCCCTATATATGTGTGTGTGTGTGTTCCCTTCACACTTCTTCATTTTCCTCTTCATTCCACACGAAGCCATTTCTACTACACTTTTTCATTTTCTCTTGTTTTTGAGAAAACTCAAGTTTCTGCTTCCAAGCTCTTAAATTTCTGCAGCACCTAGATATAATATGTAGCAATTATACTCGAGTTATTGCCATTTGCATCTTCTTGTACATGCATGCTTAGTAGGTTCTTGCAAAGCTTTGTTCGTTTTTGTTTTAAAGTTCTTCATTTCAAGTTCTACTCATCTTCACCACCATTTTCAACCTTTTCATGTTGGAAATGAACCCCTCCTATGCGACCATTTGACGGGGTTGGTTGAAACCTTGCCAGGAGAGTTAGTGATTTTTTTCAACATATTTTCTTGCATGTTAGTTTTACTTTATGATTTATACTTATAGTTTTAACTTGTAATAAAAAAGAAATCATCTTCCTTTACATGCAAGAGATTTTACCACTTCTTGCTCATCTTTATTCCTCATTTAATGGCTTGCATGTGAGAGAAAAAAATCATCCTCCCTAGGATCATGGTGTGACCTAAAAACACCAAGAGGAGAAGGATGAGTTTTTACTTAAATCTCACATGCATGGCTTTAGATCTTGATTCATGATTTTTTTTTTTACTAAAGCAATTTTTTTTTTAGACTATGTATACCTTCTTGTGATGGTTCTATGGCCAAAAATCTAAAAATTTTAAGTTAGTGAGGCCCAATATTTTATCACTTGAAGGTTACATGGTTAATACACAAGTTCTTTACATTAGTAGCTTAACAATGGTGCTTGAAAAATTTTAGTGTTCTCAGCCTTGTTGGCTTGTGATATTTGAAACTCACTTGATGAGTTGATGTGGCTTGTTCAATTTTTTTAGCTGAATGATGTTTAGAACACTGTAAAGTTTACATGCACAAATTAGATTGATGAAAAATAGTATTTTTTTAACCCATTTCTTTGATAAAGGCAAACCTATGGTTCATGAGGCCAAGAGTATAAAATTTTATTTTGAAGTTTTAAACTTTATTTTACCTCGATACTTGGGGATCATAGATCCAAAAGTTTGTAAAAATTTAAAATTTCTAGCATAATTTTCTAAGATGACCGAATGTATGAATCAAATTTGAGCGATTTTATAAAAAAAAAAATTACTTATGTTAAACACTTGTTTCTTATAGATTTGCACCAATACGTTTAACCGAAGTCGTTCTTCTTTAAAAACCACAAACCGAGAAGTTTCATTACCATTTTACTCTAAGGTAAGTGGAAGAAAGCCCGAGGGATATTATTTTATGATGACTATGTGTTACCTTTAATTACTTGATGATGTTTGGTTGAATATTTGTGATAATGATTGGTTTAAAGGTTAATCTTGATTTTGAATTAATGTGCTGAGTTTTATTCAATTTACATGTCTTATATGTTTATTTGATTTGTAAATGCTTAGGATAATGTGAATGTGTTGATTTAATAGTTTAATTGTTTAAGTGTTGTATGAGATGCCTAACCTTGGGTTAGAGCTCCCATTAACAAGTTAAGATAAAAGTCTTAATAAAATTGTAGCGGAAGTTTACAAGATAAATAATATTTTTGAAAAGAAGTTTTGGTTAAAAAAGAGAAGAAAGTTAAGGTTATATTTCTAAATTTTGTAGCATTAGGAAATTTTATGAAAAAAATATTTTTGATTTATTGAATTAAAAGAATTTTTTTGAAGGAAGACTAATTTGATTTTATTGAAAAAGTGGAATTTTTTTAAAATCAAGGTGATTTCTGAAAATAAATTTCAAATAAAAATTTTACTAAAAATTTTGCTCAAAACAATATTCCAATAACTTGGGTAAGTTATGGAAATTTGATTTTGCTTTGTTTTTCACTAACGAAAAATAAACGTTGAAAGTGGACCTAGTAACCGAGACGTCCAGGCTACTAGTGTAATTAAACACTTTGATCTATGATTCGTGTCGCTTTGGGCGACTGCGGTCCTTATACGTTGTTGTGGACTACGTGTCCTACATATGTTATACAAACGTGATAAACGCAAAGAAGGTGTAAAGTTGTTTTCTACTACCACAAAGTCTTAGACTCGGTGCATCGGGTTTAAGACTATCGTGATTGGACACTCGGACTCAAATGTCCTGTGTTTACAAATTTTAATACATGAAAAGTTATGGAGGTCGTGAGCCTTTGATCTTCGACAAGGAAAGAATTATACAAAAAGAAAAAAACCTCGATAAAAAAAATGTTTTTCACACATTTGGCGTACGGTCCCAAAATTGTTTTGTGGAGTCCTTCAAGGCGGTGGTATATTCATGCTACGTTGTTTCATTGCCTTGACGGACAATGAAATCCATATGCCTTGATTACTATGCCTTGAGTTGATAGTATGCTATGAATATCCACGCACGCGATGCACTCGTGCCAGGGAATTTTTGGGCAATGTAGTGGACTAACACGTTGTGCCATTTTTGGCAAAGATTTCTGGCCTGATTAGCTCATTTTAAACAAAGTGTAGTTAGGGGTGGTCTCCTGAGATTAGGATAGAAGTTGAATTATTGAAAGTTGTCATGGTTTTCAAAAAGCGGATTATCTCTTGCTACGTATTGCTTAAAATGATATCTTATTACTTGTATTTGTTTGTGTGTGTGTTTTGGGTGCATATAGTTGTCATAATTATCCATATATGTGGTATCTTACCCTTGCATTTTCCTTCATCTATGTGTGTATGTATCATGTTATGTTGGAGACTAGATGGACCCACCTGCCTCTTGGCACTCCCCAGTGCGGACGATCATGTTTGAGGATGCCGACAACCTCTGGGCCTGGTGATTCATCCGGGAATCACATGGTCGAGTACATCGCCCGATTTGTACTATAGAAGGAACGCAGATGGAGGTCCACAGAGAGGAGGATTCATATCGTGGAGACCATCCAAATATCACTTCCGCCAGCTTGGATGTAAGTACAGCACCCAGCGTCATTTAGACAAATTAGTGTTGAATCTACCACCTCCCGAATGTGGTGCCATCTTCACCCAGAGGAGGATCCGGAGGAATTCATGGACGAGACCCTGGATCATCCCATGGTAAGTGATGATGATGATGATGCACCGGCAAGGGGATCCAGGGTGGAAGTATCCCCTTCTTGATACTTCTTCGAAATGGGGGAGACTTTCGTGGTCTCCCTAATAGGTATCACCGCTGTCTGACTACCTAGGGAAGTCTAGCTTTATTTTGGAATGGTGATGCTGGATGGATCCTTTCAAGAACATGTTTAAATTGTCCTCTAACCTTCTAGTACACTTTAGTATTTTGTTTAAGAAACTTGATGTACACTCAAGGAAGCTTCTATCAATGCACCTTATCACTAAGAAGGTGTTTGTTATCAATGTGAATATTTATGTTGTTTCTATGAATGTAAGTTGATCTTTTAATTCCATGTCTTAAGTCAGTTTTATTTAATAATGAATTACTAATTAAGTTTTGACATTCAAAGAAATCGCACATGTCTTCTAATAACGTTAATATTGGTAAAAGGGTTAATTAATGTAATGGTCGGGAAGGTGTCACAATTAATCAGGTAATTATGACTCTTAATTAACATAACGAGGGATTAATTCCCCTAATGTTTCATAAGACATGAATTAGAAGAGAGGTGAGGTTTTATGCCAACAGATTAGTCAAGGACCCCAGGATCTGATTTGAGAGTGTTAGGGAGCTTTTGGCTCCAAGAACATGGTTGAATCTCGCTGAACAATACAATGGCTTCCAGAGCACTGGCCGTGCTAAACAGGAGCACGCCATGCTCCCAGCTTAATTCCGGGAGATGGCTGCGTGACGAGCACCAATGGCAGGATAGTGAGCATGACCGCGCCTCCACCTTAAGTGATGACACGCCAGCAGTGCTGGGGTGAGCACGCCATGCTCCCCCCTACTGGTCCGAACGTGAATTAAATGAAATAAAGAGGTGTTTACCCCAATTATCCCCCAAATGATGAAATAATACACCAATTGAATGATAACAAGTTAGATAACTTAATCAAAAAATTAATTAAGAATAAACAAGGATAATGTTGGTTATGTGGTTATTAGTGGGTTACCGATGTTGATGAGCTTTAGTACTTTTTGGCTAAAAGTGGTCTCGATTCTATTTGTCGTCAGGTTGATAAGTTGAACTCTTAGCGCTTTTTGGCCGCTAGGGGAGCCTTGACCCAAGCAGAGAGGTGGTTGTCTTGTGGTTTTGGTGCTCATGCATTCATACGTTGAAGTTGTTAATGGGAAAGTTCAACATAGGAGATCGTCCTAGTGCACGGCGATTTGGCTAAGTCTCTGGTGGATAGCCTAAGGTTTGGTGAACCATGCGCTCGTGATGGCGCATCCACGCTATGATGCGGCTATCCAAGAGGAACACCCATGGTTTGGTGGACTATTATGCGTTGGTGTTTTTTGCCATATGGATGTGTAACTCAGTTGCCTTCCCGAGATAGTTTGGATCCGCATGCGTAACCGGGGTGGAAGAGAGTGTTGCACCGCACAGCATATGTTGTTGAGATAACATGTTGATGATTGATATATATTATGTTGTATAATGTTATGCCATGTTATGATTATGTTCATTTTGCTTAACTACTTCCATGCCGTTGTGTTTACATGATTTATTACTCCCATTCTTCGGTCTTCTGTTTGGCATGTATGGTTTTATGAAGATGGCGAAGAAGACGGAAATGGAGTGACTCGAGGAGCCGCTACTCATAGTTAGGTTAAATAGACAACTATACACACAAGGCCGTTAATGTTTATCGAATTTAACAAAGTAGAAATCTTTTGCAAACAAAGTTGTGTTCATTTGGGAAAGATACAGATGACATATGTACCGTTTGATGAACTTTAATAGTGACTTTGGCAAACACACCACTTGGATAAAGTATAAGAAAAAAATATTGGATGAAAGAGTAGACCAATTATTTATCCCGGTTCACTCTCATAGCAAAATCTTCCGTCACTTGCATGACTCAAGATTTATCCATGTAACTAATCAGGTTACAGACTCTAAGTATTAGTTGTACACCTAGCCTCTTCAGCTCCAAGGCAAGTATTAATTGCACACCTAGCTCCAGGGCTCAGGCAATCATTATTTGCACACTTAGCTTCTTCGGCTCACTCGGTTTGTTTGAGATTGTTTGTAATAAATACAACTTTGAATGACGGAACTTTCACTAATACTTAGAGTGGTTTAAATGTAAAGCTTACGAAAGTTCCGGTAATAACTTCAAATGATTGAAGAATACAGAATGAAAGAATGAAGATATTAATCGTAAGAGTAATGGCTCTTTAATTCTAATGTGTATTCTCTATCTTCATCTAATGACTTTTGTATTTATAGTGTTAAGCATTTAGGATCCATGAACATTCCCCCGGATGTTGGCTAGCTAAACTTCATTAAATGCAAGAGATTCGTTGGGCAACCATTAAACAATAGGAACGTTGTTTGTACTCTAACATGAAGGATCATGGGTTTTATGCATCGGATATAACCATATCGAGTTGTGCAGAGCTTTTTGTACTTTCTTAGTATTCCCTTTTCATGTATGGACCGTAGGTACTAGGGAATAAAGCATGTTGGAGCACTTTAAGCGATCTTTGGATTACGATAACCAGAGTTGTGCAGAAAGTAATTTCACTTTTTCTTGACTGCGTTTCTTGGGATAAGATTCGATAATTCTTATGAATTGAGGTCCTTAAAATAGCGGCCTATCTTGAAAATCATCGTCCCATCTAGCCATTTTAAGATTTTCATTCGGACAGGAGTAGACAGCCTCCCATCCTGTGTCGCTTGGATAGACTTCATTATGACTTGGGTCCAAAGACTCGGGTGGACTAGCGCTTTTGTCACCTTAGTGGACGAAAGCACTTCTCCTCATCTACAGGGGAGGCCAAATTAGGGATCCATTACACTTAGTGACCCAGCGCTACGTTACTTTAGTGAGGCTCGCATTTACGCGTGCCAGTTGAAGGACCAGCCTTTGTCACTTTAGTGGACGGATGATTCTTACGATTTAATACACTAGATAGACAAAAGTAGTAAAATATGATGGTTAATTAAATAATTAACCAATGTTTAGTTCTCACAAAACTTAGGAAATGACATTGATATTTTAGAGACTTACATCTCCCTTTTTATTCATGACGAACATGAGATGATTTAATGAACCTCGTAAAATATCAACAAATGAAAGTAGCATATATCGAGACAGTTGAAATTTTTATGACCGCAGACAGGTCATGAAATGCTTGACTGACATTAAGATTAATTATATATCCGTTTAACTTAGTCACATATAAGTTGGACTTGTTTTACTTTGAAATTATTATCAGAAAATCTTACTTAAGATTTATCGAAATTATAGTAACTATCGTACATCTCGCCCAATGTATTATTTAAGATTCATATCAATATTAATTCTCTGTTCTCCATCTCTGGCATTTCATTCTCCTTTGCAAAATCAAAGAATAAAATATAAAGCATTAGAAATAAAAGAAATTTATTTTATTCATCATGGACATTTACAAGTACAAGGTTGTCTATATACCTAAAAACTACCTAGGTTGACTAATTATGAAAATAATAAACCAACCCTTTACTCTAGAGCGGCCCATCTTTCTTCATCTAAATCATGCCCAAGTCTTACTTGTCCTTGGGCAGATGAAAGTCTTGTAAGACCCACTTTATTTAGAAGGAGCAGAGAAAGTCTGGGGTAGGGCTAAGAGTGGGGGTGCCTTGGGTAGAAATAGAGGAGAGTGATGGAAGGGAGAAAAGTTCTGGAGAGTTTGAAGGGCATAGAAGGAAATACAATTTGAAGATAAAGCAGATTCGACGCAGTCGTGTATCAAGTGAAGTAAACACACATGAAAGTGCCGGACGAGAGGCAGTCGATGATTGTTATTGAATAGGGTAAGGAAGAGGTGTTTGAGAAATAAAACAGAGAGGATAGGTAATAAAGAGGCAATATAGCAGAAAAAAGATTATATCCTGTGGTAACATAAAAAGAAATACCTAGACCTATGTGGTAGAATTACTATGAGTGGATGGTGAGTTCAGCTAATGTTCTAATAGAAGATAATAATAGGTGGGTAGAAAGAAAAGTTCTTTCTGGGGGTTAAGAATGAGGTGGAGGAGAAGGGATGAAAGAGACATGAGATACTGCAAGTAAAAAGGTGCAGATCGAACACTGAAGTCTGATGATATGCGGTTGTTCTTTGGGGTAAATTTTTATGAACAGCGTATCTTGCCTCATCAGTACAATAGTGAAAAGAAGATTTTGAGTTGAAGAGAAGACGAGGTGAAGAAATATAGAGATGCAATAGAAAGAGGTTGAACAAAAGGTAGATGGAAAGCAGATGGAGTTGATAATGCCTTGATGAGAAAAGGAAGGAAATGAAGGAGATGCTCTGCTCTTGGAATATCTTCGCTTCTTTGTGAGAAGGAGACCTTGGTCGTCCTTGGGC